>JAPDSC010116581.1:0-25357 GCA_026290005.1 Latrodectus geometricus | reverse complement strand
ATATATATATATATATATATATATATATATATATATATATATATAAGGATTATACTCCACACAATAAATACATGCATTCAACATATGACTAGATATTTCTAATTTATTTCTTAAAAAGTGAAATATTCTTCACTCTAATTTTTTTCTGAGAAGAATTCTTTAACTTAAAATGAAAAGCTTCAAATACTCTCTCAAATGTTTACATAGCTGTTTCACCAAGAAAAGTTAATTTATTAAAATAATAGATATGCTACTAAAAGGAGTCTTCAAGGTGGTTATTAAAGAAAAAATATCAGTGATGAGATTTCATATGTGATGTTAAATGAGTTTTCCATGAGAAACGTTTGTTACAAATTAAACAAGAAAAGTTTTTTCTTTTAAAATAATGTATCTCCATATGCCTGTTACGATTACTAGCATGAGAGAAAGTTTTCTTGCAAATGGGGCAATTAACCCCTTTTGACCACAAAGTTGATAACAATAACCCCTGAGCAGCAGGTTGTAATGGATATTGTCCTGAAAAATAAGTACTGATTTAAAATTTGATTATCATTATATATATTTATAATTGCATTCAAAAGATATCATTTCATATAATGTAATATTACAATATGAATGTATTTTAAGAATTAAATTCAAGAATAAATCTAAAAATAAAATAATAATAAAATTAATAAAAGCATTATTTTAAATATGAATTTTTAACAAATTGAATATGTAATATACACAAATTCTAGTAGGCAAATAATTTTGTTCTATTTTAATGATACATGCCGAATTTAAAAAATTAGATATAATTTATCTACAAATTTAAATTATTAATTTCATGCACATATGTATGTATGTATTATTCTTTCATCGAAAAAATATCAAAATAGTGGTTCCCAATATTTCATTAATTTGCCAAATCAATATATAACTGTATTTAACAGTAAAAATTTATTTCTAGCAATATTTTAACAGAGGTAGGACAAACTTAATAAACAGAAAATGTTTTTTAACAGTTATGAGAATATTAAATATAGAAAATTATCATAACTGTAAAAGAGCTTTTTCTGACCTGAATAGATTTTAAAAAAAAATTATTTTTTAAATTAAGACTGATAATTTGATTACCAATACCAATATAGTTTATTTTTCCTAATTTAATCCACCCAAAAATACAGGTAATTATAATTCTGATAAGAATTCAATTAATTACAACTCCAGTAGTGGAATTAAACTGCTGAAAATATTATTCATATGTCTACTGTAAATACATTATTGTAATACATCTATTTATTGTAATACATTGATATTTTATTTTACAAATACTTTTAAGTAAATTAAATTGGGAGTAAAACACAAGCTTCAGTTTTTCAATGTTATGCACAACCTGTTAATTAATGATAATAAACTATAATATTTTTTAGAGAAAAAAGACAATGCAGAATGAAACAGTTAAAATACAAATTAAATTTTAAAATGTACTTTTTCTAAAAACACTAAAAAGTTTTAGTTTTTTGCATCATATTTTTTAAAAACAAATAGAACAAAATCTACAGAAATTGAAAGCTAGTATTCAATGAAAATGTCTAACACACCAAATCAAAAAACCTAACATTTATGTATATCTGATAAACAGCATCTCATTATGTTATACAATTTAGAAATTCATAAAGTAATCCCTGATGATATTTTTTAGGTGAAGATTTAATATCTATTGCAATGAACACTTTAGTATTATAATAAGACAAGGTTTTTGACAAATAATTGCTAAAAGTTTCCTGTTATTTCACATGCAAAGTTAAAATAATTTACATCTAAACTTACACGAGATGGTCAAGGAAAATTAATATTGATGTATGAAAACAAATATTTTATGGTCTCATAAGAAAATTAAGATAAGCAGAATTATATAATAATTACAAAGCATACACAATTCATTTTTATTTAGAAACATTAAATCTATGATTTAATGTTTCTAGAGCATAAACTAATGATTTAAAATTTTAATCATATAAATATGAATTATTAAAAATATTTGAAATGATTCTAAATAAATATAAAAATACTATGATAGTTAAAATGATTAATTTAACCTATAATAAATTATCAAGTAAGTAATAACTTAACAATACTTTTAACAATTTCATTAAAACATATCTATGTATTAAAAAAAGTTATCAGTCTAAAGTTATTTTTTATACACAAACTTTGTATATTATCATAAAAGCATACATTTTATAAAATAGTATAAGTTAAAGAAAAATTACTTCCAATACTGCAATAAAATATTGAATCTAAAAAAACCTTTATGATATTTATATACATAGTTTTCTTTTCATTCTTTGTTACTAGTTTCAAATATTCAAATATCTTGAATCTAAACAATTTAATTTAAAAGAGATAATGTTTTTCTTATATGAGATAATTATATTTCTTATACACAGAAAAAATTTTCCAATGCTACGTTGATTATTTCTGTCATTTACTTCAATATAAATATATTTTAACTTAGAATAAAAGATTTAATTTAAAATTTGTCACCTATATAAATAAACCTCTTTCATTCAAACAATTTCCAATCTTCAAGAGAGAAAATATTATATTAAAAATATAAAAATATTATCAGTAAATAAATCCGTGTTCAAAATATAAGTTTGAAATACCTATAAATTTAAATGAAAAACAGAAAAAAATTTACAATTATTTAATAGAAGTAGAGTTAATTTTTCATTTTCTTACCTCTCATAAATTCTTCATTAAAAATGAAACATAATTTTAAATTTATATGTAAAATACAACAGTAACCAAATTTTCAATAGAATAAAGAGTAATAATGTATATGTATGTATATTTATATATACATACATGCATATATATATTCCCAACCATAATTGCGATCCAGTTTTTTTCTTTCTTTTTATTTATTTATTTTTTTTTTTTTGCACATAACTTTTTTTTTTTTTTTTTTTTTTTTTTTTTTAATAAAATGATACAAGTTCAGTAAAAACAATGCAAAAATACAAAAGTTTGATTCAAAAAAGATTTTATTTTCAACATTAATTAAATAGCAATGTACATAAATAATAAATTTTTAAAATACTGGATTTCGAGCTTTTTGGCTCTCATCAGGCAAGAGTAGGTCAGGAATATATATTTATATTTCATATATAATATCGTAGAAAAATAGAATCAGCAAATGTGTACTATAAATATTTTGTTGTTTGTTATAAATGTAAATATTATATAAATTACAACTTTTCAAAAAACTTTTTAACATAATTATTAAATTATGCATTAAAAATTAAAAATTACAAGACAAAACTAGATTCACATCAATAGAAAAATTCATAACTTGCTGAATCCGTAACTTTAAAAATATAAAAATAGACATATTACATTTAAAGATTTGTGTATGAAAAAGACATAGTAAAATATTTATCACATTCCTTAGAAAATATTCAGATCAAATTATTTTGCTAAGCTATGTTTTATTGCTATTTAAATTATAAAGTATTTTTGAAATATGAAAAGTACAACAATAGGATTTATATATAATATAAAAATATGAGGATATCAATAATAAAATGAAATATAATCTATTTAATACAAGCATTTAAAAAAATTTCTTAAGTATATTTATACAATGATTTAAACTTCAATTGTAAAAGATTCTGAACATCATATCTTTAAAAACAGTCATACTTTTTTTCATTAATATTCACATATATATTGCACTTATTTTGCTTAACACACAAGATAATATAAAAAATAACCACAAATTATTAAAATTTGAAAATAAAACTGGCATACAAAATATTAATTGAAAACTAGATAACAGTAAGATGCAATATTTAAAATAATATGACAAACAAAATGCGACATTTATTTATTTCACAACATAGATTGGTAACATGTTTTAAAAATAACAATCAATATATAACAATTTACAAGAATTGGAAACTGTACTTTCCAAAATATTAAACGCAGTTATTTGATAACTTTTGACTTGGCAATAATTTAAAGATTTCAAAAACACTTCCTGAACTTAAAATATATAATGTAACCAAATTTATTTAAAAAAAAAAAGAAAGAAAGAAAGAAAAGAAAAGAAAGAGAGAGAGAGAGAGAGAATATCTGAATACTGTTGCAGTTGTTGGAAAAATATTCATTCTAAATTAATTGGATTTACAATAAGAAAATAGAACTTCATTAACTGTTATTTACACATCCGTATTGTATTTCATATGGGAAGCTTCTTTTTTGCGATAGTTACTTGTAACGTAATTTCCAATCTCTTATTGCATCTCTAAAATACTGTATGAAAGATTGTGATTTTCTTCCTTTACTTTTCAAAAAGAAATAATATTTATTCTTGATAAAAAAAAAATAAAATAAAATAAGGAAAAAATGTAATGATATTTGATAAAAATTTCTCAAAAACTTTTTTCTAATATAATTTTAAAGCAAATTTTTATCTTAACTTAAATAAAATGAAAAATAAATAAAAAAATGGTTTCTAAATATTTTAAACTAATATTTTCCTCTAACTATAACAGTAAGTTACAGGCATTGTATAGTTTAAAATATATAGCATAAAAAAATTAAGGTGTATTTAATTAATATACAATATAACATTTTAATTTTTTACATGAGCTATTATTATTAATTTAAATATTCATTTGATATTATTAATCTTAGTATGAAATGTTGGCGAAAAAATACTATTAATACAATCAAAATTAATTTAATGAGCCACTAAAATCTTGATCTTCAATCATACAAAAACTTTAAAGTAGACTTAAAATATAGTCTATTTTAAATTGAAATGATTTCACAATTTCACTTTCATAAACAAATCATATATTATTATTTATTACATATAACTACTAAAAGTAAATTGCAAGTTTGTAAAAAAAAATAATAATCTTTTATATATAATTTTAAATAATTAAGTTTTCCAAAGCAATGGATTTTAAATTTTACCACCATGAATTGGTAAAATTTAAAATCCAATGCTTTGGAAAGTGTTTTTTTATTTAAGTATTTTTTAACTAGATAAACTATAACAATAAAATTTTAAATTAAATGCACTGATAAGTTTACAGTTAACCTTACATTAATGAAAATAAAACCCATTATATTTGAAAAACGTATAACGTTATCAACAGGTTGACTTATATCATTTTAACTTAAACAAGCATTTTTAACATATTAATATCTTTAAATTCGGAAAATACAAACATCCAAACTTTCCATTGACAAAATAAAAATAAAATTACAACCCGAAGAAATCTTTATAAGATAGTTGCTTTTAAAGAATTATTTTATTTTTGTATTTTATATTAGTTGTTTCACACACTCAACGTGCTAGATAAAAATAATTGAGGAACTGCAAATATTTACGCACTGTACTAACTCAAAATATTCTATTATATTCTTATTTTAAGTTCTCAAATTTATAATTTTCTTTCCTTGGCTTGGCAAAAAGTAAGATTCTCTTATACTTAGACTTTATTCTCTTGTAAAGGTAAACCCTATTTATTAAATATTTATGAAATATATTTCATAATTTAAAAGCAATGAAAAAAATTTATTTTCCATCTGAAAATGAAAGGGTAACATCTCCAACTATTTGTTTTGTAAAAATCAACTTTTAGTAATTAATAAATAATATTAAATCTACATTTACATATAAAATAATCTGAAACTCTGCTAGTATTCAATATTTATTTTCAATAATTCTTCTTTAAAAATAATTGTAAAAACTTATTTAACTTGAACAAAAAATAATCAAATTATCTAAATTTCCAAATTAATAGAAAAATATTTAGAAAGCAAACTAAAGGATGTGCATAGCAAAACATATTCACAATAGAAATAAAATAAATAGTGCTTTCAAAGAAGCCAATCCAAGACCAGTCTTAAATAGTAAATATGTATTAAAATAACTAATTTAAGCAAACATTTTTTTTTAAAGTCTAAATTTAAGAAAGGAAAAACTAAGAAGGGAAGTGGAAAGATATACAGAGTTAAATTTACATACATATTTGAAAAGCAAATTTGTTTTATGATAATAGTTAAATGAGACAAAAAATTTATTTGAGAGAAATGGAACATATTTTCAAAATCATCAAATCAAATTACATAAAGAATTTAGAATACTTTTAAAATGTAAATTTTACATTTGAAAGCAAAATAATTTTATTCTGAATAATGAATTAGTATTAAAGTATAATTACATTAATGTATAAATGAAATACATTATGTTATATGGATATAAAATGATTTTTAAAAAAAGATAAATATTTTTAAGAATAAATTTACAGACATAAAATTGATAAATAAACAACAAGAGAACAAAATACCAAAATGGTTTTTTTTTTTTTTTTTTTTTTTTTTTTTGTCATAACATGAATAATTGATAACATAATCTCAATAGCCATCATTATTAGAATTTACGGTTTGTAATTTCCAAAATTTAATCGTATGAAGAAAAAGGGAATAAAGATCAAAGAGAATAAATAAAATGATAAGAAAATATTTTTACATAAATCTAAATGTTGATACACAAATCATACCAAGTTAAATCAATCAACCATGCTGAAAAAAAAATACACACAAGTAATTAAATCAATTCTTTGATTAGCAACTAGGGGGGGGGAATAAAGATCAGAAAATATGAAACATTAGCCTTTATTTGATGAAAATAAATAATGAGATTTCTTACATAATTTTAACAGCCAATTTTAATATTATTATACAAATATTCTAAAAATATACACTAAAATTTAAATGATGAAGACATCTAAAAAGCACAAATCACTAAAACAATGTTTAAATATAGCAACTATTTGAACACTCAAAAAATTAAATAAAAATAAAATGAATTGATAAAATAATAAAAGATAAAATTTGAGACACAGAATAAATTTATAGTTTACGATGATTAATTGAGAATAAAAGAAAATAGAACACAGAGCTTCTTTCCTTTTGAAACTCGTATTTTATTTGGTATTCTAATACTGAAAAGTGCTAGGTGGAAAATATAACATTATCAACAAAATTTTGTAAGCTGTGTAAATATTCATGTATCTTTCACTTTAATATTAGAAAAGATTCTAGCATTAACAAATATGTCCAAAAAAGTTTAATTTTTTTATTTGAAACTGCAAAAGAATATAATGCAACAAAAAATATTCTAATATTATTATTCAAATATTAATATATTAATAAAGAGGGAAAATATCCACATTAGAAGCATTGAAGTAATATTTTTAAATTCAGATTTTATTTCTCGCCATTCAAATTCGATAAGTCATGTAAAATAACTAATACTAAACATTGTTTACAAAAATTTATAAAAAAATTTTTCATTTAAAAAATTAAATACCTGGAAGATGTTTGGAATTATAGTATAATTTACAATCTTTTCTAGATTAAGTCCTGATTTTCTTGATACCAAAATTTGAAAATTTTCTTAAATAACATTTTTATAAATACTTTTTAGTTATATATTTCAAGAACAAAGACAAGTTTTTTTACAGATTATATTTCCATTAATACTAAATAATTTCCTAAATTTCAAACATAAGTTTGAATTAAGAAACAATACAAAAAGTCATTCACTTTAAGTAAAACAAGCAAAGCACAATAAAATACAAATAAGCAATATAAAGAAACAGTTTCAGGATAAAATGAATTACATATGCAGTCTTGATAACAAATATAACTCAATACTACAAACTAATGCTTGTAAAAATATAAAATTGTTTAAAAAATGATAGTTGAGATGAAGCAATAAAACACAGATAATGCTTTCTACTAAAATTATAAAATAAATACAATTAAGGCTTAGGATTATGAACCTTGCGAACATGAGATTGCAAATGATTTTTCCAACAAAAAGATTTCATACAGTACTGACAAACATATTTTTGTCGTTGCGGTTCATGGATTTCCATGTGGCGACGAAGAGTAGTAACATCATAAAATGACTTTCTACACACAGGACAGAGAGGACGTTCTTTTTCTGTTGGTGTCACAGAATCAGGTACAACATAAAAGCTATATATTGAAGATAAATAATCTGAAAAATAACAAAAATTCAAATAAATAATTATAATATATTTCAAATAAATAGTTATAATAAATAATTATAATTATAATATATTCAAATGATAAAAAATCCCTAAAATATTGAAAAATATAATCACTTCAGTCATACTAATTTACTATGTAAAACAGATAATATTGATATATATCTGCCAATCATTCAAGAATGTTTGTTGCTGTATGCACTTTTACATCAATTTTAGCATATGAAGATAAATTTAACCAGAATATAATAAATATTAAAAGCTATTAAAGCATGCACATACAAAAATTGGAATTCTACCCTCAAACTATTGAATTACAGACCAAAGGAATAATAATTTAGCTAAAAGTCAAATAAAAATAAAGAAAAAAATTTTTGCACAGAAATTCATAGTAAAATAGTATATGTATTAATCATACTTTTACTAAATCTATACTTTCAAAGTCCAGAATTGTTCAAAATTCTTTTGTAAACTTTCAAAAATTAAAAAAATTACTAGACAATGTATTTGGCAAGAAATTCTACCAATTCAACAAAAGATTTGCAGTTATTAAATTATTCATTTACATTAATTACTACTTTATGCAAAATTCAGAGGATCATATTTAAATATATTTGAAATAGGCTATCTTTAATTTTAACCTATTAGTTTAAATCTTTCAAATTTTTTATCTTTTTAATAAATAACTGTATCATTTTTTTGAAAACTTTTTATTCCTGCCATATAAAATAATATCATTTATACCTTCCAATAAGCAGAATTTTTTGTTCCATTTCAAACTACCTTTACATTGGTATTTATATCTGGAAAATGTTTTATCATTTCAATTAAATATTGACCTTAGCAGAAATTATTACTCATTATACTTTCAAAAATATTAGCATTAAATCTTGTTTAAATGCAGGGAAGAAGTTATCATGTGAGTTAAAGTTCTTCATATTATTTTTTTAATAACTAATATAATATTAATGTCCTTAAATAGCAATAAAACTTTAAGGACTTAAACTTAAAGTCTAAAATATTTTTAAAATGTACTATCCCTATGATGAAAAATTCTTAATTTCATAAAGCTTAAAAAAAAAACACTCTTGAAGCATTAAAAAGGTCTTATTAGATTCTGGACTCTATTTTTTTTTTAATTTAAAAATATATAGGTAATTTCATTTTTGTAATGTATACTTTTATTATATAGATAGAACAAATTTACATACAGCAATTTTTATTAAATGGCAACATTTTTTGGAAATACCCAAATATTTCTAGAAGCAAGAACATTGCTGTAAGAATTTTGAGAATCAAACACAGTTTGGGTTTTTGAGTTTTCAGGAAAGAATTGGCAGGTATATTAAAGTGCAAAACTATACTAAAAAATAATAATTTTAAAATCATAATATGTACATATACATGCTAACACAGAAATAACTAATAAAATATACAATTGTATTTAAGTATAATTATAAAAATAATAATATATATTTTAGTTTATAGATAGTATGTTTTTAATTGAAGAAAAATAAAATACATTTCACAAATTGTAGATAATATTTCAATATTTTTATTTTAATATAATGTCTTTCTAATTGTGAAAACATAAAATAAAACAACTGTAGAAATAATAATAATCAAATATTCCTTTTTCAAATTTTTGTATTGTTATCTATTAAAAGATAAAATATCATCATGGTAAAATTTGAAACAATTACATCTTATAAAAGCTAATAATAACTTTAGATCCCAAAATTTCAAATGGCTATTTTAATTTTTGTGAGATTTATAGCTGTTTTTATGAGAATCTGAAGGAATTATTAATATAGAACGGAAATTTCAAAATATAATACTAAATAAAGTACAAATTCACGTTTTGATTTTTGGCCAAGTTTTATTCTTGTAAAATATTTTATAGGTTGATATAGCCATTATTCTTTTAAAAAATAAATACATGTAATTTTTGAGAAAAAACTAATGAGTTAAATAAAAAAAATTAATAAAACAAAAAAAAAAAAATTATAAAAAAATACATGTGTCACCATTGCTCATAACTATACAGAAATGTTCACAACTATAAATAAGTATAATTGCTTCTTTAAATATCTATATGTTCATAATTCATAGTATGTTTTTTATGAAATAAACAAGACAATTTTTTCATCAATTTAAAGTGCCTAAGAAATTAAACATCAAATCATACTATGAATGATTTAAGGCTTTTAATATAATACTTCAAAACTATAATATTTTAGAAAACACAATATATTCTAAGAAATCTTATTTAGATTATGGGCTACATGTTCATATCAAAAAGATTAGAGCTCAAGTACTCTCTGAAGAATGTTTGGAAAGTATGAATGTCTTTTGTATCGACAAATATAAGGACAAAATTGAAAACTTTTAATCTAAAGAGAATCTCACTGTACACACCCAAATGGCACAGTACTTAGAATAAAAACGAATTTGTAAGTTTCCAAACTGTTTTAAAACAAATTGATTTTATAATGATAATGAAATTTAGTACATAGATTTTAGATCAGTTTTTATAAAGAATAATTATAAAATCTTATGAATTTTAATAAAAATTACTTTATGCTTCAGTAAAATATTTTTGAAAAATTAATCTTGGGTGAGAGATCAAAATGCCAATTTGTACATAAGTCTTAGAATATGCCACATTTCACAATTATTTTAAATTACAAGATCAAATAAAAAACTTATTAATATGAGTGAGTAATAAACTAATATATGAAGATGCAAACATATTAATAAAGAAAAATATTTTAGTAAAAATACATTAAAATTTCTAATAAGAGGATCCTATTTTCAATTTTAATGTAATTCTGTAGCATCACTAATTTTAAAAATAGCTATTCTAACTAATTTACACTTTACTATACGAAAGAACATCACTTTACAAGAAAACTTTTCAAATTATAAACCTACGTTAAATATTAAAAAATTATATTTAAAATATATAACATTATATTTTACTTAATAAAATGAATTTAAAATAGTATATTGGATTATTATTTAACCATTTGAGTACGGTTTATATATAAGAATATATATGATGTTTATATATAAGAAAACTCTTCAGCATTCAAAAGGTTAAGTTATGAAAAAAATGCTTTAATTATTACAATGCAAATATATTTTTATATAAATAAATTAAAGTATAATTAATATAATAAAAAATGCAAAAGACTTAAACTTACTTTTCTTTTTGAACAACAAATAAATTATTAAAAAAAATAATATATTTAAAAGAAAAACATTCAAAAACAATATGCAAAATTTATAAGCAACACCAAAACATTTTAAACATAAATATGGGACTTCCATGGTATTTGCTTAAATTTAAAAATGATAAAACAAAACGATTGATATAAATAATAAATAAATTATTTCATTTTTTATGCAATACAAATGAAGATGATAAAAATGAAGAAAATTCAGAAAGCTATGCAAAATTTATTACATTTATTTATTGGTTTACAAAATTTACTTATTACTCATGTCACAAAATTGTTCTCCAAATTCAATTTAAATATAAAAAATTTCCTTCTTTTAAACTCTACAATATATGTGGCAATATTAATGTTTAATTTGCTTTTGAAATAAAAAAAATCAGCTGACTTGATAATTTTCTTAATTTACAGTAAATGAATAAAATGGTATATATTAAAAAAAAAATCTTAAACTAAATTTCTCTTTACCACATCGAAAAATACGTTTTCAGAAGTAAGAAATGTTAGATATAATAAGACATTTTTTTCATTAATGTCACTATAATACAATAAAAAATAAATATCATTTTTAGCCATAAGACAAAAACTTCTTGCTCACATAACATGTAAAAAAATATATATCTGCACTCTAGAAGAATGATTATAAATCCATTTTAAATTAATGTCAAATTTCATAAATTACATTTGAAAGTAATATTTTTATATAATTAAAAAATCATAACAGATATAAAAACAAAATAAATTTAAATTAGATAAATAGTAAATAAACATTTCTGATAAAAAAAATTCACTCATCATTGGAAAAAATTTATTTTTAAAGAATCAAATTTATTTTCTTTAAAGTAAAATAACAAAAGTTTATGAAATAAGAAAATAAAATTCCTATGTAAAGAACTGTGGTAAAATTTAGTTATACAAGATTCAATTAAGAAAAATAAAGAAGAAAGTGTTTAAACGTTTTAAAAAAAAATTGCTCCTTTGTAAAGTTTGTTTAAGTAGCATAGTGGCTTACAACAGAATAATATAAACATATATAAAAAATCCCAGCAAACATTAAAAATAAGAATGTAACATAAAAACAATTTTAAATCAACTAATAAAATATTTATGAATATTTAAAAGAAATGCTTTATTAATTATAATTCAACCAAACAATAGAACAAAACACATTTGAGAGAAAAAAATAATTTTCAGCTGAAAAATAATACATAATTAAACCTTATATTGCTTACTTAAATTATTATCCTCTCACTGTTAAAAAAAAACTAATAATTCCCAAAAAGTTTATATTTACTGTTAAATACAAATCAATAAAGTACATAAGTATCACACACAATAATGATGAACAAAATAATAATGCAAAAGTAGAAATGAATTTAAAAAAGTTAAATTTAACACCACAAGTAAACATTTTAAACAACTAATTTCTAAAAGGCAAAAATATAAAATTCTTCCAGGATTTTGGCAACTAAATAAATAAAGATTTATATCATATTTATCAAGTATGTAGAGAAAAATACTTATATTTCAGCGAAGTTAGAAAAGTCAACACACAGTAAATGATAAAAAATATTGAGTAAATTATGAAATTTAAGGAGTGTTTTATTTAATAAATATTCCAAAATAAAAAAAAACTAAAAAATTACTAAAATTATTATGATATAAAAAAGTTTTTCAAAAAAATTGAACAATAATATTCATAGTTTATTTCTATAATATTTTTCACACAATTTTCCACAATCAAATTTACCCTTTCAAACATATTTTAATGATAGACCTTTTTCAATTAAATCAATATATTCAAAAATTCAATTAAATAAAATTAAACTGCTTATAAGCTTATAAGTGATTAACTTTTTTTAATTAAAGCCTGTATAAATGGCAAACCAGATGATAATTACATAGATAGATACATAGAGATGATAATTACATATTCATATATTTTGAAAGTAAACAAATTATGAAAAATTAAAATCGGTAAACATTATATAATAATATTATAAGTAATATTTACATTTGAGAAAAATAAAAAAAAATTAAAGAAAAATAATTCTCTCAATAATTTATAAAACATTTATTGATTTTGAAATAAAATTTCCTGCTAAGAGTAAAAGATTTTAAAAAAATCCCTTAAATACATTGTTTTCTAAAAGTATTATTAATCAGTTTTGGTAATTATTTTTAACAAATAAATAAGATCATAAAACACAAATGAACAGTTTCTCAAATAATTTGTTGAATTACAATATTTGAATTCACAATCATTTATGTAAAACTCAAAAATATTTAGAAATTTCCAAATAAATCCATGCATAGAAAAAAAGCTTATATATATATATATATATATATATATATATATAAAATTAAGAAACTTATTTTTAATAAGAAATATATCTTCTTTGAATGTTAGGAATGGATTATTTTCCTAATTGCAATAAATATTTCAATACTGAAATACTTATTGTCACCATTAACTTTGTTAACTAAAAGCTTATTTAATTTAAAATTTTAGCTGTTAAAGTTTTGAATTTGAAAGAAAGTATCATGAATGCTACAAATATTTTTTGCATATTTAAGAAACTTCATTTGTTGTTAGCAATGAATGCAAGAAAGCAGGTATTTGGAGAATGAAAATAATAAAATTTAAAATAAAACGGAAATTATATATATATATATATATATATATATATATATATATATATATATATACTTGTTATTAGCATATTACTTACAATATGATTATCATAAAAAAGTTAACATCTCTTAATTTTTAAAATTTATTTAGCAAATCGTTAAAATAAAATAAATTTATATTTTTAGGAACATTGGGTGAAATTATGATCAAAAATAAAATCTTGAATTGCTTACATCATACATCAATGTGAAACAGGCAAATTATCACTTACTTTTGGTTAATCCAGGTTGAGCTAAATTTCAAAACAGGATAGTACATTAATAAAAAGTTGTGTGGAATATTTTTGCTTCATAAGATATTTTATAAGTATAGTTTTCAAATCATCCCCATAAATTAATTATTCATTCCACAGAAGTCTGAACAATAAGCTTATTAAGAGAAAAATTAACACTATTTGTTCAAATTAAATATAGTTTTATATTTTTTTAAATACATCAATTAAATACTATTATATAATTTATTCAAAATTCCTTTTTACCTTCTTATTAATGATTTATATTTTATTGTAAATATTTGGAATTTAAATAAAATATACTATCATACTAACAGTACATAGAATGAACAGTAATGTTCATTTAAAAAAATCAAATATTATTTAAAAAGTGGAAATAAATATCTAAATAATATAAGTCTTATAAGTCAAAAATGTTTATTTTAATATATAATTTTTCAATGAAAATCTTTTTCCACAAATTTGACACTGAAAGCTTTTTTGCCCAATTATATGCAACTCCATATGCCTCTTCAAGCTTATGGGAGGTGAGAACCTTTTAATACAAATGATGCATTAATTATCTAATGATTTTAAATTTTTGGATTAAATAAAAGTTTCAGCAGCAAGAGATATTGTTGTGAGTTGAATAGTGATAGTTTACAGGAAATTTTCAAAAAAAATCAGCAAATTTAAAAAAATAAATTTATTAATATTGCATGATAAAATCGCCCTTTCTTTATAATGCACTTCAAAAATAAAGATTATTATATTTCTTAAATATTAAATAAAAATTATGTAACTATTTAATAATTATAAGAATTGTATATGTATTTATGTATACAAATACTAACATGCGTGTGTGTCAGCATGCATACTAAGAAAGCAAATTATAAAAGTTTAAAGGAGTTTCCTAGAAGGCAAACAAAATTTTTCTGAAAAATATTAGAAAATTTTGTATGAAATATCAACATTCACAAGCTTATGAATACTCTATTATTTAATTTTAACCAAACACATTTTGAGTTATGTATGAATATTTTTCCAATTATATTTTCAAACGGTGTCACAGATATACTTGTGAAAACTAACAGAAATATCGATTTAAATCATATTTAATATTAATGATGATTTTAAAATAAACCCACAGCTATTGCAGAAACAATTTCATTTTAAATAAAAAAAAATTTCTACACTAGTTATTTAAATATTTGAATATTTTAGAGCTTTGTTTATAAGACTTTATCCATTAATTTATTGTGAATTTCAAAGATAAATAAAAACAATGTGTAAAAATCAGAATATTTAAAAAAACTGAAGTAACAAAAATGAAAATAATTATATTTATTAAATTAATGATAATGTAATTTATTATTTCAATTACAAAATTTTTATTTCAATGGCCTTTTTCAGATCAGTAATATTTAATAAAAAAAAAATTTTTTCTGTTTACTTTCACCAACTTTTTTTAAAATATTGATTACATATGCTTATTTTAAACTAGTCTCTTTAATTATATTCAACATATATTATTAATACTAAGTTTTGATTTTCTGAAGGTCTATGACAAAACTTGTTAAATTAATTAATATTAACTTGTTACTTCTTTTAGTTTCTTTGACAGAATCCATCATCAATTTTTTGAGTTTATCAATTTCACCAAACAGAATTTGATATTTTCTCATATAATATGTTTTTTATTATTTCCATTAATCTAAACTTAGTTTAATACTTTTGCTTAAACAATAAAATTAAGTATATGATTGTTAATTATAATACTGACATACTCTTATGTTTTAGAGGTGATAAAAATTACATGTTTAACCACAATTTTATTTTTTCCATCACCAAAATTTTATTTTAGAAATGTTCACAATGAAAGAATAGTAAAAGTAAATTAACTTCATAAGTAATATTCATTTTACCTATTTGATAGTAAATTAAAAGAAAAAGAATCTGTTTTACATGTAATAAGATCAAACTACTTTTTGATCTTATTAAATACATATTACAATAATAATAATATGTATTTAATAAATACAAATTTGAAAGCATGCAGATAATTTCAAGAATTCAAACCTGAATTGAAACTTGTGAACTAAATCTTTCAACAATTCACTTCTATAAGGCTAAAAAATAATCTTAAAACATGTTAATTTCAGATGCATTAGACACTGATAAAAAAAACTTTCATTTTTGCAATTCAAGAATCTAAATATGAAATATTTTATTTTGCAGAATATTGCAATATGTACATCTCTTTTTAATTTATTTGTCTTTGATATCAAAATAAGTAACAATTTAAAAAAATTTCCTCCACATATTTACAAACATTTGAATTTTTTAGAAAGCTCACAATTTTTTAGATCTTTTTTATCTTAATGCATGAAAGATTTATAGTAAAAATTTTATTTGGAATGAAACAATTGTAATTTTTTTTACTATTAAATATATGCTATAGTAAGGACAAACCAAGAAAAGACTGCATAAGTTTAAATCAGCATTACATTTCAACCAATAAATTGATACATATAAAGCAAGGAGAAAATATAACTACAGTATTGCAAATTGAGAAATATAGTACCACTTATATTTTCAATAATAATTTAAAATTAACAAAGATATAATATTCAGAGATGGAAATGAAGGACAGCAAACATGGCAAAAATACTTTTTGTATTTACTTAAAAAGCTAAAGCACACTTCTACAAATCATTAAAAATTTCACTAAGTATCCAAATATTTAGGAAAAATACAAGATATTTTTCTTACTTAATACTGTGAATGATTATTAATGGTTATAATTTAACAATTGTAGAAAAAAAAGTTTCATTATTAGCAAATACTTTCTTTTGTGATCTGAATTTAAAAATTCATATTGTTACTGAATTAATTAAAATTTTGTTTCATTAATATTGAATTGATATCTGAACATTTATTTCTTTTCTGAAATTAAAATGCATAAAAAATTAGAATTTTATCATTGTTTGCAAATTATATACTGCATTTATTAATGAAATATTCTATTTGAAATGGGAATAATATATTGCTGTAACACATTTTGGATTTTCATTATGATTTAAGTTTTGTTTTTAAGTGAAACTTTCAAATTACAATCACATATCAATTGCAAAAAATTGAACATAAAGAATATTAAATTTCCATTTAAAATTCTTTATTAAGTAATATTTCCAAGAAAACAAAACTTGCCAGAAATTGAAATACACGAATGAATATAGTTTTCAACTGTCTTAGGTACATATATTTTTAAAATGACATATTTACTTTAAATAATCCTTTATTAATATTTATTGAACTAAATCGATTGTTCAAGACTCATAATAGAGTGAAACAAATTAAATTAAAATTGGATGGAAATGGGCTTTAAAATTTCAAAAATCAGTATCAATTAGAAAAAGATAATGATTTTACTTTTTTAAGAAAAATGTTAGAAAATATAACATTCTTCTTTTGCTTTAAGTTTTATATGCAATTTATATCTAAGATAATAAAGCTAAAGAAAGCCTTTATATGTTTAAGACTAATTTGAGAATACCATGAATTTTGAAAATTGGACTACAAAATCATAAGAACTTAGTGTTAAATACTACACACTTGAAGGATCTTAATGTTCAGTGAATCATATCAGCTAACAACTAAATGGTTCCCAGGTCGAAATCTGTTTACAATATGCTATAGTCTTGTTTATATCTAACAAAGATGATCCAAACGAATACTTTACTTTTTTGGCCAGATTTAATTGAAAATTATCAAAAGCACAAATTGGAACTGGCGCCAATATTATAGTTCTGATATCCACAGGCCCATTTAGAGGCATTTTCAGGAGTTATAACTAATGAAATAAATACAATTTTCTAACAAAAGACTAATGTTAAAAGAAGAAATTGAAATAATCCTGAGTAATTTTCTATTTTTAAGGAATCAGCTTAAAATTCTAGAAATATCCAAGGATCTGGAAAAATCTTTTTAATTTCCAGGAGTTTTATGATTTCAGTATAATTATTATGTTTGTATGTGAGTAAAAACCTACATTTTACCAAAATGTCTTGATGAAATTCCAAAATATGCCTTAGTATGGTTTCCTTTTGGACTTTTTCCAAGCAATTGTAGTGAAAGCTAAGAGTTATTTATTCTTTCCAATAAAAGATCAAAATGAGGGATTAGTTACAATAGAAATTTTCCATTGACAGATCTATTGAGTAAAGTGTTTAAAAAAGTTTAAAACACACTTTGACTTCTTAATTGATAATACAAATTGAAAAAGTGATGGAAATAAATTATAATTTAAAATTGTATTGATGGAACTATCTTACAATTTGTTCAGAGTTACAAATATATATATATATATATATATTATGAAATCTACAATTTCGATAAATTAAGAATCAATCACAAATCTGACAGTCGGGGAAAATTATTTCAATACTATAATTTTCAGTAGTCAATAGTGAAATTTCTCATAAAATATTGACAGTTCCAGTAATTTTTTGATATTAATAACAAATAAATATTCTAATAATGGCTTTTACTACAAATACACACATACAAATAAAAATCTCATACCAAATTTCATTATACACATGATAATATAAGTTGAAAAAATATTTAAAATATCACGATTCTAAAGTCAATCATGAATATGAATCCCATTCAAAACAGTTAAAAACTTCAATAAAGTAATTACAATCAAAAACTTATCTTTAAATTATTCATTGTACTTTTCTATATCAAAAGGAAATAATGATAAGCATAATTTGCCTTTTAACATGGATGAATCAATAATTTGGTAATAATAAGAATAACACCAGTATCATAATATTATTAACGTAATATGAGCTATACAATAATTTTATAGGTACAGTAATATTTAGCTTACATAAAACTTTTATTAAATGACATTTATACATTTTTATTAATAATAGAAGTAAATTACTTAAACAAGTTCTGAATATTTTTTCATGATTTTAAATTATTTATTTTAGAGAGATATTTGTGGGAAATATGAAAATAATTTAAATCCTTGATCAAACTAGACATTGTTTCTAATCATTCTTGACAAAGATCAACTGTTTGATCAACTCAGCAACAAACTTATAAATTTTGTTTTTGCTACTTTAATACCATTTATTATACTATTATTATTTAAAACATTTCTTGCTACAAAACTATTATTTCCCAAAATTATAAGTAAGATAAAAATGATTTAAAAATTTTAAAACAAATATACCTCTTTTAAAAATATCCAAAATACTTTTCCTTTTTAATATTTATCCATTTCTGTTGTGAACAAGATTTGTACAATTTATCTGAGAATATTTATGAATTACATATAGTAATATTTTCTCATTTCACTCCTTTTTATTTGCGATCAGCAAAAATTTTAAATTATCACTCAAATTTAAGTGAATATTATATAATAAATTCTATAAATTAACAAATGTAAAAATGAATTATTTGAAATATTTATAAGCATTTTATAATATTCCAATTTGCAAGTAACTATAGAACATTTTATTATTAATGATAAAAACTAGAGAACTATATCTCATAGTAAATGAGTATGCCCTTATACTGTGACTGCATTTACAAACAAATATGTTTAAAATAAAATATATCACCCAAACACTTCAATCACGCGTGCTAAATTACAACAAATATTGAACTAACTAAAAAGTTTATATATGTGTGTGTATGTATGTGAACACAGAGTATACATGAGGATTTTATTGCATTTTTTATATTATTTTATTATGTTCATAATGTATTTAGTTTAAAGATGTGTAAAAAATATACAATAGTTAATAATTAGTGGAATCATGTCAAAGAGATTTTCACCAGATAAAATGAAACAGCAACTCCAAGAGTAAAAATTTTACATTTTGAAATTTAGAAAAAGATGGTAATGCTTGAAAGTATATAAATAAATTATAATATCATACCTTTTCTCACGGAATACTAAAACGATTATATTATTCATGCAATAAAACAAAACTTTGAATAAATATAATAAAACAGAATATATTGAAAGAAAAAGTTTATTTTCTATGTATTTTGAATTCAATAAAAAAAATTCATGTGTATGTATGAGAGAACTTTAAAATAACATGCAAGTATTAAAAAAAACATTTTTCAGAAGTATTTGAATAAATAACATCCACTGAAATAAATAATGAAGTAATTATTTTTGTTTTTAAAGATTTTTTCATGAATTTATATTACCCTTCATGAATAATTAATTTAAAATCGTTCACACAGCAAAGCGACATTTCAGTAGGAAAAAACTTATAATAAGACATTATAACAGAAATATAAAATATAATTATTATATATATTAAAATTGATTGCATAAAACTCTTTGAAAAATATTAATTTTATAATATATATAAGTAATTAATATTTACAATATTCATAATTAATTTCTATGATATAAATATTTTTTTACTTCTTTACACAATCAAGTCCTCTTATTTAAATTCCAATATTCTGAACAATGAAATAATGTTGACTTTTATTTTAATTATTACAAGTAATTTAATATTAAACGATTTCAACATTGTAAGCATTATAAAACATAGAAGAATATGTTGAGTTCATGCCATGTAAACAAGTAAAAAAGTTTTTTGCATTAAGTGTACATAACTGATTTAAAATTAATATAAGTGATTATGAACAAAATCAAAATGTTTCAATAATGAAGCACAACAGTTTTAAAAAGTTTGCAGCATTTATTGTACAATTTTTTAATAGCATTAAACTAATAGTTACTTTTTAATAGTAACAGAAT
Source organism: Latrodectus geometricus (assembly GCA_026290005.1). NCBI lineage: Eukaryota > Metazoa > Arthropoda > Arachnida > Araneae > Theridiidae > Latrodectus > Latrodectus geometricus. The sequence goes on along the minus strand of JAPDSC010116581.1, from coordinate 4,323 downwards.
TGGTTTCACTTCTGTCTTACATATATATAAATGTGTGTGTTACACACATATATATGTGTGTGTATATATATGCATGTATGGCAATTAATAATTTGGTTAAAAAATATTCTGATGGTTACATTATGGAGCCATTAAAATGTGCATTCATAAGAAATGAGTTTTAAATAATATAAAACATTGTTTATGTTAGACTAAAAAAAAAGTAAATTAAATTATATGAAATAAAATTATATAAAAATATTATATCAAAGCACTAGAGAATAATAAGAAAAATAAGGGAAAAAGCTTTGAAAATAGAAAATTATTTCAAATTACAATTAAATTGAGTGATATAATTTAAACTGATTCAAATAATTAATCTAAAGAAGAATTGTAAATAAACTGTTTAAAACAGTTGATACTTTCAAACTGAATTTAATATTGCGCTATATATTTACAAACAGAAAAATTACACATTATAAAAAAATTAATGCCTATGTAAATTAAATTGTAGCTAAATTTACTGCTCTCAACGAGAAGCTAAAGATTTTAATATTTGTAAGATTTCTGGAAATTTTAATATTTTACAGAAAGAAAACTATGACTTATTTTAATTCTGATATTATGGTTCACCACCAAATCACATTGCCTCCCTCACCAATTGCATTCATTTATAGTTACTACAGACTTGTCAATCTTCAGTCTCAGCTTCAAATTCTTGCAGGAAGAATGTCTGTAGTCATTTTGCCTTCCTAAGGAAAAAGAAAAAATATATACAATTTAAATGATTTTTTAATTAGATTGCTATTATAATCCAGCAACAAGACTGAGCAAGACATGAAATTTAATTACATTAAATGACAATTATCTAAATCCTTCTTAAATTATCAAGTTAATAATGTTTTAAATATTTTAAATTAAATAAAATATAATTGAATAGTTTTTAAAGAAAGTCATTTTCTCTAAGACTTTGTTCTTATACAACTGCTATGCTTATTCATAGATGCTACACAATAACTGTCAATTTCTGAATTATTTGATTAAATAGCTGATAACTCTATTAAACTAATTTAGCATAGTATATTATAATAGCACTTTTTTTATGGAATGAGTATTAAATATCATAAGATAATATTTTTTAACTAAAAATATTTTTATTAGTTTTCTTAAGCAATTGCAAAAAATAGCAAAAACTTTTTTTAATAAAAATTTAAATTTTTAATCAGGTGTAGCTAAACTAGATGTCATTTGTAATTTTCACATTTTGTTACAATATGTTATCAACAAATCCAAAACTTATAAATGAGAAGTTAAATATTATATAAATAATTAATATGATAAACCATTTCATTTTATTTCACAACATAAAGCATAGATTGCATCTTGTTAAAAAAAGCCGTGTGGTTTAAAGAATATTTAAAGGTAAATACCAATTTTAAACTAAATTATACACAATTTTACATAAAAATATATAAGTAACAAATGCAATCGAAGACTAAATCATGAAATTGTTTAAAAGGTTAAGCTAAAACCAACATAGATAATTATCTAATTGGTTTAAACAAAAGTCAAAAGCTGAGTTCAACATCTAAATTAGCGCTCTCCTCACAAAATTGACCATTCAACAGAAGAAAACAAGCGAATGACAATTTTAGAATACATTAAGCCGTATCAACGGTGATTTCTGAAAATTAAAAATATCAAACCAGACAGATTCTGCAAAAATTTGTATTTCTGCATTTCCAAGATAAAAAGTTGTCAGAGTAAAATGGGAACTGGTTTCACACATATATCTTAACCATTTAATCAGAGCTAATAATGCTTCATAATGTTATATCTTATAATAATAAAGTTAAAAAATTTACAGAGTATTCTCAAAAAATTCAAAAAGCTATACAAAAGCTAAACAGAAACAATTATTTCATGGCAGATTTGTAAGTAAATTAATCAATAGATTGGAAATTCAGAAAATCAGTGAAAAACATAAATATGTAAAATAATTAAGCAAAATACAGCTGTATTACAAATAGTGCTAGATGTATCAAAACTGTATTACAAGAAAATCTTGAAAGTAAAGCTGCACTTAAATGTCACTATAATATAAACTTTTAAAAAGTACAGTTCACACATTCTTTCCTTAAATGTTTTCTTACAATCAATGCATAGTTGTACTATACAGAAAATTTTCTTAATAGTTTAACATACCTTTCTCTCATTCCCAAATGAGTCTTATAAATTGATTCACAGAACAGTTTTTATCTTCATCTTCACATTTCTAAACCATTCTCTAGAAATATTTTATATAAGTGTTCATCAAATAATATGTTTATAGATTTCCTAAAGACTTTAATTTTAAAAAAGATAAAGAGAAATTTCTTTTTCTTAATATATTAAAAGCAATTTATTTTCTTTTTAACGAAAATATAACTAATATAACTAAAAAATAGAGGAATTAGAGCGATTGATGTAAGAAATAAATAACAATTTCAATAAAGATAGCAAGGTTTAAATCTGAAATCGAAAATTTGGATATTTCTTTTGTATAAATGATAAATTAGTCAACTGAGATTTGACTATGAATTGGAATTTGAAAGAATGAGAATAAAAACACATATTAATAGAAATGAAAATAAGAGTCTACTTTTAAAATGTATTCGTTCCAATTCAATAATCATTTTATTCAACCTTAAATATTTTAAAAGAAAACAAAAATACACTTCAATTTTATATTTATGCTTAAGCAACCAAACACATGGTTATATTATATAGAAAAAAAAAAAATTTCAGGAAATATAACAAGAGATAAGTTCTAAAGACATATGAATTTTTCCAAGGAGTATTAATTATATAAAAAAAAATTAAGCCATTAATAAAAATAATTTTTTAAATTATTTATAAAAATTGCAAAATACTTACTGTTTAATTGTTCAAAAGAACACTATTCTGTAACAATATTTATCGTTCTTAACATATGAAACTTTATTAAGAAACATTTTACGCCCTTCAACTTTCAGTATTAATAAATTTTAATATTTTTAAAGAAAAAATATTCAAATAAAAAACAAAAATGTCATTATATTCAATCGCTCAAAAATTAATTTATTATTTCTGATCAGTAAAATTGAGAGTCAAATCATATTATAAATAATAAATCCTTCTACATGACTTGCCGTTTTATATAAATTAATTCACTTTATTACAATTATAAAGGTTTACATCATTACTAGTGAAATGTGGATCTCTGCATAAATTTCATAGACATTATTAGTAAAAGGAAATTTCACATGATGTATAGCTTGAAACTCTTTTCACTTATCAAATACAGTAACAAATAATTCACAGAACAAAAATTTTAAAATAAAATTTATTTCTCAAGAATTTCATAAAAAGTTTAAGATAAAATCATATTCACTGAATACTTGCAAATAATATTTACCCATGGAAGGATATGTGGTAACATTCAAAAATATTTTACAAATTAACCCTACCCCCCAAATTTTTTTTTGGGGGGGGGTTATTTATATTTCAAGATAAAAGCAATTTTTATCTCTCGAAATCGTGAATCCCTGATTTCTGATCTGATAAAGAAAAGATCCCAATATAGGTTTTTAACTATCCTTAAGAATTAAGAAATCAAAAAGTCTATACTAAACAGTATATTTAGATAAAGCATATCATTGAAACACTGTTTCCAATATTAATTGATAATTTACTTAGCATCTATGATTTAGATATTATCAGAAACTAAAAAACCTTAAATTTAATAGTAATAAAATCTAAAATTTAGTAATAAAATGTTGTGATATAAAAAACTAACATTCCATGTCGCAAAAACATATATGTGTTGAAACTCAAGTACAATAGTTCATTTTTAAGAATTTCTTATAAACTCAATTCAGAATTTTTTCTATAAATTATTGAACTAAGAATAATAAAATATCAAACATTAACTAACAAAATATAATGGCTCATTCTACAAAACAAAAAATTTAAAGTTTTCAATACTTGTTCATAAATTTTAAAAATATGTAAATTAAACTCATAAATTACATTTTACTTTGAAAGTACATAATTTAATTAATAATAGGAATTTTATATGAAAATTAAACAAATTATGGTTTGCTTTGAAAACTACATTGCACATACAGTGTATGGGTTGCAAGAAAAATACAAACATAATAAATTGGTAGGAAAATATTTTTTCTAACCTAATTTTTCTCCTGTTAGCACTAGTTTTCAAAAAGCTCAAGTTAAGTTTATTTTGCTTCACTTATCTTTGTGTCATAAACTTTAACCATTAAAATAAAGATTTAATGCCACATTTTTTTTTTTTTTTTTTTTTTT
>JAPDSC010116575.1:24947-38351 GCA_026290005.1 Latrodectus geometricus | reverse complement strand
TTCCCCAACCTAATATATATATATATATATATATATATATATATACAGGGTTTTAAAGTGACAGTATTTGTAGCACCCTGTACCTCAATCTAATAGCCGAAATGGCACCAAACTTGGTATTTAGACTAATGAAGACATAGGAAAAAGATTCCGTGAGAAAAACAATTAGTTCCAAAAAATCCCCTCTAGGGAACTTTGCGGTGCTTTACAATATATTAAAATTTGCAATTAAAAGAAAAATACTAACGCATACAATTGAACAGTTAAATTATTAATGTTTATTTACTACATTAACTTCCCCTGTGAGGAATTGGACAACATTCAAAGTGAGCACTGTTCTGAAAAATAATAATAATACGTAATTTTTTTCTGGTTCGTAATTCCCGAAAAGCTGCAGATACATTGCGTTGTAATGTTTACGTTACATGACACATTTTGCGTAGAACATGACACATTTTGCGTGCATTCAGAAGTATGGACACTGGAGCTCGTTTACTTCAGCTGAGATCATTGGTCGGAGCTGTATACTTCTTGCTTTTATAGCTTCTATTACTGGCACAGTCATCGCACAACATATGCATTTTTCTTTGATACTCTAGTTTTATGCTAGTTTTCCTTATTGTAAACTACTGCAGCGCCACAAAGTGCTTTAATAGCAATTTTTGGAACTAAAATTTTTTTCTACGGAATACTTATTTTCATGCCTTGATTAATCTAAATACCAAGTTTGGTGCCATTTCGGCTATAAGATCGTGCTACAACATGTTCCAAACACTGTCATTTTAAAAAAGATCACCTTTTATATATATCAGGGGTGGCCAAAATTTTGGGATCCGGGGTTTACTCCATATTTTAAAAATCGAAGACGTCTACCAATGGCAGAAATAACGTATATGTTTATATATTTATACTTGTTAACAGAAAAAAGGTATATTATCTAATTTTTCTTTAAAAAAAAACTATGTATTTACAAAATAAATTTACTGACGGAAATAATCAAAGTATTCATATATATCAAAAACTGACCATCCTATTCGCTTCGTTTAGTTGAAATTTAGCACTGTATATCTGCGACAAGTTTATCATATTATGGCTGGTACGAGCTTATTGCAATGCGTAAACACGAAATTAAATGTTCATCTGTTAAACGCGACCAATATTTGTTTTTTGTTCATGGTTTAAAAAGCAGATTCGCAAAGATACCTCGATCCAAAATATGATTTCAAATACAAAACGAATTTGTAAATATTTGGAAACGTTTCCTTAGAAATTATATTTCCAAAAATCACTATCGCTAAATATGCTCTGGATTTAAGAAATATATCGCATCTTAATTTAGTAATTTCTTCCTCTACCGTGACTGATGCGATATCTATTAAATATCCTATTTTTTCAGATACTCCAACAAAGTTGATATTTTCATTAAATGGAAATATCATAAAATTGAGTATTTCTTTCAGCCTAATTAAGTCACCGAATCTTCTTTCAAATTCTTAAAACAAAACAAGTAAGTATTAAGCGAAATCTTCGAAGTATCGATTTGGATTATGGATGCACTCTTCCTCCATGTTTTTGAAGTTTCTCAATTCATGTTTTCTTAATTAAGATGCATGCCTTTCTGTAGTTTTTTTGGATGTTTTAATCTCGCTCATCATGTTCATTTTAGGTTTTAAATCGTAAACCTTTAATTATAAGTCTTTAAATCGTAAATCTTTGCACAGTTTATTTTGGGTTTCAAAGCGTAGACTGTAGTGATATTTTATTTTAAATAGTTCATTGATTCTATGTCATAAAGTCATAAATTAAATTGTTAATATCTGAGGTCATTATTGGGATGGTCGCGTGGACTACCTAAAATGTCTTCGCGGTCGACGTCTTGGCCACTCCTGATATATATAAATACAAGCCATTCTCAAAAAATCAATAAAAATAATATCTTTGATTTTTAAAGGTGTTTCACTGTAAGAATGAAAAAAGACCTTATAGTGTTATCATGTTTCAACTCTTTCATGCAATTTTTAACTGCCAATAAATTATTGTTAATAACTATTCATTACAAAATTTCCTTTCAAGAACTATGAATTGTAAGAGGAAATAAAAAAAACCTCTTTCCGATACACTTTTTCTTTAAATAGTCTTAACCACCAATAATCGCAACATTATTTCCCTCGTTATCATTAAATCAAGAAAACTATCTTAATTTTTATGACAATATACTTTAATGGCTATCTCTCTATTTTGAGATTCTAGATTTGAATCCCAGTATAGAGATAAAATTTAGATTGCATGATATTTTTACGTAGAACAGTTTATTTTATTTTGAATTTATTATTGCTATATCTATAAAATTAAGAATCGTATAGCATACAAGAATACATGAAAAAGCTCTTACACAAGTTGCAATCTAAAGCCTAACTTTACTCAGTGATATTTTTCCCTATAACAATAAACAAGATGATATTGACTTTTCAAAAACTTCTTACACCATTATACTTCAGAAAAAGAAATTAAATCACACAATCTATATATAGCTTTTGAACGGACCATCTTTGGATTCTTCTTTCAAAAAATAAAAAAAAGTATTTTACTGCTTCTCTTTGTCAATAGAAGGAAAACTGGCAAGAAATCTTTTTTAACCCAACTGAACTGATAGTTCATTGGACCATGTCATGAGCCAATGCAGCTAGAATGAAGAGACCACAGTTATTGACAATTTTGCACTTGATCATATTTCAAGAACACTTTTCGACTTATGCTAAAATGGGATTTCATCTATAATTTGAATGGTAAAATTCGACAAATTTGGATTAATTGCTTTTATTTTAAAAGTATTTTATTTTATATATTCTTCAAACAATAATTTCTAAAATATATGTGTACCATTTAAACTAGGCAAAAGTATTCATTAAGTTACAAATAAATAATCTGTTAATGGAAGACTAATTTTTTTACTAAAAATAAAATTAATAATCAATAAAATTTAATAATGAAAGTTAGGGATTTTTGAAAGGGCCACGGTAGCCTAGTTGGTTATGGCATCTGTCTCGCAATTGCAAGGTTATGGGTTCGAGTCCTCCCCGACTAAAAACCGTCGTGTTCACTCATGGGGACTGGGGCACAAAAAATATATTGTGATCGTAATGTGCTCCATGTTCCCATTCCAGATCAATAACTCTGGTGGTAGTAGGATCCAAACCTTGGGTCTTCCTTGGCTTCGTATCTTTAACTTCGAAGCTGCCATCTATCAGTCTAGTCTTAATTTAACCCTCTTGGGAGGGTGCTCTCTTCAAAAACGGGGGACGCTGTTTCTGACTTCATTCGTCCAGTCCCTGACGGACGAGCTTAGCTCCGCAAAGTGGATTAGTAACAACAAAGATTTGAAATTTTATTTTAGTATCGATATCTCTGAATAAATTGTGCCACATTTATAAAAGGTAATAAAATTTATATAAAAGTAAATTTGAATGAAATTATATAAAAAAAAAATTTATATGAAAGTAAATTTGAAATTTTTCACTAATATTTGAATATAATTGCAAAGTTGATCATAAAAAAGAAATTCTTTACAACAATTTTAGAATGTGCATATAATTAATTTAAAGTTACTTTGTCTCGATAATTGCTGAAACTAATTGCAAATTAATTTATATGAAAATGTCAATCAACATATAATGTTCATATAGATTTTTATTTGTCCTAAAGGGTAGTAAATTTGTAATTTATCATTATCAAACAGAAGGTTAAACTTTTTATTTATTTTATATGTTTAATTCTTGCTTTAACATAAGACATTAAAAAAATAAATGTTTCTTAACCTTTGTATTCGCCATAAATTTTTCTATTTGCAGAGTATCATAACAGCTCAAATTTCCTGATAAAAAAAACGTTTTACGACCAACGAAAAAAACTTTATTGCAAGAGTGTATAAAAATATATCGCATTTTAAGTTTTTATCGCCAAAATGTGGACAGAAGTAGCCATTAAGAAGTCATTTTATCTCTACAGAATGTGTTGGGTGAGCTCTTACTTTTCACTTCTTTTGTCTTTAGAATTATTATATACGATGTTATGGAGACTTCTCACTTTCAATAAAAGTGTATATAAGTTCGATATTCACTATAAAAGCACTTAAGTGTTTCTTCATTATTTGAAGTATGGCGAAGAATTCTTTTAGTTCGGGAACATCCATTCATGCTGGTGATGACGTGTAGCAGAGATTAAACTTATTTTCTTAAGAGTAAAATCTTGATGAAAACCATATAAACAGAATACATCTTAATGTTTTTGGTACAATTACATTATACATCAAATGGGAAAAAAATTGTAATTACTGGATCACATGGATTACATTTTATCTCCATTTTATAAATTAGATTACTAACATTTATTGACAAAACTTATTGAAACTCCAAAGTTTTTTTTTTTTTTTGACTGTTGATATTTAGCAATAGATTCGATGATGGATTCTAGATATAATCACACATTACCGAGTCTTTTAAATTAATTATTAACAATTGAGCATACATAAACATATGTTGAAGCAAACTTACTTAAATGAGAAAAATAATAAGGAGAAAAATTGAATAATAAAAATCCAATGAGGTGCTGTTATTAATAAACGATGAAAAAATTTATGGAAAAACAATGTAAAAAGGTTTTTATATAATTAAAAAGTATTTTTTCTATATTTTTAATAAAATTTAAGTATAAAATATTTGACAAGATTTTGAATGAGAATAAATGCTCTTCGTATGACATTATTTGCATCTACAAATAGAAAAAATAATAATCATTATGTTTGATAATTTAATCAATTAAATACCATTTGTGACGGAGATAAACTTTCGGAGCTTTCTATTAATAAAAAACCAATTTAAATTACCAAATCTTTAATCATCGTCAATTTAAACAGAATGTAAAATGTCATGAACAAATAATTTTAAGTAAGTATCTAATGCGTCAGAAACAAAATTCAATTTTAAATTTATATATTTTACATTTATTTCCTTATCTATAATCATATTTACCGAAAAGGGGATAAATCAAGTGACATGTACAATTTTATTATGTTTCCAATTAAGAACAAAGAAGTTTTAAATTACAATAAATGAGTTTTCAACTAATATTACTATAAATTTCTTGAAATGTTGCTATAAATATATCTATTGACCGTGGAACCATTAGCTTGATTTTCTATAAGCATATATTTACCATATGTAATAAAAGTTTTTAATTTTAACATATAAAGAAAATACTTTAATAAAATGATGTTTTGTGAATATATCATTTTGAGATATATCATTTAGAATATATACATTTCACATAAGACTTACATTTAACGAAGCCAAATTCCATTCTTAGAAAAAAAAATGAATATAATTTTTTTTCCAGCATAGATTGTGAAGGGAATTTTTAATATACTATATTGAATCAGGTTATATCGATTGAATTAAGATTTACTGGTTGACCTTTTGCGAAACAAAATTAAAGCACGATTGCAAATAGTGAATGTAAAAATTTCACGAAATCAAAAATTATTATCCCTGTTAAGTTGTTATGAAAAGAAGAAAAATCTCTTATTTCAAAGGTAAGATATCGTTCTAATTTGGCATTCTTTTGTCTGTATTATTAATGGAAATATCCTTATATTTTATAGGAAAGCCAAGACAGAGAACTTTAATAAAGTATGATATTTCACTAGAAATACTTCATAATCAATAAGAAATGAGAAGCATATAATGTATTTCAATAAATCTGAAGGTTATAATGTGTCACTGACAAATTTATCAGAATGAGTTCTTTGTTCTTAGTTTCATTGTTATTATTGTTTGGCACATTTTTACATAATTTAAAACCGTAATAAAATTTGCATACTTTATTATTAGTCTTAATGAACTCGCATCTAAAATTAAAGCAAAATATATTATCTAAACTTAATTAAACATTTTTATTTTAATGATTTTTATAAAAAATAAAATAAAAAAAAGAGCAGTTGAAATTTTTAACGAATATACTTATGTAGGTTATATTAATTTCAATAGTTTTTTTTTCTGTTTCAAATAATGTTATTGTTACTTATGACACCTCCCGTCAACAAGTAGTTGAATCGAAATATAAACGTTTCCAATACAATAAAGCGAACTTTCAGACGAATACATAAATTAACAGACCAAGTGCAAACACCATTGGCACCTTATCAGACTGTTAAAGATAAGGTAAACCCATTTTTATAATTTTGTTTTTTTCACTCTTGCTATAGTAATGTAGTAATGTGTATAATTCGCCAGATAGTATTTAATAAAATTAATTGAAATATTATTAATTAGAATGCTTTTAATGCGTTTAATTGTTTATTGATGCTATTTTAATCGTTACAAATAATATAGATTCTATTTAATTGATTGAAAATATAATATTTTCATAATTTTTAATAGAAATGTTATAACTCCCAAAAAATTAATTTATTTACTTTAAAATTAAAATCAGATGTTTTGTCAAAATATCTGTGTACGTGGAATTTCCTTTTATTGTAATTAAAATGTCCAAAAATTTAGTTTTTAAGTTATTATTATTTGTTTTTATTTCTAAATTTTTAATTTTAGAAAATTTGTTCCAACATTTTTATGAAAAATCTTTTCTTACTCAGTTGTCTTCTCCAGCATTTATATATATTGATGATTTTATAATTTTTTAATTTTTCAGAATTTGATAAAGTTCATAAAAATATTTATCCAGAAGACTTAAAAATATAAAAACTAATGGTGGTTTTATGGGGGTTCGGTTTATGCTGTTTTGCGCTGAATGCATTACCATACTTATGTATTTTAAATTTTGTATGTGTGAGTTGTATTGTGTAGTTGTTAGTTGTTTGTATTGTGTAATATTTGTAAAAAAGCATTGTACACACACATTGAATTATATATCAGTTAGCAAAACGTTTCTTTCACTCTCCATGGAACATAATATTTTTACATTATAGATACTTCCAATTTAAAATGTTCCTATTTATTAAAAATATATATCCAAAGTTTACATACTCTAAATGAATAAATTCAATTATAAAATTCACAATTAAATACACTACTGGCCATTAAAATTGCTACACCAGGAAGAAATGCAGATAACAAAATGACATTTATGGGACAAATATATTATACTAGAAATAACAAGTGATTAAATTTTCAAAAAATTTGGCTGCATAGATCCTAAGAAATCAGTACCCAGGGCAACCACTTCTGGCAGTAATAACGGCAGTTATACGCCTAGGCATTGAGTCAAACAGAGATTGGATTGCATGTACAGGTACAGATGCCCATACAGCTTCAAAACGATGCCACAGTTCATCAACCGTAGTGACTGGCGTTTGGTGACGAGCCAGTCGCTCGGCAACCATTGACCAGACGTTTTCTATTGGTGAAAGATCTGGAGAACGTGCTGGCCAGGGCAACAGCCGAACATGTTCCGTATCAAGGAAGGTCCGTACAATACCGGCAACATGCGGTCGGCATTATTATCCTGCTGAAACGTAGGGTTTCGCAGGTCTCGAATAAAGGGTAGAGCCACGGGTCGTAACACACCAGAAATGTAACGTACGCTGTTCAAAGCACCGTCAATGCGAACAAGAGGTGACCGAGACGTTTATCCAATGGCACCCCATACCATCACGCCAGGTGATTGGCCAATATGAAGATGACGAATGCACGCTGCCAGAGTGCGTTCACCACGATGCCGCCAAACACGGATGCGACCATCATGATGCTGTACACAGAACCTGGATTCATCTGAAAAGATGACGTCTCGCCATTCGTGCGCCCAGGTTCGTCGTTGATCACACCATTGAAGGCGCTCTTGTCTATGACGCAGCGTCAAGGGAAGCCGCCGCGATGGTCTCCGAGTTGAGAGGCCATGCTGCTGCAAACGTCGTCGAACTGTTCGTGCAGACACTTGTTGTCTTCCAAACGACCCCGTTTCTTGACTCACGGCTCGTGACGTGGTTGCACGATCCATTACGGCCATGCGGATAATATGCCTGTCTTCTCGGCTGCTAGTGATAGGTGACCGTTGAGATCCCGCATGGCGTTCCGTATTACCTTCCTGAACCCATCGATTCCATATTCTGCTAATAGTAATTGGATCTCGACCGACGCGAGCAGCAATACTGCGATAAGATAAACCCCAATCCCGGTACGCTACAATTCGACCTTTATCAAAGTCAGAAACGTGCTGGTACGCATTTCTCCTTCTTACACGAGGCATCACAACAACTTTTCACCAGGCAACAACGTTCAAATGCAATTTGTGTATGAGGAACCGGCTGAACAATTTCCTCATTTAAACACAATGTAGGTGTCGCTACTGGCGCCTGCTTTGTCTGAATGCGCTGAAAAGCTAATCATTTGCATATCACAGCACCTTCTTCCTTTCGTATAAATTTCACGTCTGTAGCATGTCGCCTTCTTGGTGTAGCAATTTTAATGGCCAGTAGTGTATATCACAAGAATGATAATGCAACGCACACTGTTTTTAGGATAAAATGAAATTAAATGCAACTGTAATTACTATAATCTATAATGTAAGAAAATATTCTGAAAGAATGTACTTTTGCACTATATGTGTACCTTATAGTGCAGAAGCTAAAAAATATTTTTAATTTAATTTAAATTTTTTAATTAAGCATTTTGTAAAATGCTTAAATATAAAATAAATTTTTTTTATTTGAAAAGAATAGGGAATATTTATTATTTATATAAATAGGGAAAATGCTTTAATATAAATTGAGATAAAATGTTCTTGTTTAAAAAGAATAGGGAAAAAATTCTTTTTATCTATATAAATAGGGAAAAATGCTTAAATATAAATTAAAATCGAATTTTCTTATTTTAAAATAGCGAAAAATTGTTATAATCACAAAAAGTCTAGTTTTTAAAATCACGTGCTCATCATAAATTACATAATCGAATCGTATACTGTATGTTACTAAATGCTTTCAAAATCTCAGAATGATTTTATTTTATAAAATAAAATCTTTGATACAAAGGAACAAAATCTCACCAAATATAACGGAATTCTTTATAAAAATGTGCTAGTACTCACAAAATCTTTTCTGTAGTAAATCATCATTTGTACGCTATTCTTTTCATCATCAAATGTTAACGGTGGAGTTTTTTCGAAATGTCTTACAAACAACATTTTTACATAAACATTGGAATTATATCAAAAATAAATACATCCACCCGTTCAAACAACGGTTCTTCGAGTCGAAAATTGGAATTGCGATCTTTTGTTTCAATGCGTTGATGTGGGAGTTTCGATGTTTTTCTTTTTCCCAAATTTTTCAACCGTCACATTGAATCAGTGTCTTAAAATCATGGAGACGAAAGGCATTTTTTGACATCCTCGTGTTCGTGATTAAATACTGAGAGGATTGCTTCTTCGTTCTGGTATTCCTGCTTTTAATATTTTTACGCATTTCTTTAATTCACTAAGGAATAGTATGGACTTTTTTAGAACATGCATAATTGAATTAATGCGTTGAAGAAGATATTTTTGAATATTTTCTTAATAAGATTGCTGTAATTGAAAAATATTAATGTGTTTGTTTTCTATATGCTGTAGAATTATTTTTCTGTCTACTTATGAATTTGATGATATAACCATTTCCATTTGCATAATATATTGCTTGTTAGTATGGTTATCAGCATAGATGTTTATCAATATAATAGAAATATTTGAATTAAAATAATTAAATAACTTACAAGGATTATTTATGAATATATCGAAACACATCTGACAATATACCCTCACCAAATATACAATACAAACTCTGTCACAAACTCTTATCGACTATACTTGTCAATCGAAAGAGTTTGTATTCGTGGTACCACATTGTATACTATATTTGGCAACACTATCTGTGACATATAGCTTAGAATTTAATTCTTTGCCATAAATACTCTGACCATGCATGAGTTTCTTAACTGTTAACTTCACCTTCTGATTGAGATTTGCAGTCACTTTGTCCACAGTTCCTTTCTTTAGATGCTAGAATTAACTTTCATCACTATCTGTTTCTAATCGCTTTCTTCTGTAAATTATTTTGTTCTCTCATAACAATCTTGTACAATCTTGATAGATTACTCACCATATTTTTCGTAATCTATCAAGATTGTACCCCTAGAATTGACCAGAAAATGTTGAGTGGTCTCTGTCATAGCAGCATCATAATATGCTTCATTTAATTTGATTGAGTCTGAAATATTTGGCATTTTAAACATAGGAAAAGGGAATCCGAGATAAATACTTCTTCATTAATTTACTTCATACTACCAAGATATATACTTTTATATTAAAAAACTGGGAGCTGAGATTATATATTTAATAAGTTTTTATTAATTAGAAAGCACATTTTTAATTCCACATTTATTCACATATATTTTCCTTATTTTAATAATATAATTATAAGAATTATCGCATTCATTTACAAAATCTGCAAGTTTCAAGCGAAATCATTTTTACTTATATTTTTAATATGGTATTCATAACAACTTATATACTTACGGTATAATTGCTTAATACAGACGTCATATTTCTTTTATATAAAAAGCATTTTGACGGTTAAAAATTATAACCGTAATATAATTTCCAGCTTTAATTTTTTATTTTAAGTACGTAATAATTTTCACCTAATAAATTGCCGTAGTTACTTAAATACAAAAGAAGGAATTTAATTAGAGCTTGAAAAATTCCTTATGATTTATTAATTAAGAATTACATAATTTCAAATACAAGATTAAAATTTTGATAAAAGCATTCATAAAATATATTTTTTAATTTAAAAAAAAATCTTTATTAATTTCTTGAAGGAAAAAGAAGTTATTTTAAAAATATTAAGAGTTAAAAAGCAAAAATTCACTGGTGGTAATTTGTTGTCTTATCTAAATAATCTAAAACCAAAATTGAAATTGCGAGATATAATAAAATGTTTTATATTGTTGATCTTTCTTTGGGGTAATTTCTTAGAAAAATGGACTACATTAAGGAATTAGTATTTTTTTTTATATTTGATTAAATCTCTCTCTCTTTTGAGAATTAGATTAAAACTTAGAAACTTTATTCACTTTTTTTTAAATAGGATTAAGGGAAAATTATGGAATGCGTTTTATTATAATTATAAGATTAAAATGAATAATTTTGATGTAGCGAGAAAATTTTATGCCATTAATATAATTTGCTTTTTTCATAAATTTCCTATATTTTTAATGATTTTTTTATTTCGCGTAAAATATTTTCTTATTAATAACTGATTTCAACATAACATAATTTTGACAAAAGTTTTTAAATATTCATGTTCTATAAATTTTTGTACATGACTGTTAATAAGAGTTTTAAATGTAAACGTCTATTTTATAATTTAGCGTTAATAAAACTACTTAATAACTAACATTTAATTTATTGATTGCCATTATAATTCAATATAAAAATATTTAACGTAATAATTATTTTCCTTCTATTAACTCAAATTTTATTCATTAAAATTCAATGTAAGAGAAGTTAATGTAACATTTAGAAGAATTAAATTAATCCTAAATTATATTATTACAACGAATTTAATGTCTTATTTACGCATATTTTGAATTTAGAACTTTAAATTGATTCTTAATGTTGTATAATTTTTTTTAAAAATATTTCATGTACATTGATATTTTTAGTTATTTTATTAAAATTTGAATATAATATTAATAATAAACATTGAAATGGTTGGAATATTTTATTAAAAATTTATAGAAATAAGAATGTAAAAAGAATTTTGCTTATAAATCATTTTAAAACATTATTTTCGAATAAAAGTTTTGACAAAATATTTTTCCAGTATATTATTTGAAATTATCACAAGAAATGTGAAATTTTAGAAATGATATTATTTCTTTGATTGCTGAAGTAAAAAGTTAAGAGAAGTTGGTTTGATCCTAGCAGAGCCCCTTTACCTTGGTGTGAATATTTTTGGTTGGCGTCAATATTTTTGAATTTTGCCAGTCTTGGTAACCCTACTTTGATACACTAGATAAGATAAACCTTAAACCTAACTATTTCTGGAATTCTTATCTCGCCTTTTTGCCTTAACTTTTTAATTAAATATTAAAAAAACTATTCAGAAAATTAGAATAATTCATTCATTCTTCAAACTTAATTTTTCCTTAAAATTTATGTCAAAAACATTCCATTAAAATAATTTAAAGTAAAATGTTTTTTGTTCTTTTTTTGTAAAATCAAGAAAACAAGCAAAAACATACTTTTCGTTTTCTTTTCCATGCAAATTAATATTTTTTGGACAAAAATTTTAAATATGTAAATAAATTAGCAGAACAATAAGAATTCTATAACATAAACAAAAACGTCACATAAAATAAAATACCATTTATAAAAGTGACTATGTTTATCGGATATTTAAGAGATTTTTATATCGATATAAATATTAAATATATAATCATAATTTATTACTTGGGGGACTAAAATGAATCAATATAAGAATTCATTAATAATACATCTCAAATTAAATTAATGATTTATGAGAATTTAATTCATTCTCTAATTAATATTTTCAATATCCCCCCCAAGAAAATGTTAACACACACTTTTAACTCCGTGCAGCAGTTAGTTTAAGTCATGTTCTACGAATGTGATAATCCTCTGCATATTACCTTTTTGGAAAACGTCTTAATAGACAGAGCATCATATTCAATTGTCACAAGTTAGAAAAAACTGGGAAAATTCCCAAATACCATCTCGAATGATGTACAGGCAAAAAGTAAAAACAAAATAAATATCACCAATTAATTATTTTGCAACAGTTAATATAGAACACAAAAACTTCTTTGTAGAATTTATTCCTATTTTTTAAAATTATGTTATCATGAATCCTATTTTAAAACATCTATAGCATAGCATAAAGCTGTTTCATTAATATTAAAAAAATGAATAAAGTTTTCTCGAAACGCCCTTAGAATATCATAGAAAGTAAAGCATTATTGACAACTTGATGCAGTTTTTAATTGTTGATGGTCTTATTTTTTTAATTTTATGTAATAAAACAATAACCATAAGAAATTAACATTCTTTTTATAAATATTAATTGATCATATTCTTACCTTTGTCTACAAAAATTCAAAAGGTAAAGATATAACAACAGTACTTATAAAGAACTCCTTAAAAATGAATCGTTTGGTTGAATGTTATTTTTTCAATCAACATTTCAATTGAATTTAAACAACGTAGTTTATGATATTTTTGTGACAGGAATTCGCAGATAAATTCTTTATTCAAAATAATTCAAAGTACGTGGATCAATATGCTCTATTGCTCTATATATATATATATATATATATATATATATATATATATATATAG
>JAPDSC010116575.1:0-24847 GCA_026290005.1 Latrodectus geometricus | reverse complement strand
AGGTGTAGAGCAATAGAGCAAGAGTAAAAATATCCATAAATTTAAATCATTATTACTGAAACAAGCACTTTTATTAAGCTTTTTTTGTAATGAATTTTAAGGTATTTTAATTATTTCAACCTATTTAAGCTTTTGACAGCTGTCATCACATTACCACCCGAGTAAAAAGTAAAATGAGTAATCATTAAAAAGACTAATTATTCACATTCACTGTAGAATGTGTTGTTTATTGATCATCATAGTGATTTTTTTTGTCGAGTGCCAGCCAGACCAAGCAGTATGGGTGCGCTGCTCCACTTTTTTAACTGAACCGCAATTGGGTGTGGAGTCCGACTTCCTCAGTACACACATGCCATAAGTAGCCGTTTATATAAGGTAAACAACCATTCATACAAGGAAAGAACAAAGGCAGGAGAGAGTGAAAGAGAAAGTACATTCATACCCAAACCGGGACTCGAACCCAGACCTCCCTATCCGCAGTCAGGCACGCAGACCACTAAACACAGTAGTCGGCATCATATTGTTTAAATTATCATTTAATGAACATTGTGTTCGACGTTCTTTATCAAAAAAGTGTATTTTAATCATCAATTAAGCTATAATTCAAAAACAAAATACTGAAAAAAAATAAATTATAATTATTTATGGCTATAATTTAAAAGACTATTCCAGTAACGTGATGTAAGTGATATAAATAGTTTCGTATTTGATTATTTCAAAAAGCTTGATGCATATAATATACTCATACCAATTTAAAATTTTATTTTATAAAGATAATTTGAAAAATACACTACTGGCCATTAAAATTGCTATACCAAGAAAGCGACATGCTACAGACGTGAAATTTATACGAAAGGAAGACGGTGCTGTGATATGCAAATGATTAGCTCATCAGCGCATTCAGGCAAAGCAGGCGCGTGTAGTGATACCTACATTGTGTTTAAATGAGGAAATTGTTCAGCCGGTTCCTCATACACAAATTGCACATTTGAACGTTGTTGCCTGGTGAAAAGTTGTTCTGATGCCTCGTGTAAGAAGGAGAAATGCGTACCAGCACGTTTCTGACTTTGATAAAGGTCGAATTGTAGAGTACTGGGATTACGGTTTTTCTTATCGCAGTATTGCTGCTCGCGTCGGTCGAGATCCAATGACTGTTAGCAGAATATGGAATTGATGGGTTCAGGACGGTAATATGGAACACCATGCGGGATCTCAACGGCCACCTATCACTAGCAGCCGAAAAGACAGACATATTATCCGCATGGCCGTAATGGATCGTGCAACCACGTCATGAGCCGTGAGTCAAGAAACGGGGTCGTTTGGAAGACAAGTGTCTGCACGAACAGTTCGACGACGTTTGCAGCAGCATGGACTCTCAGCTCGGAAACCATGGCTGCGGCTTCCCTTGACGCTGCGTCATAGACAAGAGCGCCTTCAATGGTGTGATCAATGACGAACCTGGGCGCACGAATTGCGAGACGTCATCTTTTCAGATGAATCCAGGTTCTGTGTATATATATATATATATATATATATATATATATATATATATATATATAGCATACTACGTTTCAGTAGGATAATGCCCGACCGCATGTTGCCGGTATTGTACGGACCTTCCTTGATACGGAACATGTTCGGCTGTTGCCCTGGCCAGCACGTTCTCCAGATCTTTCACCAATAACGTAAATAAGAAATCGTCTGGTTAAAGGTTTGCCGAGTGACTGGCTCGTCACAAAACGCCTGTCACTACGGTTGATGAACTGTGGCATCGTGTTGGAGCTGCATGGGCATCTGTACCTGTACATGCAATCCGATCTCTGTTTGACTCAATGCCCAGGCGTATAACTGTTGTTATTACTGCCAGAGGTGGTTGTTCTGGGTACTGATTTCTCAGGATCTATCAAGCCAAATTTTTTGATAATTTAATCACTTTGTATTCCTAGTATAATATATTTGTCCAATAAATATCATTTTGTTATCTGCATTTCTTCCTGGTGTACCAATTTTAATGGCCAGTAGTGTAACATTTCTTACCAAAGAGTGAACTATTTTGTTTGAATTTAAAGCAAATTAAATATTACTTAAATGGAAAGTGAATAAAATGTGAATCATATTTTTCAATTGTTAGGCTTGAAAGCTACTTTTTATTAAAATATCTAAAATAAAAATAGTGAGATTGGCCCATCAACAAAATATGGAAAAATATAATGTTGATTACTAATGATATGACATCTTCAATCGCAAAAAAATTCAAAATAACTATATGTTATTTAAGTTTATTATTATTTAAAACATCGAACAAATTGTTAAAATATAAAATTTAATTTTAAAAATATATATTTAATCAAATATTTTCATAATTTTAATATTTTCCAAGATTAAAAGAGAGAAAGTTATCTTTCTGCAAATTCAAAGTATGTATTAGGTTGGAAAAAAATCGTTAATTTTATGTATATTTCATGGTTTTACTTACATGTTTTCGATTAACTTTGTGCAAATGATTTCAAAGTGTTTTATGGCTGATTTTTAACTTCTGAATTGTATAACTGATTTTATATATATATTTGACGAAGAATTTACCTGTGTAAAGTGAATTTTTTACATCAAATATACTCGAATGGAATTCCTATAATTAACTTACTGATACAGTATCAAGATTGTAAACGCATTCCCGATTTTCAACTGCCAATTTTATCAAGGAGAAACTGTTAATGAACTGCATTTCCTTTTTGTTGACTTCCATTTTTAACACTCTGTACCTTATAACTGAATGGACCAAAGAATACAAATATGTATGATCAACACTTAACGAGATAACGAAAACTACAGCCATCGCCCGAAAAATTATGGATTTTTTTTCCAACTAATATTATACTGTAGACAAATAGATGCTTTTACTGTGAATAATTTGGAGGAATTCATTTAATATATTTGTTATTGACAGTGCAGATTAATTTCTTCTCATAGAACACGTCTTCTAGTCATTTGTAAAAAGAAACACAAGTAATATAAGGATAACCCGAAACCAGCGACATTATTTTATTTTATTCCCTTTGAATTATTTTTTTCATTAGAAAAAATTCGATGCTACATGTAATTTAGTTTTCAATATATATAGAAATAAACACGTCATTTATATGCATAATATAAATATATATATATATAAAAAATACTTAAAAATTCATATATAAGTGAAGTTAATGATACAAAAACAATATATGCAATTTTGAGATAATTAGTCATTAGTTTTTATTTAAATTTACTTACAACACATCTCTCTCATATAAAATATTGCATAACGTGTTATTAGTTTTTTTTTTTACAAATAACTTATGTAATTAATGTAAATATGCCTTACATTATATTTACAAGTTTCAAATAAATATCGTTAAGTATGTCGATTTTTAAAATTATTTTTACGAAAAATAATTCTGATATTTAAAGTAATATGTGATATTTTTGCAAGGAAAATATCACAAACTATTTTAAATAAAGAAGAATGGAATAATTTTTAAATATAAACCAGTTTTTTTCCTTTCCCTTATCTTATAAGTTGGCCAGCAGGGTGCGCTGCTCCACTTTTCCAACTGAACCATAACCGTGTGGAATCCAACTTTCACTGTACACACATATCATAGGCACCCGTTTATAGGGCAGGCAACCATAAACACAAGAAAAGATTAAAGACAAGAGAGACAAAGAGAAAATACATTCAACCCCGAACTGGGAATCGTACCAGAGACCTCCCTATCCGTAGTCAGGTAAACTGATCACTAGACAGGGTTTGCGGGAATAGATGATAAATTAATAATTCAGTTTAAAAATATATTTGTGTATATTAGTAAGCTATAAATTTCGAAATAAAATTACGAACTTTATTTGCTATGTGTAATTTAAGAACTTATAGGCATTTTTTTAAAAGAATTAATTCCACGCTAATGTAAGTTTCAGTTCCTTAATTTAACAATAAGAAAACACTCTATAATATAAATTTCAACATGGATTTCAAAAGTAGATAACAAAATCATATGAAGGATTTTCTGTGGATAGTATTGAGTTATCACAAATCGGTTATAACAACGAGATAGCAAAACTTAACGGAAAAATATTAGTTCCATCAAATACTAAGGACTGAAGTGATTGACATATTTTAAGACAGTAAATGCAAGGAATTCTTGACTGGAAGATTTAAAGCGATGAAAATCGTATCTGCTTTCATAAAATCATTTCTGAAAACATCGTTTTTAAGCGCATTTAGAAAATTTAAGAAGATTACAGCTGGGATTTAAGTCAGGATTTTAAAATGGCAATATTTTTTAAAAGAAATCTAGAAAAATATACTTTGTAAAGTAAGCTCCTGAAAACATTTTCGCTATGGACGAAAAATATCCTTTCAATAAATAGTTGATTAAACAAAAAATAGTATTAACTCTAATAAAACTGAAATTTACTTTTAATAAATACGATGATTTTTTATAAAATTAAAATTGAATTTCAGAAAATAGAATGCATATTTCAAACAAACATAAAAATAAAATTATCGACGGAATAAAAAGGTATATTGAATGATAAAGCAAAATAAAAGTCATAATTATGTAAACTATTTAATATATATCATAATTATGTAATTTACCAGCCCCTTTATAGGACTATAGTATATCGATGTTAAGAAGCCCTGATATTCTCTGCAGGTTATTAAAGCACTATATGTGTTATTTTAAAACTAATAAATGGTCTAATTCTTTAATTTTATAGAGCCTAGGTGTATTTAAAGGTTCCACTAGTCAAAGTAAGTAAAGCATCAGCGGTGATAATTTTGAAAGCTTATCGCAAGTTCATTAATATAAGCTTAGGCAAATAAAATAACTAACTACAGAGTCTAGAGAAATACTTTTATTGAAAAAGAAAATTAAAGAGTCTAGAAAAAGAAAATTAAATGGAGCGTATTTATCAGGGATTTTTTATTTTTATTGTATCAATAAACCTTAAGAATATCTTCTGCGAATTCATGTGTGCCCCTTTGTAACGAATAAGGATTTTCACCGATTTTTCCTTAGAAATATTTGTGACTATTTATGATCATTGATTTTTTACGAGAATACTCGTAAAGAATAGCTTAATAATTTATAAAAAGTAATTAATTCAAAGATTGCAATGTAAATTATTCTTTTATTTCGGTAGAATATATATTTATTACAAACCTTATATTTTTATAAAAGTTAAGCATCTAAAATGGTAAGAATGATCAATATTTCAATATCCAGTGAAGCAATACACTATATATAAATTAATATATTAACCACGTCACAACTAGTTTGATTTATTTTTAATGCAAAATAAAATTAAAAAACTTCCATTTATTAATTTAAGTTTTGATTATTGAATAAGTTAATTTTAGTGTGCTTTTTTGGACAGATATCTCACAATTTAAATCTTCTAAAGTAATTCATTTTTGAAACTACAATGAAAAACAATTTATTTTAAGAAATTTTTGATTATTAAAAATTTATTTTGCTAGAATGCTTGATTGGGTTTCTTTGTTAGTATTTTAATTTATATTATTTTACTTTTTTATTATTTATATAATTTTTTTATTATTTATTTATATTACTGAGCTTTGATTTCGTTAATATAGGAAACATTTTTCTTTTAATTTAAAACATGTATCTATTTATTTTTACAACACAACACATTCAAATTTGCACACTTTTACATCACAACGCATTTTAATTTCATTTACAACACAACACATTTTAATTTGCTTCAGAAATCGACTATTCAAGAAGTAGAAGATTAAAAAAGGATTAAAAAGTTGTACTTGTACCTCATTAATTAAAATATCAAATGGTTAAGCTTAATCATATCGTAAGATCTTTATCCTATCGTTTGTTTCCTCAGAGATTCTTACTACATCTTATTAATTTAATTCTATAAGCCCGTGGTAGCCTAGTTGGTTAGAGTGTCAGTTTCCCAATCGCAAGGTTGTGGGTTCGATTCCCCACCGACCAATGGCCGTCGTGTTCACTATTGGCGACTGAGGCTCGTAAAATATGTCTATTCACAATGTCCTCCATGTTCCCATTCCAAATTAAAACTTCTGGTTGTGGTAGAAGCCAGACTTTTGGTCTTCCCCGCTTCCTGTCTCCAAATTCCCAAGATTCTGCCATCATCTACAAGCCAAGTCGTCAATGGCAATACCGTTCACCATTCATAGTAGCTATGTTCAAAAATGGAAGGTGTTGTTTTTGACTTCATTCGCCCAGCCTCAGGCGGACGGTTTGGGCTTCGCTAAGTCTCATAAATAACGACAACAATTTAATTCTGCGAAAAAATACTATTTCGTATCTCTATATAAACGTATCTCTAATTTCCATTTTACTTGTTTGTATTTATTTATTATTGCACAACATAGGTGAAAACCAGAATAAGTTTAGATGGCGCTGAAACATATGATTAATTGATGAATTTTTCGAAGATAGTGAGTATTTAAAAACAGTTATGAAAATACTGGAAATTTCAAGAACTCCCACGTTTTCCCTATGTACACATAGAAAAGCAAAATCTAATTCCCGTTATAGATATTGGTTTTAATCTAACCTATGACAGTTTATTCTTCAAGATGTGAACATATTAGCAGATGAAAATTATCCTTATTATTCTATAAGGGAGAGATTTTCTGCAATATTTTTACTTCCTATGATTTTCACTACAAGAAACGTTTTAAAACTGCGAATTTTCAATAAAAATAAAAAACGCGTATTCAATGTTAAAATTTAATGTTTTCCTTAGAAAATATTTTTTCAGAAATTAGGTATACTTTTTTATTTTGAAGTTGAGATTTTACCGACTTATGAATTGATTGGTCAAAATTTACTGTACGGTCACTTTTCGCAATTTTTTCAAAAAGTCGCCAAAAATCTCGCCATTTTGCACAAGCGAGTTCTAAAAATAAACAGAATATTGAAAAATATTGCCTGATAGGTAGGGAGCTTTCATCTGCAATTGGTCGGAATTGATTGGATTACCAGAAAATGTAATTTATCACCAAATTTTTAAAAATTCCGCCAAGTGTAGCCGTGTAGTAAATCTTAGCCCACTGATTTATTTTCAATTAATATAAAAAGAAAGATATCAATAATTTTTTTGATGAATAAATTTACTCATGGAAGTTCTAGTAATTAAAAACATGAGAAAAAAAAAGATCAATGTTTGAATTTGTAATCGCTGCTTGGTTAGCGTCATAGTATAGAAATATTAAAATACCAAGTAATTGCTACAATGACTATGAAATAAGGATCAGTAATGGAACTTACTTTTAAAGAACTAAATCTAGAAAAACGACGAAAAAAAAATTAATCCTTCCATTTAAATGCTCTCTCAGGTACTTTTGAACGGAAGGAAGAAAAAAAAAATAATCAAAATGCTAGTGCAGGCTTCTGTCAACAATACTCCACTTTAAGTACAAAGCGGCAGATTGTGTTGTTGTAAGTCCTGTTGATTGTAGACGATGTCACAAAATTAATTTTTGGAACACTTTAATTATACTGACCCAGGCGTTGCCAGATGCTGTCTACAAAATGTTTATTCACACAATTATTTAAATTTTATCTAAAATAAGTTATATGTTGTTATTGTAATTTAGATTAAGTCTTTTAGGCGTATAATGAGTATTATCTAAACAAAAAATGAATATTTAGTAATTTGTTAAGAGCGAGGTTTATAATCATCTGTTTCTAATTTTATTTTAAGTTTGGATATAAGCTCTTTGAGCAAATTCTCAAAAAGTTTGAAATAAAAGCACTGATACATAATTTTATTCTGCGAGAGAATTTTTCAGTTACTTCATAGAAATAAATGTATCAAATTACTATTATCAATTATGAAATACAAATTTATCAATGTGTCAAATACTAATTAATTCGAGAGAATGTATAGTAAAATGAAGAAGCAAAACTTGATTTATAAATATAAATGCAATCTATAAGATATAGAAGAACAAAAGTCTTCAATCAATTGTTGATCATTTTATCAATAATATCTGTTACAATATGATAAATGGAGGAAATATTCAGTTTCATGTTAAACTATTCTGAAAGAAATTATCCCAGACTGAATTTATATCGAGAAAAGAATTTTTACATTTTTAAGAAAATAATTTTAAGTATATTTCTAATAGTATCGCATTTAATCGCATCAATTATTATATAAGCTTTACACACATATATCTTGATATTTAAAATTTTCTAGTTCCTATATGAAGAGTAAAAATTTATTTAAAAATTATTATTTTTTGATATGAGGATTTATTTATTCATTAGCTGATTTGTTTCATATATAGAATCTAAAAGTAAAAATACAAGAATTTACATATGAAATTAAATTGTCTTGTCTTATTTAATTTATTTTCAGAGTTACATTTATCCATATAAGCATTGGAAATTCGTTTGAGAGCTTTATTTGTTTAAAAGTCAATTATTTAAGTTTTATTTGCAAAGACATTTACTCAGCAAAATTAAATAAATTTTTATTTAAAATTTAATTTTTATTTGAAGGATTTAAGGAAACATAGAAATAAATGTTTAACATTATTTTTTCTGTAGAAAACTGCACGATTTCTTTAAGAAAATTTATGGAATATAAAACAAAAATTTGTTTGAAGTCATAAAGATGATTTAAGTTGATAAATATTTACATTTCTCAGATAAAAAGCAAAATAAACTAGAGAGAAATTCATTGGTTCTTTCATTATGAATTCTGGCAACAAAGCAGTTAGGAAACTACTTTGATAGCAAATTTTTAATATTATATAGCATTTAAACTTTTGCCTCAGTAAAGAAATAATAAAAAAATAAAATATTTATTTTCCATTCCTAATTTTATGCGAATGCTTTTGTGTATCTTTTTCCACAGACTTTAATGCTATTTCCTGTCTTGTGATACGAATTAATATTTAAGATAACTATTCAAAAATTACAATCACTATAAACTTCTTATCATTTCACAAGTTGGAAAATGAAATTATAAATCTATAGTGTAGAATAAATAAATATTAGAATAATAATTTTTCTATTACATGTATTTCCTATCTAATAGAAAACTGTTTTACTTATGTATATCCTCACTTACTCCAACTTAAAATTCATAGCCATGCCCAAACGGGATTCGAACTCGTGAACAACACCTAGTAATTAGGAAAGATAACCACTCAGCCATCAGCGGGCTTTCAATATATGATTTCTAAGTTGAAGTTTTGGATTTACAGAACTTTAACTGTCTGCATCTACAGTTTCTAAAAGAATATTGTTGTTGTATATATTAGATTGGGGTTAATCATATATGAATTAATATATTATATTACTATCTAAAATGTTATCATATTATTTGTCTTTTTGAACCAAGATGCCATAAAAAAGGATTCAGGAATATTACTAATATAATTTAAAATTTAAAGTCTACGTGAAAATATCATAATTATTATAATATTGAGATTTAAATAAAAATATTTATTAGCAGTTGCTATTAAATGATAATGCAACGAAACTTTTTATGTTCACTGAGCAAATTAAAATGTACTACATGAAATAGAAATTCTTGTGTCAGGAAGAAATCCAAATAAAAGAATTATAAAATACATTGTATTATAGGTAAAAAGAAATCATTTGAATTCGATAAAGTTTTGAAGCATTTATCATGCGAAAACAATGTCTCGAGTAGCGATATAAGATTGCAATAATGGCGCTTATTTCTCAAACGTAAAGTCGAATAGATATAGAAAGTGATGTACGAGTACAGTAGTTTCACATGATTCTTCGGTGCTGTGTCTCGTTCATCAACCATAGTTTTTCGAGTGATATTCAGTCTTTCGATAACTATTGTCTTTTTAGTTAGGGATCAGAAATTATGGAAAATTTATAGAGACTCTGCGTCCTAGTATATCAGGGCAGCAAACGAAATATATACGGTGCATATACTTACTGAAGTTTAACTTTGCAGAAGAGCCTCAGATTCATTGCAAAAGTTGCTTATTGCAGTCCTAAAAAGGCTGAAATAAAATCGTCGAAATGTGTATCCAGTGGCACCCTATAGTCACTGGATACACATCATAGTACATTGGTTGTTGGAGAAAAAATGTTAGTGGGAGATGAATGGAACCGATGCCGGCCAACCTGTCTAGTGGTTAGCGTACCTGACTACAGATGGGTGGGACCTGGGTTTGATTCCTGGCTCGGGCAGGGATGTACTTTCTCTCCCTTTCTTGTCTTTGTTTTTTCTTTGTGTGTGTGTGAATGGTTGCCTACCCTATAAATGGGTACCTATGACATGTGTGTACTGAGGAAGTCGGACTCCACATCATATATGGTTCAGTTGGAAAAGTGGAGCAGCGCACCCCATATTGCCAGCCTGGCTGGCACACGACAACATCAACAACGATGGAACCGATATATGAAAATTGTTGCCCTGATAATCCTTATATGAGACCATCTCTCCAAATAATGAGCAAGTATGATGAAATGAAACGCAATATATGATGTTTATAGAAACGGGAAAAAAGTTATTCCTGCGTTCAGGTTCATTGATGATCAATTCATGTAAAAGTGCTCCAATTTGTGACACTGAACCAAAGATGAAAAAAATCATGTAGATTTTCCTGGCCATTGATGCAATCATTGACGAATTGAGAAGATACTTGCTCTTTACAAATAGACTTGATTCCTCAGTTAGAGTTCTTAAAACACCGATACACACTTTAGAATTAGATTTAGAATTAGATGTCTGTCATCTTGACATTTAGTAGATGTGGATTATTGATAACCTAACAGTTTTTGGCATGACTGAACACATAAATACCATTTTCTGTGTGTATCAGTATTGTGTAAATTAGAAACAAGCTGTCAACATTTCTTCAACATAACAACAATATTTATACACTCTAAAATATCTTTGAAAAGCAGTATCTGAACAAGAAATCTGCGTAATCTTCTGTTGTTGTTGTTGTTTCTGATAACACTTGGTAGCGCCAAGCCCGCCCATCAGAGACTAGACGAATGAAGTCACAGAGAGAGGGTCTTCCGTTTTTTTGAAGAGGGCACCCTCATACGAAAATGGAAGTATAACTTTTGGCTCATAGATGGCAGCACCATCTGAATCTTCCAATTTAGAGATTGAAACCAGTGAAGAACCATAGCCTGGCTCCTACAACCCCCAGAGGTATTAATTTGTAATGGGAACATGGAGGGCATTGCGACGCGACATATTTTACATGCCCCAGTCGCCATTAGTGAACACGATGGATCTTCGGATAAGCAGGATTCGAACTCACCAACTTTTGGTAACAAGAACGACACCCTAACCAACCAGGCCTCAACGGACTCGCATGATCTTCTATTACATAACATTCCTCTGCTATTTCTATGTTCTTTAGATGAATGCATTGAAATGCTTATCATTTAAATAATAGCAATTTCTGTATATTACTCAAATTTTCAATATATCTGTTATTTCCATTCCTCTAATAGTTATAAAAATAAAAGGAAATAGATAAGAAATGTTTTAATTGGTCTGGTAATGCGTAACTTATACAGTAAACGGAGGCCTAGAGGTACATACTATAATTAATTTGGATAGTACTTTGGTTTTCGGAGAATAGATTTTAGTGAGAGGAAGGGAATCGATATATGCAAATTGTTGCCCTGATAATCCTTATCTAATACATAATAGGACTTAGTATTCATTTTATAGTAATAGAATAATAGGCATCCTTTCTTATCACATTCCAGTTATTGTACAGTTTTATTTGTTGTATTAAGAAAGATATTGCTATGTGTAGTTTTAATGCATCGTAATTTAAAGGAATTTTGCTTATAACTATCAGTTTCAATAG
Organism: Latrodectus geometricus; assembly: GCA_026290005.1. Classification (NCBI taxonomy): domain Eukaryota; kingdom Metazoa; phylum Arthropoda; class Arachnida; order Araneae; family Theridiidae; genus Latrodectus; species Latrodectus geometricus. The sequence goes on along the minus strand of JAPDSC010116575.1, from coordinate 12,963 downwards.
TATATAATAAATATAGAGATGGCTTTTAACAATGAAGTTATTGATAACTAAGTAAAATTATTAAACAATGAATATAAAATAGTTTATGGTTAACCCCTGGTTTTATCAATCAATAATTTCTATTATGATTTTTCGTTATTCCTTCACTAGAAATATAAATATAATATAAAAAGTATATGGCAATTACAAACGTTTTTGTTTTTTTTTTAATTCTGATATAATTTGTAATCTGCTTAAAAAGAAATAACTGGTTTCAATTAACACATAAGATAATTGACTTCCCTCCAAAGAAATATAACGTACTTTTTAACAATTGTTTCTTTGTCGCTCAACGACCATCTTTTGCATATGAAGGCTAATTACACCGGAACTTTCTAACATCCATACCTAAGATGGGATTCGAACTCACGAACCCAAGAGCGCAAAACAATTCGGATACCTTTTAAAACAGTAGCGTTATATATATATATATATATATATATATATATATATATATATATATATTCATTTCTTTTTAAAACTTACTTAGTTAAAAAATTTTAAATAAATAAATTCAATTATTTTCTAACTTAAACGTGAAATATAATGCAGCAATAGTAAGAAGCACTCTTTTTTTAAATAAAATAATTCAACAATAGTTAATATAAGGTGAATATATGGATAAAGGAAAAAATGTAATATTGATAAACGTACATCTCTTATAGTACGTTTATCAAGGTATATGACAACAAAATGTTAAATTTCCTAATGCAGTATTTTTTGAACTGTAGAAATCTAAATTTAAAAAAATGAGATTTTCTTTCATTAAAACTAGACATGAAAAATTAATTTGTTATAATCAAAAAAATCCTGTTATTAAATAGTTTGATTTTGTTAAATATTAACGAATCATATCGTAGATCTTAATAAAAACTTTTAAAATCCTTTGAAGCCAGAAATTTAAACTTTTGATTTAAAAAGAAATAATTTTACTAAATATAATTGTTGTCGTGTGTCAGCCAGGTTGGCAATATGGGGTGCGCTGCTCCACTTTTCCAACTGAACCATATTTGGTGTGGAGTCCGACTTACTCAGTACACACATGCCATAGGTACCCGTTTATAGGGTAGGCAACCATTCACACACAAAGAAAGGACAAGACTAGAAAGAGAGAGAGAGGAAGTACATCCATGCCCGAGCTAGGATTCGAACCTAGGTCCCACCCATCTGTAGTCAAGTACGCTAACCACAAGACAGGTTGGGCGGCATTAAATATAATTGAATTCTTTTTAAAGATTAGTCAATTATTACAAGATTATTTTTCCAGCGAATTCTCAATTATACCTGATGCCTTACATAAAATGATAACTTTGAGCATTTTCGTTTTCACAGAAATCAAAATTAAATACTGTCCTTCCTACAAACGATACGTATATTTTAAAATAAGAATTGTGCTTTATTTTTAAATGTGACTACGTGGAAATTATGAGAAAATGCAAAAAATGATTTTGACATACAATAATTTAATTTACAATGACCAATTAAATAGTTTTTGTACACTTCATAAATTGTATATGTTGGATGGCAACTTTAAATACTGTTCCCCCCCCCCCCCCAAAGTAGTATGAGCTGTAGAAGTTCTTCATACAAATCTATTCTCATTGCATATCATTTTGCATAAATAGGGGGTACTTTCAGTTTCAGTTGTCACATAATCATTTGAATTTGTTTGAAGTATTTTCAAAATCTCGTTCATCTCTTTGTAACTTAGTTTTAGTTGAAAAGATAAAACACATATTTCGTAAAAGTAATTTCGTTTAAAACCCTCTTGAATTAGATTACATAAGCTTTAGTCGTCCTCTTCTTGAAGAACTTTCTGTTTCTTCATGAAAAATTCCTCCCCTTTTTGAGGTCTTTTATTGTTATCGTAATAAGTTTTTGATTCTGATCTATTTAATACTTCTGCCCGTATATTACTTGAAATTTATTTTTTTAACTATTAACGTATTTAAATGAATCCTAAAAAGTTACTACTGCAAACAAGTTTGGTATTCTTTGTATTGTTTGAATTTTATACGAAATAACTGTAAATAAATTAAGATCCGAACTATATATTTTAGTTGGTATTTCTCAAGATTTCGATGAAATTAATGAGATTTCTTGAGATGTAAATTATGTCGTGGTCGCAATGTCCTCAATATTCCCATTCCAAATTAATATCTTTGGGGGTGTTAGGAGCGAGGCCTAGGGTCTTCTCTGGCTTCCTATCTTTAAATTGAAATTCCCAGATAATGGAATAAATTTGATAATTGAATAAGTTCTTATTTGTAGGGGCCGTGGTGGCCTGGTTGGTTTGGACGTCGTTCTCGTTACCAAAAGGTGGTGAGTTAGAATCCCGGCTTAGCCGAAGATCCGTCGTGTTCACTAATGGCCACTAGGACACGTAAAATATGTCGGGTCACAATGTTCTTCATGTTCCCATTCCAAATTAATGCCTCTGGGACTAGTTGGAACCATGCTATGGGTCTTCTCTGGTTGCAATCTCTAAATTGGAAGATTCAGATGGTGATGCCATCTATGAGCCATAAGTCGTACTTCCACCTTCGTATGAGGGTACTCTATACAAAAACGGAAGACGCTTTCTCTCTCTGACTTTATTCGCCAAGTCTCTGACGGGTTGGCTCGGCGTTGCCTAGTGGCATTAGTAACAACATTCTTATTTGTTTTATGAAAAACGAATAAATTTATTTTATTTTACATTTTTTTCAAAAGTGAATAGTTTGACTGGGCCTTAAACATTTGTCTTATTTTTTCTTGTACCTAGGATTATATTTCAATACTTAAGAACATATTCGAAAGTGTCTTTTTTATTCACAAATGTTTCCATTATTTTTATAACTACCTTGTATGTAAGTAAAAAATTAATAAATTATTGCTTTTATAAATCAGCAAGTCTGACCAAAATATATGTTACTTAAATGTAAGATATATTAACTTATACTTCCTGTATATTTATTTGTTCAACACGAAACTGTATATAAATATATTCATTGAAAGAAATTTTATTTCACTATTATGTAAGTATAATATAATGCATTATGCATACCGCACCAAAATAATTTAATAATGATGCAATTTTAAATTACGCAATATTTTTATTTCAATTAAATTATAGGTGGTAAGCATTCAAATAAAAGTAAAGATTACTATTAGGGCCAAAAATTTCTTAGAATTAATTAATTCTTACTAATGAGTTTCAAATATAGGATTTAAATGTTGATAAAAAATTTGCACAAAAACTTTTATTAAGCGAACGTTAAAATTAGCTTTAAAATTCTTAGTCTTAAATAACAAAATATTCCCTTGACGGTAATTTAATGTGTGAGAAGAAAAACAGTCTAAGTTAATAGTAAATTGTTTTATGGTAATATTTTTTTCTTCGAAGTAATTTCTTAGAAAAATGGATCGAACTAAGGTGGAAATATTCTTTTAGTAGATTAAATCCTAAGAATTAGATTAAAAGTTCGAAATTTCATCCAATGATTTTATAAGATTAATGAATTATTATGAAATAAACTTACACCATTATGAGATTAAAAAGAATAATTTTGGTGCAGTCTGCAATATTGTATTTAATATATTTTTTATATATTATGAACATTTTAAATTCTTCGATGTGTTTTCTTATTTATAATTAATTTTCAACATGACATTCTTTCGACAGAATTTCTAAATATTTCTGTTTTTGAAAATTTTATTGTTTATAACAATGACAAATATTTTAATGTAGAATGAAATTAATTAATTGCATAATAGAATAAATTTCTGTCATTTGTTTTTTGCATAATAATGCAAAAAACAAATGACAGATGTTTTTTGCATAATCTGTCAATGTTTGTGTCTCTGTCAATGTTTTTTGCATAATAGAATAAATTTCTGTCATTTTTTCAAATTTGGTGTTGATTTTAAGTAATTCCTTTAATTAGAGTTATTAAAAATCCTATAAAATTCTTGTGATATCTAATTTTCACTCCGTGAAATATTTAGTTTTAATGATGTTGTAATAATTCAAATATACTCCGTATATTAACTTCTGAGAAGCCAGGAATACATTACTTATCTCTTTATTCAACAGTGGCTGGTATCGAACCGAGAACCTTGTCTCTAAATAGCGTTTTTATTATCACCATCTTATTTTAAATCATCTGGGAAATATTAGTGAAATAAAAAAATTTAAATTAAAGTTCGTAAAATTTAATTAAAATTTGATAGAATGTAGAGTTTAAAGGTCAACTAATTTTCAGTCAGACTTTTAATTTTCAGCATTTACATTAGGAGCAACCATAATATTCACTTTCATTTAACAATATGTGTTACAGAAAAACAAACATCCTCATTTTCATGAAATAATTTCGAAAATATTATTAACTTGTTTTATTCGTACACATGTATTGCAAAATAAGCACATAAGAACGACCATGAAGAATTTCGCAATGGATTGTTCTATTAAATTTAAATTTCATAAAGTTAAAATTAAATTGAAATCGATATTTTCACTAAGTTTACTCTTTACATTTCACAATTTTTTGCAATAAAAGGTCCTCTCTCTATGGAGAAAAATTCTTCATTATAAATTACTAAAACTATGCTTAAACAAATGTGTGACTATATATATAAATATATAGTCATTTGTATAGGCATAGTTTAATAATGAAATATATATATATGTATATAAAATAGTCACATTTATTATGTAATGTTTTTTGTAATACATTAAAAGAAATTCATTTTTCCTAAGTCTCTTTAATTTAGTGTATTAACTACCTTTACAATATCATCCATGTTAAAAACATAGCATGAGTAACCATAAAAACACTAATTACCCCCAATTATTGTAAATTGATTTGCTTAATCGTTAATCATCGATCTTGAAATTATCATTTAATGAATATTGTTTTGACACTGATTGCTTTAAGTAGTTGTTTAATTATCAATTATGCTGACAATTTAATCAAGACTATATTCAGTCACACGGTAGAAGTGACGTAATAAGTTTTGAGGTTCATTAAAATTCATTTTATAGCTTCCTGCATGTAACTATACTATTCATGTTTTTATAATAATGTATAACATTTTGTGGTAAGATGGATCCTTTGTTAGAATATAGAACAAACTGATAAGCATTTATCAAAAAAATGTGAATGTAAGTTAAATTTTGTTAAGCCTTATTTGTATTTTTTATTCAAAAAATATGTGAGGATTGGAAAAGGCAAAAAAATATATTGATCATATTTGGCCAACATATTATCTGTCTCATGTAGATAGATTTACTATCGTTTGTTCGGTGGAAAATTTTTAAATGTGTCTGATATTGATTTTTGACATAAAACAAATATTTGAAAGATAAAATTTAACTTTAAAAGCACATATTTTTTGATAAATATTTTCATTGAATATTATTGAGTATCTTAAACGTTTTCAAAGATTTAAGTTAATATAAATTCATAAACAGTTAAAAGATATATGTTACTATATACGGCGGATTGCAAATGAAATGAAATATTTCAAATTAACTTCGATACTAATTTTTACGCATAAAAAGGTGATTTTGCTCGTTGAACCAGTCACGAGCAACATGAAGAGGATCAGAGACACGTAATTTTTTTCCCTTAACGGTTACTGTGTGACTAACCCTTCCCTATAGCAAGGCCGGAAACGGCTACTCATTTTATCGTTACTCGGTGAGCACCTGTGAACCAAGTTACGGTGACGAGTGGCATTGCCCACGTCTCACCACCACAAACCCGTTTATAGACCGGGCCACAGTCATCCATCATCTCAAAAGAAGAAGGGACAAAGAAATACTGAAAAAGAAAGAAAGGATACGTTCATGCCTATACAGGGATTCGAACCCGAGACCGACAGCCTAGGAGTCAAGAATGCTAACACTCAGACATTGGCTTGCACACACGTAAAAAAATTTATGGCATTAATAAAAAATTACATATAATTAGTTTTTTAAAATATAAATTTACAAATATTAGTTAGCAGTAGAACTTATTCGCTGTGATTCTATATTCATTAGGATATTTCATTCCGAAATAATAAAATAAATTACATACCTCATACATACCTCTGTATAATTTTTGACATACCTCTGTATAATTTTTGAAATTTTAATTTATTTTTTAAATTTTCTTCTTATAAATATCACATTATATATACATATATTTTTTGTTTCTAATGGCGGGCAACCTTGAGTAATTAATCCATTTGTAGAAACAAGGCCGGAAACTTTTACTCATTTTATCGTTACCTGGTTGGCACCTGTGAACAAAGTCACGGAGATACGAGTAGCATCGACCACGCCACACCACCACAAACCCGTTTATAAGGTGGGCCACATCCATCCATCATCTGAGGAAAGGACAAGAAACACCGAGAGAGAAAGTACATCCATGCCTGAGCCGGGATTCGAACCCACGTCCTCTCCATCCGTAGTCAGGTACTCTAACTACCAGACATATTACTACTACTACTTGGGCGGCTACATTATATATATATTGTTAATTTTCATGAGAATTAATTGTCTTAGTATAATCACACAAATATTTTGTGTATTATATTTACTGATTTTTCGGATCATTTTTTTAGTTATTTCATGGAAACAATTGTTTTCTTATTTGAAATTAATTTTTTTTTCTGATTTATTCAATGAAGGATGTCTTAAGACAAATCAGTTAAACAAAAATTACTTGCAGAGCTTTAAACTTTAAATGAAAGTATTTATTTTCATTTAAAGTTTACAGAAAGTTTATTTCACTATTACTAATTGAGAGAAGACATTTTTTTAAAAACAAAAATCCCCCGTTAATAAAAGTTTCCTTATATGAATCTAATGAGAAAAAATTTCCCACAAAAAATATTTGTAAATTTCAATATGGATTTCAAAATCATCATGTGTATTAAAGTGACGAAACTAATATAACCTAGGAGAGTTTTCCCAAAAATAATTTCACTACAACCATGGGGTTCGTAGCACCATGGTATTTAACGCACGAAAGGAATCTAAGTTATTGTGATTGCTTTAAATTCTCTGAACAAAAATGATGTACATATTTACGGCAGTAAATGTACATTTTTATTGATCACGGGATTTAAAGTTTTAAACAATGTCTGCTTTAGTATATAAGCGTATATGGAAAAAAACCCTACCTTAGATATACAAACAAACACGCTTTACCATGAGATTGCTTAGGCATCTAAGAAGATTACAGATTTATTCCGAGACAGGATTTTAATCCTTTGATTCTTTTGAAATAAGAGATTTAGGAAGGTATTTCACAATTTTTACCATATAAACTCCCCTGAAGACATATTTTCATTGGTCACAAAGTATACTTTCATTTCACTGATGAAATGGTCGATTCACATTCAACAGAAAAATGTTTCAGCCTTAGAAGCTTTAGTGTATTTAATTTTTTTTTTTTAAAAATAGGACTTTTAATAAATCTAAAAATAAAATTATCATAAGAAACTATAGATGTATGTTCAGGTATTGAATAATAGAACTAAAATAAATAGCATTTAACTAACCATTGATCGCCTTTTTTCTGCATTGCAAGAAAAATTGTTTTCTGCCAAAAGCATTTATTCTTTAAATGCCAATAATGTTTTTAATGTTATTTTTAGTGTCGTGGTTCCAAGATGCATTCAAAAGTATCTTTTTGTCTGAAAAAATAAAGCATCTATGGAGCAACGCTGATAATCTTCGAAAGCTTAATTTGTGTTCTAATGATTTCGACAAAATTGCCAGATGGCGCTGCGGCGGTAGCGAGGTGACATCAGATACTGTTTTTTGAAGAGGAAGGGAGAGAATTATGGTGTCTATGGAGAATGTTGGAAGTGATTTTCCTTTATAATAGTTTCAAGGAATTTTATTTTTGTGTTCTGTGCATTCCTACATAAACGGATGCTGAATAATGTGTTATCAGTTTGCGATACAAATTCTCGAGAGTGTTCCCAAAAAAATACGATAAGATATAAAATTGCGATATATTAAGTCACCACATGGTGTGAAGAAAAACACTTCTGTTCATGTTTTTTAGCGCCACTCTTTTAGCATTTTGTAATAAAATGATGAGAATTTTCTATACGATACTGAATATAGGAATCAAAAGGATAAAAACAAAAAGAAATACCGTATTTTTCGCCGTATAAGACGCACTTTTTCTCCCCACAATTCGGGGGAAAAAAGTGCCTGCGTCTTATACGGCAAATACAAAAGCCCACCATGGCAAGGAATACGAATCAAAGATTCTGTCTTTTCATAAGTTTGTTATTGATGCGAGGAAGAAGAATAACTTTGAAATGAGCCAGATTGGGAACATGGATGAAGTCCCGCTAACGTTTGATGTGCCATCTAACAGAACCGTAGATAACAAAGGAACCAAAAGCATAACCGTAAAAACCTCAGGGCATGAGAAAACCCACTACTCGGTTGTGCTGCCCTGCTGTGCAGATGGTACCAAACTGCCGCAAATGTTGATCTTTAAAAGGAAAACATTCCCAAAAGAAACAATTCCACGGGGAGTCATCGTGCACGTTATACAGTTGATATAAAATATTTTACTACAGAATTTGGTTCATAATCTTTTTTTTCTAGATTTGCTACCTTTAAAATTGGGTGCGTCTTATACGGCGAAAAATACGGTAAATATCAGAATGTATATAGTAAAATCTGTTGTTGCACATCCCCGAGATTAGCGGAGCTAAAACAAGTCCATGCAACTGTGCACCCTGAAGAAGTCCAAAACTAAAAGTGAATTGTCAGTAAGGTCCTGCCTGGAGAGTCCCAGGAGAAAATAATAATTTTAGAAGAAGCCTCCTCCATAAAGCACTTGATGCAGACTTCAAATTGATAGATCCCCTGGAAAGCTTCGCAGTCCTTTGAGAAAGCGAGTAAGTGCGGTTTTATCCTGCATACAAGAGCCAGAGGACACCCTGAGTGACTGCTCCTATACCAGTGATGATCTAGAAGGGTGGGCTAGATTGTTTTAAATTGGTTCTTAGCTCTCGAAGAAATTTCCAAGTAGGTAAGATGTGCAGCGGGATCACCAGCACCTACCTTGGCCAAGGTGTCAGCAATCTCATTATCCTCCATGTTAACATGAAAGGGAATCCACTGAAGGTGGATCTGATGGGACCAGGAAAGGTATTTTAAGTTTTTGAGTATATAATATACCAGTTAGCCAAGTGTTGGATTGAGCTTCTACTATCTGTCAAGAATATGGGTAGTAAAACCTAAAAGTACTTATCTATTAAGTGAAAAGAAATACGATTAAATATGATAATATTTACGCAAGGTCAGTCTTCTACCCTCTGGTACACCTGGCAGGGTCCATCAGAAAATTTCCCCCTTACCATGAGCTTTATTTCTTTCTCTAAATCATACCTCATCGGTCCTTGCTAAAAGAGAATTGTTAGTTTTTTTCTAACTAATGCTGCTCTCACCTATACTGAGTTGCATTCTGTTCGAAAAAGAAGTGTCAGAACTATGTGGAGCATTGCACTTGCTCGTGATTGATATTCTACTCTGGTGGTGATCCTGGTGATGCCATTAATTTCAAAGGTTCTAGACTACATAAATTAGGTTTGCTCGTGGCCTTCTTCGTGGATTTAAATTTGATGGCAAACGTAAGCTCTATCTTACGTGTTGTAAATAAGGTGTCAACCAAACTATACTCCAACATCTTCTTTTGTGTCTGAGATTTATTAAAAAGGTTTTTCTTGTGAATCCCCTGCTGTTTCTTAGTTTTGTGAGTATTGAGGGAGTTTGTGGATCTGGTGTAGTATTTCAAAACTAGATGGGATCAGAAACAATAACATGAGTAAATATTTCTATTTTCCATGCATATTTATTTAAAATTACTCATTGATTCGAAATTTAAATGTTTCATAATTTTTAATTCCAAAAATTATCTACTAACTGTAAAAATAATTTATCATACGAAGAAAAAAATATTCTAAAGTATTTATTTTACCAGTAAAATGTAAATTTATAGACTGCTTTTTATAAATTACGAATATTTTAAACCACAAATTGATTCTTTAATATATTTATTAAGGGTTTATCATTTCCATTCAAACAGCAAACCTTATGAATTTAAAATTATTAGGATTTCGCGCAATCATTTAGAATATTATCTCTCCAAAACCCTCCTTGATTTATTTGTAAAATTATTCTTTTGAAGATTACAAATTTAGTTATTCTGTTAGAAATCAATAGAATAACTTATATATCGTCTCACCACTAATCTTGATTTTTTTGCAAAATTATTCTTTTGAAGATAAGAAATTTAGTTATTCTGTTATTTTATAAATTAGTAGAATAACTTATTTCTCTATATTATTTTGTATTGTGTTCATTAACGAATTTATATTTCAGTAATGTGTTAAGATTTTTAATAAAAAATCACATTGTTGAGATTTAAATTTCATTATTAAGGAATATTGATTTTCTAATAGTCTGAAAACATTTAAAGAAATAGAACAACTAATCCTACAGTGTCCAGTATACTGATTATTTTACACATCATTTAATTCGATTTATTATTAAATCAAAATATTTGCCCACTAAAGTTTTAATTCTCTCTTTTATAAAGTGACTCGAAGAAATCAAATCATTCTTTTCTCAGATTATAAATTACTGCATTTTTGCAAATATGCACGCTGTCTTTAAAAACCATGCGCTTTTCCTGTTAATTTTGAATGACTGCTTCTTCTCACCAATGTGCGCATCAAGCAATATAGCATATAATATAGTATTATTTTATAAAATTTAAAGTCTTAAAATATGATATGAAAGAATTCGTTAAAACGAAAAGCTGTATATAAACCACTTACGATTGGATATTTTCACTATGATGTATTTTGAAAGAAATACTTTGTAAGGTAATAGTTTTAATACAAACAATATAAATTAATGCATATAATACAATATTAAAATAAATTAATAATTTTAATACCTATAATATGATATGAAACATCTTTAAAACGAATTCGTGTCACCTGTCTATAAACCACATATGATTGGACTTTTTCACTATGACGTATTTTGCATGAGGATATTTTGTAAAGTAATTATTTTTAAATATTTTTGGAATTTGAAGTTTTAGTAAAATCTATTTTTATAAAATTTATGTTCGTTGTGATATTTATATTGTTAACATACTTGATATATATATTATTCAATATTTTATTTATTATTTTTATTAAATATTGAAAAATGCTTTTATAATTATTATAAGCAAATTCATTAAAAGTAAAAACATTTGCAATTTTTTAGGTGCCCAAGATATTTTTCTCTGCTTCATTTAGTATTAAATGAACTTCAGCGATCAACTTCTCAAAATATCAGCTTATAAAAAATGGGATTAATACATTTTTATCCTTAATTTAGATTTAAATTAGTTTAAACATAAGGGGTTCATAATTTTTCTTTATTTTTTACTTTTAATATCATGCTATTTTTAACTTGTAAAAAAACTGAATTATTATTATTTGAGAACATCCTTGATTACAGTATCATTTTTATATTTTGAGATAGCATAATTGAAAACAGTTATGAGATATGAAAAATATTAGCCTATGTGGATAATTTCAAAGATAGAAGATAATATGCAAGGGAGAAAACCTGGAAAATTCCCACAAATCCAGTTCAAATGATTTTCATGCAGAGAAGTGACATCAAGTTTCCGTTGTTTTATAGAGCATGTAATCACACGTGTGATTATTTATAAAAAGTGCGAACATATTTATTAGTTTAAAATAAACCCTAATTTGTTTACTTTAAAAGCATTTGTTACAACCCAAGAATCTATTCCTGCTTTAGAAGTACGCATTAAATCTTAATTAACAGCAGTTTCAAGCTCTGTTTTCGTGTTCATTTAATTTAATCTAGGAAATTTTTATCAGACTTGTATAGATATTTTTATCAAATCTAGTGATTGATTTAGCCTAGATTTGATTTCCAAATCCTTTGTATTCATAAAGACAATTAAGTTCTTTTGTTTTGAAACAATCTACCGATTGGTTTTCCATTCCTGAAAAGATAACCTCAGGATTTTCCTCCTCAATTTTTTTTTGTATCTTATTGATAATATTTTTAATAAATCTGCTTGATAAGAAAATTCAGATATAAGTTTCTGAATATTCGTATTGCTTATTAATGTAAATTTTTTTATTATTCTATTGGCTCTTATATTAGCTGCATGCGGAAGATATGAGTCGAGACAAAATGAATTTTACAATTCGCCTGTGTAGTGTTTTCAATCTGAAGGGATCTTATTTTTTGATTTAAGAAAGTACTTGAAAATGCTCATTCTAATTTCATATCGACTGTATAAGTAAACTAAAAAACAAAATTCTCAGTTTGAATCCATGGAATTTCGTAAATTTCACTTTTTATGAATTTCTTTACAGTGATGATATATTATGAACCGTAACTTTTCAACAAAAACAAAATATATAAGTAACGGCCAATTTTCAATAAAAACAAAATATATTAGTAACAGCAAATTTTCAATAAAAAAAATGTCTTCTGCTTATTTTACATGCAAAATTTAATTTGTAATTGCTTTAAAGATATTCTTTATTTTAGAAAATTTAGAAAATATTCAAAAATATGTATGTTTTGCATTTTTATGATGAAAACTGACATCAATTTGTTGAATATAATATTTCATTTCGCGGGCTGCTAAGCAATATATATATATATATATATATATATATATATATTGAAGTATATTAAATAATATTATTGAAATTATTGCTAAAAAAGATCAAAGATCAATTTATACTACTAAATTACGTTAAAATGAAAAAAAAATAATTAAATGGCTGCTATATTTTTTAAAAATAGTCTTTTACCTTAATTTTTTCTAAAAATTTTATTTAAATTCGTCTTTTAAGCAATTCTTTTTT
>JAPDSC010116571.1:0-11595 GCA_026290005.1 Latrodectus geometricus | reverse complement strand
TAGTAAACTTACTTTACTTTCTCTATGAATTCACAGTGTATTTTTTTTATTGCTTTGCATGAATATTTTTACGCATTGTATTTATCTTTACCATTGAGTTTAAAATACAAAATAGTATTCTTTTAAAGCAGAAATTCTAGATAAGATTGAATTTTATTTCTTCTTACTCTCCGGTGATTTCTATATAAATTTATTTCTTGATAATCTTTGATTGTACTATTACTTGTTGTCGACGGAAGCAAAAGAGGAACAATGTAAAGCAATCTTAACAGTAAGAGACTTATAAGCTCTATATTATATCTAATGTTTTTTAAACAGTTGTTTTATAAAGAGGCATGTATAAAATAACATTTTAAAACTTACAACGGCTTTTTTTAAGAAAAAGGACTTTATATTAAATCATTTAATTTTTATATGACCTCTCTGTGTGTGTTGTCCAACAAATTAGTTTTGCTTTGACATTTCTGATATTTGGGAATTTTGGCTGGCTCGCAGTGTAAATTCTTGGAATAGACTTTGGGTTGTGTTTTATGTTATGTGTATTCATTAATATTAATATAGAAAGGGTTTTTTGAATTTTATAAAAATTTATTGAAGTCGCACATTTGAATTTCTAAATTTCACAAATTTCGAAGTAAAATGTCATACAAGTCACTCTTGGTCAGATAAGCCTTTTATTAAAAAATATTTTCATAATAAAATTAATGCTTGGAATGGTTTTACGAGTGTGTTTTATACTAAATACATATCTCATTTAAGGTAGATTGTATTGTTATTGAGTTAGGGTTGTTATAAGGTTGTTTGAAATAGTTAAATATTGCAAACAAAGTGAAGAAAAATACTGTTTTTATTAAAATTGGATGTTCATTTTGTAAAAAGCACATTCCTATGACTATTCCAAATATTTTTTTATCATAAAAAATATTTTAAAGAAAAGTCTTATCCTATCAAAATCAACTCAGCAAATTAGATTTCGTTCATTTTTTGTTTGTGCTTCCCAAGTTGAAAATAACTTAGTATAAATTAATATTTAGGAATAAAACTTGATTTAAGTATTGAATTATGTTAAACATAAATTGATAAAATATTTAGCCTCTTTTAAGTTGAATATTATTAAATTTTATCTAAAATATGTAAATTTCCATATTTTTTGTTGAAGTTAGAAACAATTATGAGAGAGATGAAAACATTTTTCGTCATTTGCAGTTACACTGAACTGAATTTTACTACATTTAGGATTAAAGTCGATTAAAATTTATGAATTATTACTTTATATAATTATATTTTCATAACATTCTACCAAAATACAAGGAGTATTTGAATACTTGAATTCCACATGAATAAATGATATTATGATAAATTAAAAAAAAATTTAGAGTTCTAAGAACGTTTTTTTCATGAATATATTATTTTTTATAGAAATACAAAATATAACTGGCTTTTAAATCCATTGAACTTAACCAGATTAATGTATGAATAAAATCGTGTGGATGCATAAGTGGCAACAATACTTTCAATCATAAGTGGGACTAAAAAAATTAATCACTAGTATAAAGAGGGAATTTTCAAAGGATTACTAATCCTTTCTTAGATGAAATAAAATGAAACTTATCAAGAAAAAATATATTCTTTTCAGTAAAGTATAAAAAATTAAATTTCACCTGAATATGTTAAAGCATTTCATTCTTTGAAATTCTTCGAAAATCAATTCAGTAATTACTTGAAATAAAAGGAAGTGAAGATATTTCCTATCAAGCCGATTGCAGATGGTTCTAGAAAATAAGATAATGTAATTTTTTTTATTCCTTAAAAAGAGATAAGAAGGGGAGATAAAATAATGTTCAGCATTTGCTTAAAGAAATGCGCTTCTTCAAAAGTTCTAATTATGCAAATTTAATTGATTTTTATTGAATACAAATATCGCTTCAAAATGTTTAATATAACGAATTAAATTTTTACATGAAAATTATTTTTTAATTATAAAATATGAAATACGTTATTTGTTTGTGGGTCACAAAAAAACATGCTTTTCCAATTTATGCTAACGACTTAAGAATATACTAAGCAACTGAATTTGTTGCTACTTTGAATAATTTGTATTTAGTTCTCTGAATTGTCCGAATAAATAGATAAGATATAAAGATAGTATTTATATTTGTATATCACTAACCCTTTTATAAATTTTCTTTATTAATTTCTTTTATTTTTCCAAATTATTTTAAAGTAAACACTCTTTCTTAAAATCGCGAATAAAGATGCAACTCTTGCTTGCTTTTCGTCATCGAAACCCATCTAGAAATAACATTTAAAGGAAACTAACTTTACAATATCTTATGATAAACAGACACAACAAATAAATATAGTAGCTGTCTACAGTTTAACAGTTGATACATTAAACTCCCACCTTATTCATGGATACTCATGATGGTTCGAAATCTATTTTAAACTGTAACTCTAAACCATTCCTCTTGTGTAAGAAATGTCAGCAGAGTGAAAAATAAACCAGAGACTGGTGTGAATATATTCCAGCAACCCTGAATTGTGATGCACGAATATAATCTACTAATATACATTCGAATATCTTTTCGGTAGATATTATGTTGCAGATGTTCAAAAACGTTTTATAGTTACCTGTACATGTAAGCTCATATTCTATGCTCTATAAAAGTAAAAAAGTTATTCATAATAACAATGAGAGTGTAACGTGAAAATACTTTTACACAATTTATTTTATTTTACACGTATGACACAGTTAATAGTAATATTTTGCTTTTGCACATGCATAAAAAATTTCTTTCAATACAAAATATTTTGTTTGTATCCTGTTTTTAATTGTAGATGTAAAATAGTATCATATATTCAACATTATTGATGAAAAATGTGTATTTCTAAATTTGCTTAGATAATTTTCTTAAAGAAAGTTGAAAATAAATAATTTAATATTTATTTTTAAAATACAAAGTTTATAAATCTATTTTCGTATTTGTAATAAAACGTAATTTACATAAATAAGTATAAAAAATGTATCTCCAAAGGTACTCATAATGTTTCACTGATTCCTTTTAAGCATTTATTGGGAAACGTTTTCGTGACCGATCAGTATTAAATATTTTTCATAACAAATAATAAAGCAAAGTCGTGGAATATCTGAATCATGCTTCTCAAACTTCTTCATTTGATTATTGCCTTAAGGTATATTAATTTTAATAAGTCTATTAATGTATATATTGAAATCACCTTCCTAATGTGTTAATGATGCAGATAAAGCATTATTTTTAAAATCGTTCAAAGAACTATTTTTAGGCAACATAAAGCTTTGTGAAGAAGGAAGGTAATACATTAAGGTGAGTATTGATCTTGTTCAGATTCTCAATCTCAGCAAAACTGTGATAAATGATGCAGGAAAGATGTTGTCTTCTTAAAATAAAAAAATAATAATAAATAGCTGTGGTAGCATATATTTTTATACATTAAAATTCTCTTTCAAGTATTTATACTCTTTTAAACTTTCCTTCTTTTTAAAACTTACTCCTCAAAAGCTGATTCGTTTTTAGATTTTCAGCCTGTCAGCAGATTATTCGTCAGACAATGTAATGCTGAAATTACTATTAATATAAAAATGTAACTCTTTTATTAAATTTTATGAAATAATTTGTTGCTTAAATAATTCAGAACATTACATTTCAAGAAAATGTTTTGTTAAATTGTCATAAGCTTAAAAATCTACACTTTTAGCATAATATATTTATTTTCAAAAAGTAACTTCAAAAATATAATGGATTCATTATAAGCGGAGGAGCCATTTGATCTTTTATGATAGATATTTTCTACAAGGATTCTTGAAAGGATTTTGACGAAAAAATTTGCTTTTCTCAAATTTTTGATTGATAATTGTAAAATATCAATTCATTCATTTACCCCTAAAAATAGTTTTCCATTGCTATATAAAGATCCCCTATTAAGACCATTAAATTTGATTTTATAATAGGTACTTACATTTTACTAACTAAAATAATTGCTATTTTTCAACCTGTTTCATCACTTTATTTCAGATGATCACAAACAAAAAGAGTTAAGTAACTACTTCATACAGCTTGGTTTGTATGCTTTTCTACATCTTTACGACTTTACTGCATTTACAGACTTTAATAATGTATTATATACGGGGAATATAACTATATATACATTCTTGTGTACTAATTACGGCAGTACTAAAGTAACAAATTAGGGCACATAATGCCGCGTATGGTTACAATAAATATTATATTATGGTTACAATAAATATAATAAAATGTTTGTTAACCACAATAAATTTGTATTCAAACTTATGTAAAATATATTTATATATATGTTTGTAAATTATTTTTACTTTAATCTTTTCTTATAATACGTTTAATCTTTTCTGTAAATTCTTTATTCTTTTTTCATAAACTATTTGCATTTATATTTCTTTTTTTAAATTATATCAGTTTACTTTTGAAGTTTCTCAGTTACATATTTAAAATCATGTTTGCTATAAAGATGTTAATAATAATGTATGTATTATAAATATTTAAAATTCTCTGACTTATATGCATTTAATGAAATATATAATACTTTCTCTATTAATTAAATTAATTCTCTATTAATTAACGAATTAATTAAATTAATTCCTTTACAAAATTTGTATGCTTTTTTTGTATAATATATCTTACAAAATGCATCATTCAAATTTATCTCCTCTTAAACAATTAATTATACGGAATTGCTGCATAAGTAAAAATTTGTTGTTCTTTACACTCTTCGGTTTATTTTAAAACATTTATTTCTCTTGTTAAACAAACAAATATGTTTTAATACGTGACAAATCATGAGTAGTATCTATTGATTCTGAGTATGTAAAAAATTAGGATAACTTAAGGAAATAACCCATCACATTTGGAATTTAAAAGGAGAATATGTAGAAAATACATAATGTTATTCCAGGAATACAAAATGACATGTTTTCCTTAATTTACATATCTATATCTATTAATTTAAAAGATTAATTTTAGATCATTCATCGCAGTTACTGTTTTTGAAGAATAAGCTTTTTTCTTTTCCTCTTTCTTATTATAATTATTTCCATTATTTCATACCTATTCACGAGATCAAAAAAAATAGACTGTAAATATTTTTTTAACATTTCTTTTTTTTCAGGTGTTATAAATTCTAGAAAATTAAAATATCTTATATTTTTGTTTCAGAAATTCGTAACTAAAAGAAATCTAACGGGAAAGTAAATTTAAAAAACGAAGCAGTATCTTTAGCGTTATTAAAGTTGCTGAATATATTAATATAGACAATTCTTCATTTAAATACTATACATTGTATTTAAACAATGCTAAATAAATATTTTCAAATGCTATAAACCGATAAAAAATAAATGCATGCATAATTATATACCATATCATATTAACAATTTTTTTAAATTCTATAGATGTAAGTTTATCTTATTTTCGATCAAATCATTTATCAATACTCTTTCCAGTTAAAATTATTTTTATTGCGATTTTTCACTTAACATTTTGAAATGAATTATCTTAGAAAATTAATGTTTTTTTCTCTAAAATATTATATAAATATAGGGTATATAAGGACATCCACTGTAGATATGCACTTCAAAAAATGCTTATTTGAGTTATAATATTGAATTAAAGAATGGTAATTGAAAAGCCACTTTTAAATATGAAAATTACATTTGTTTCAATTCTAAAATGATTAAATCCCTCTTTTTTCATAAAAATATACCAAGATTCCACAAGTCTTGTATATTTAGTTTTGGGTAAAATGTAGCTACTTTTTGTAATTATAACTTTTAAGTGTTTAAAATACCCTTATGTTCAGTTAAAAGGTAATAAAACATTTACAAGAAAATAGTTCTAAAAATATTTTGTAATTTATTGCAATATTTTAGGTTCTTTCAAATCCAAAACTTTTTTATTATGGATTTATATTTAATTTTGAATCTTATTCAAAGGAAAATACTTTTTGAAATAAATAAAAAGCATTATAATAAATTATCTTACAACAGTTTTTTTGCCATCAATTCATCATTACTTATTGAGAAAAAAGGCATTTAAATTGCTAAAATTTTCTTATTTGTACCCATAACAAATTTTAAAATATATAAATCGAAAGTTATTAATATTTTATTTTGCTTCCAAGTGTGTGTTTGAAAAAAATAGCTAAAACATTTTTTCAATTCAAATTTGTTTAATATTTAAAAAGTAGAGACTTATTTTTAAATTTTGGTCTAGTTAATTTAGTTTCTGAGCTTTAAGTCTGCAACTTATTTTTTAATTATAAAATCTTCTTGTAAAATATTGCGAAGTATTGTAGCCGTTCTTTTTTTCTACTTCTTAAAGTTTGCAAAAAAGTTGGATGGGGAAAGAAAGAGGGATCATTTTTTAGAAACTAAAAGCAGAACAATCAACAGGAGAAATATCAGGAGACCTCGTTTGGATGTTTTGAAAAGGTATCTATACTACGTCTGTAATTTTTTTATTTCTTCCAGGTATTCAACGGTAGTTTCTAAAGAATGATTGCTGACTTTATTTTGGAGTAAATTTACTCAATAAAGATCATTAAGATTAAGAAAACGAAATTCTTTTGTAATTACCAAATGTAAAATCTTTTCTTGTTTCGTGTTGCGGAAATAATGATCGATGATATTTTCAGGATGAGTTAATTTAAATATTTTCTTTTTTTCTGTAGGATAAAAGTATTTCTTTATCTTAGAGAAACTTTACATGATTAATAAATTTTAACCAAACTTTCAGTACATTTTCTGAACCGAGTAAAAATATTTTTGTTCGTGCTCGTAATAGTAAATGAAATTTTTATACTTAAAAAAATCGACAATCTAAAGCTTTAATTACACAAACAACCCATTTTAGCTATCGCTTGCTATGCGTTTTTATGAAACGTTTTAAAATCCATCTCAAATTAAACGCAATACCTCAGAAAAATATAAAGAAATACAAAACTTATGTGACTTGAAAGTGAACATATTTTCTAAGATATTATATTTTGCAGGTAAGATTTACTATATAAGATAAGATGCTTAAATTAAGACATTTTACAGTGTATTAATTTCATGTAATAATACAATGAGGGCAATCATGTATCATTAAATATTGATTGCAAAGTATAGGCCAAATATTTTTGTCATGACAATTGATAAACAAGTTACCTCCAGTTCCAGCAGCATCTGGATAATAGTAACTGTCATATCCATGCAATTAAATGAACAACAATCCTGTTGCTGTCAGATATTTGACTGAATGCACTTAATGAACCGTTTGTGCTACATAAATGAGATTAGGTATTAAATGGAAAAAGAAAAAGTATTATTTCTTTTTTAATAATACCTCCATTTTTTATAAGTTATTGTGAATTGTTTTTTCTATAATTAAGTAAATTTTATCAAGTAAGCTCAATGATTGCTTAACAATTATTGCTGTATAATACATTGATTCATAAATAATGGAGGAATAATTTTAAATTTTGTTTCAAACAATTGAAAAATATTTCACCATTCTTATAATATTTTAAATGTTTATATTATAATTCAAAAACTTACGTAATGTACATAATTTCAGTGAAATTATTGAAATTTTGTTAAAAATACTAAGTTATTGCAACATTACTTTTGCATGACGATGTGAATTCAAGATTTGTTTTTGTTTAATAAACACTGAGAGCAGATTTACGAACAATTAATATTTGAATAAATGAAATGCACATTAATGAATGAATCGATACGTAGAAGGTTGCATGCTCTTATTATACATTGTCGTAATTATAAATTGTAAGCCCTTACTGGAAAAATTCCGTATTGAATCTAACTCTAAATCAAAACATTTTCAGACATTGCTGTTCAGGCAATTGTTTGATAAGTTTCATTATATTCACAATCAAATAGTAATAGAATGATTATAACAATCATATAATAACATGGATATAGTTAAATTTGTAAAATCAGCCATTGCTTTTAATTGTCTTTATACTTTCAATGCTTCCAATAGCACCCTGGTGCTCACAATCTTCCATTTGTCTTCTGGAGGAAAAAGGGCAATTTTTTCGGGAAGCAAATGGTACCAAATTTGTAAGCACTTCTTAACATCTTTTACACACATGCTACTTTGTAACTTTTCAAAACATATGGTGCAACTTCATTTATAACTATTATACTTTATAAAAATTTATATTTTTTATCGCTTTTGACATGAAAATGGGGCTAGTTGTTACAAAATTTACTTCCAACTACCTTTCAAGTGCAATTCAACTTCTCTTATATAAATCAAATTCCCTAAATTATTAATATCTACTTCTAGTTTAACTTTTATAAGCAAGTAAATGCTGATAATATTTTCGAATAAATCGGGAACTCAAAATTTGCCCTTTGAAAACAATTGTTCACAAAGAAAAAGAAAATATCTTTTTGTGCTTATTTTCTAGTATAAAAGATTTATACAACTGAAACAGTAACATTATTACAATTTCTTTGTTTTGTACTTTATATGACATTTTGAATTTTATTGGTTATTTTCACTTTAACTGAAGATGAAAGCCTTTTCTTTTGAATGTTTTGGGTAATAAAATTTTTGACTGACTTTCAACTTTTGAGATGTGTTGAAACGAGTCAAAACATTGAGAGAGAATTAAGAACAAATTTTATCAACTTAATAATTTATATCAGATTACACTGGTTAACATAATCTTTTTCACGAGAAAATTAAATAATGATTCTAGAATATTTTAAGTATCGAATTCAAATGTGTAATCAAATTCTTTTCATCAGGCATTTTTTGTTTGTGAATACAGTTTGTAATTTTCTTTGATTTTTTGCAAATTAAAGATAAATTGAAGCAGAGTAGTCAACCTGATAACACGTATGTAATGCCTGCTAATTTTATTTCTGCTGTGGTTTTGTATAATCTTTATTTAAGTTTTATGAACTTTTTGTTATACGATAAATTGTTTATATCAGTCTAACAAAATTTGTTATTCCTGTAGGAAACTGATATTCAAGTCCCAAAAACGAATTTTCACACCACTTGGGTATATTAATAACACTCTTTTCACTTGTTATACTTGGTTTGTAAAGCTGATTATTTTGAAAAAAAATATTGACACCAGATATTGCTTTGTATCATATGTTAGACTTTAGATGGGATAGAAAAATGGCTCTCATGATATGCCGATTTTAGTAACTATGATTTGATAGAAACAGAAGGACATATCAAATTACTATTACTTCTGCACCATTCAAATAACTATTAATGCTCGTTAGATCGTTAGAGGAATAAGGTTCAAAACAAAATGTACAGTAAAGCATCCCGATTCATCATCTGCAATGCGATGTGAGAAATATGATGAACAGCATTTTGCCCAAAGAAGTTAACCTACTTTTAAGCAAGCAGTTCATCAAAATCTTACTATTTATATCAAGATAATCTAAATGACATTTTAAGGGATGCCAATTCGTTTAAAAACCCTTAGGAATTTTCAATTTCCAGCTCAAAGGCCGAAATCAACTTGAAGAAAACGTGCAGATATGCTTCTATGTTAATTGACACGATGATTTTAAAAACTACTTCTGTCTTGAACCCAATATAGTTTTCTTTTATAATTATGTTTGCTCAGTAATAAAGGCTCTTAGAAATCAACACAGCCAAATGAGGGGCCATTCCTCATAGATTCATCTAATGGTAATTTGAAGGCTGTATTATTGCTCAATGGTAATGCATTACTATGAATACTTGTCACGCGTCTTAGTGATAGGAAGGAAAAAGGAAAATATTAAACTTTTGTTATGAAATATTCAGTATACTAAATATATCTGGATTATATGATGTGATTTTAAAGTAATAGCCTTTTTGTTATATTTGTAACTTGGTACACAAAATTTTATTGTTTATTGTGTGAATGAGACATGTTTTTTGTGTGAATGTTAAGTCTCATTACATAAGAAAATATTAACCTAAACGGGAATTTCTTATTTCAGGATATAAAAATGTATCACATACTCCTTTAGTGGTTTTTGAGAAACTGTTTGTACCTTTCCTGCATATAAAACTGGGGCTAGTGAAATTTTTTTGTAAAAGTTATAGACAAAAGTTATGCTGCCATTATGTATCCAATGTTTAAATTTCCTAAAATAAGTGATGCAAAATTGAAGGAAAGAATATGTATAGGACAATTATAAAATCAATAATATTGCATGTTAAACATTTTGTGGAACTGTTGAATCTATCAGAAAAAGCAGTGTGGAAATCATTAAAAAATAGTTGTTGGGGATTTCGTGACAATGATAAAGAAAAAAACTGTAAAGAAATAGTAAGTATTCTTCTGGATTCATACAGAATAATGGGCTGTAACATGTCCTCAAAAATTCACTTTTTGGTCTCCCTATCTGGCTTTTTTAACTGAAAATCTTGGGTTTGTGTCTGATAATCAGATAAGTTTTCATCAGAAAATTGCTACCATGGAAAAGAGGTACCAACGCAAGTGTACTCCCAGTATGCCTAGCCGACAACTGCTGTACTATGAAGAGGGACACCCCTAAAGCAAAATATTCCAGAAAATCAAAATATGCAACTTTTTTATATAAGTTAGAAATAACTGAATGCTTATCACTGAGTGTTTCCTTAATATTAATTCTCTTAAAACTTTTAGAATATGTTCCAAAAAATCCCCCTGCCATACGTAGGAAATCGGAGCACATTTTTTTAATTCAGAGAGGAAAATTTAATACTATTCAGTTTATTTAGTTCTTGTGAAAGTAAAAAAAATGTATTTTGTAAACCAGTGTGTGTATGCGCGCTCGTGTATGTTTGTGTTATTAATTCACAATTTAACAATTTTTAAAACAAGTCTTCCCTTGTCGCACCCAGTTAAGGATTTCTTTAATTTTAGGCCGAATTTTAAATGCTGTGATATATATTTATGTAACATGTTATATGGAATAAGTTATCTAAAAAAATAACTATGATTATTCTCAAACGTTAACTGTAAATATTCGAATGATTGCGTAAATAGCTTTTTCCATATATTTTTGCTATTTATTACTTTTTAACAATTGAATCATTATAGTTTAACATTTATTTCTCATGATGATTTTTTAGTTAAATGTACCAGTAAAGTGTTCTGGGAAGAAATACAAAATTTAAACGTTTGAAAACTTTTAAGCAGCTATCTCAAATATATCGATTTCTTTTAAGAATGAAATTGAACACTTTCTTTTTTCTTCACATTTATAGTATTTATGGAAATGAATGATTTTGTTTTTTCTGTTATTTTTCATCAGACGCTTTTTAATGCCTTTATACTGCTTGTGGGTTTAGCAGAAATTTTATTCTTTTCCCATTCTTAAACATATTTTTTCACCAAAGTGTAAATATTATATATCATGTTGACACAGATTTCTGAAAAGATAAATAAGAGAAAAATGAAAAGAAAAAGAGATAGAGAAGAAATCAAAACAAAATATTCTACACCATGTCATGACCAGAATACTTGATTTCTTGCAAATTTATCCCTCATTCCAAGTGTCATTTTCTCACATATTTC
>JAPDSC010116567.1:0-12987 GCA_026290005.1 Latrodectus geometricus | reverse complement strand
AAAAATTGGTTAGTTTATAGCTGCTGTTGAAAATAGCCATTTATATGCACTGATTATTAATTCCAAATGTATCAAAAAAATTTTGCTATTTTAAAAATGTTTTAAATATTTATTTTAACATTGTACTCTGAATTATAAAGAAATTTCTTTTATCAGAAATATGTATGAATAATAATTTTCAAAGATTTTAATTTAATATAAAAACATTTATTTTTTATTTATCTCTAACTTTCTTTATTAACTACACATTTTTCGAAAACCCTCTTCCCAGTTAAAATCATTAGTGAATTTTTATTTGATCAATTTAAAATATGCAAATTGTTTGTCTGGCATTAAAGGAATGCTCATTAATAGAAATGTGAAATTTACTTCTAAAATACTTTAAAATCATTTTGTAGGAATTTATATGTATATTTTTTATTTAACTTTTTACAATAATTTAAAACATATAATTTGCAATATATAATGACAGTATTATTTGAATTAATTCTAGTTGGTTTTGTGATTTAAAATTATCTTTAGATAAAACATCATTTGAATATATATGTTATATAATAAATAAAATATTTGTCAACTTATAAAGAATAATTATGGATAAAAAATTCATGTTATTGGCTCTTCCATATTTGAAATTCAATATTTGATTCAATTTTTTATATTATAAACCCATTTTGCATGATATGTATAAACATAGAGCCAGTTTTAAATAAATTTTTCACAATTTAAATAAAAGGAATGTTCTTTTATCCACCTGCATCCATTTACTGATCTAGAAAGTATATTTCTCGATAAATTAAGATTTTAAAAAAAGCATTCATTTTAAAAGATAGAGCTGCTGGTGTAATTAATCATACAATAAATGTATAAAAAGTAAAGCAAATTATTGAAAAATTTAAAAAGAAATCAATAAAAATGTCTACTAACATTGAAAATACACTTTTAAGAAGAGTAGAAAGTAGTTAATTTTTTGAAATATATTATTTAAAAGTAATGTACAATGATATCATCACCCATATTATATTTGTGCCAAATTAATATTCATTTAACTTATTTTACTCTTTATTTTCAGTAAATTTTTACTGGAATCTGAACTGATATATTATCTAACTATTAAAAAAAAATTGACAATCAATCCATTTACAATATACTATCAAACTAATTGCTGTATTCAAATTTTTAAATAAATAATTTTAATAAAAAAAGTAATAAAATTAAGAATCCAAAATAAGACCAACAAGAAAATATATATTCTTTCTTTACACACACATATATACAAAGTAATGAGGGCATAACCATTTTGCTCTAACTCCTTTTTTTTCCCTCACTTTTTTTTATATATATAAACAGCTTATAAATATAACAGTTTTTTTAAAGTGAAAAATAATTTTTGAAGATTGTTTGTTTATAGTTATTTCAAAATTTTGTCTCATCTTGCATTCTTTTTTATTCTGTGGGTTATGTACTGAAGTCAAAAATGCTTTGTTTATTATGCAATAATGGTTTATTTAATAAATATTATTATTTAATAAACATTAAATAATCATAGGTTAAATTTTTTTACATATGATTTTTTATTTTTAAGAAATTTTAAATAACTCAAAAATTTAAATTTAACGAAAAACGGGAAATAAATCATCCAATTAATTTGTTTTATTAATTTTAGAAAACTTGCACTTTTACATTAAAAGAATTTTTACAGCTTAAAAATCAAGTTATTTATAGAAATTGTTTTTTTTATTACATTTTTGCTCAGTAGGTATAAAAAAAAATTGGAAATAAAGCATCATTGTGCAATTATTCTATTGTAATATTTCAGGGATAACATACACTTTCTCGAAAATGATTAGATTTTCTCTAAATATATTTCTATAAATTGACAATTTTCAAAGAAAAATTTGTTCCATTGAAAATTCAAAATTATTAAAATCTTATTAGCATTCTCATTTCCTTATGAGACTCTTGAGTTTTGTAATAAATAATATTAAAATATTCACACACAAATGACAAAAAATATTTAATTATTGGCGTTCATAATATTAAAAATTGATTCTTAAGTTGTGGCTCAATTTTTTAAATGGTAATTTTTTTAAATTATTAGTTTATGCATATTAATCTATTTTTTTTATTTCAGCACAAAAGTTATTAAAGTTGCTGGAGCACATCTTGGTAAGTTTCTATTTTACTTTTTAAAAATTTTCTTTTACTTTATGAATATTTTTAATCTTAAATTATTTTTAAAATAATTGTAGCTTTATGTTTATTTGATTGACTTGTTGAAATAATAATTTTATTTAAAAACTTTGTTTTGAAGCAGATTTGTGTTAGTCCAAGGTTTCTGCAATTAGGTTTCAAAACAAAACTCCTGTTGTTTAAAATTGTTTTCCTTGTTTTAGATAAATAGATGTTATATATAGAAACATAGTTTGATTTAAATTTGTTTATTGAGTATTAATAACTCATCTATAATTAGAAAGTAAAAATTTTGTTTAAAAAAATTCCAGTATAGTTTAAAAGTTAATTTAAAGAAAATTTAATTGATTTATGACAATGCAATAGTGTTTTAATTGTCATTATCATTTTTTATTAACAGGATGCTATTTAAAAATGACAAGAATGATCATTGAAATTATTAGATTAAAAAATTAAAGTGGTGCATGATTATCTAATATATTAATTACTTTTTTAAACATCTTTTCACTTAGGACGAAAAGTCAAGGTAAAACGTCCAGGGTTAGTTGTAAATCCTCCAAAGCCTCTAAACAGTCCTCCTAGTGCATCTATGATAAATAAAAATCCTTTGAAGATAACAAATGGTGTTACTAATGGTATTGCCAATAATTTACCTCCTAAAAAGTTACCAGAAGTAAATAAATATCAGAAACCAGTGCCAGCTAAAAATAAGCCCAATTCTAATCCTGAACTGTTACGCCAACCAATCAGGTAGATATTAGGTTTTTCTTCTTAAATTGAATTTCTATATTTAATGTTTCAAAATCAAAGTATTTAATTTATATTATTTTATTCTCTACAGAGATAGAATTATTCATATATTAGCTGTGAGACCTTATAAACGACCAGAGCTAATTCTTCGGCTTATTACAGGTTGGTAATCTTATTCTGTATATTAAATAAATTATTTTTTATTGTAATCTACAGTTGTCTAAAATGAAATATCTGTGGTTTCTTTTAATATTTATGTTTTCTTTTTAATGATTTTTACAGGTTTTATATATATAAGTAAATTTTAGAATCAATTAATGTTTGCTTTATTTATAAATTGAACTTTGAGATTTTGTTTACAAAGTACTAAAACAACAAAATAATTAAATTTATGATAAATAATTATGTTAAAAATTTTAAAATGTAGATAAAATTGAAACACTATTGATCATATCAATTGCGCAGCAGAAAAAATGAAAGCATATTTTAATCTACGTTTTATATTGGTTGAATTGTACATATATGTGTATGCAAAAGAAGTTTGTAAACATACATAATATTACTGGAAATAATTTGTGTGGTGATTTTATGTATTAAGTCAGAAACCCAATCTATGAAGTAACATACAAATTGTCTCAGTCTCAAGAGGTTGTAACATTTTTTATGAATTGTAAGATTAATCTGAGAATTGGATTAGTGAACTTTTCATTATCTTTGTTTGATTATTTTTTTTTTTATCATTATGTAAAAACATGGATATGAGATTAAATGCCAAGTTAACTGCTGACTGCATATCTCACTGGCATTCAACTGTTCTTTATTTTGTTTCCCATCGAAGATCTGGGCATTTGTAGTTAATTTGGATTCCGTAAATTTCTAAATCCCAGTCCAACTGGCGCTTGTATGCAAAAAGTGATTTAAAAGCTGGTGTTTTTAATTTTGATAAAAAGGTGAGGTTATTTTTTATGACTTGCAAAATAGACAGGTCTTTTATTTTTCATAACTCTCCTAGTAATTTAAGTAGTCTTTCAAATGTTGCTTTTGAAGTATTTTAATACTTCAACTTTGCACCAGATTTTCATATTGATGCACTGAGAAAAATTTTCTAAACTGCATCTAGTTAGAGGAAAAATTAGTTTTGCTCTTTCAAAAATAATTATTTCCATTCTTTTAATTCATTATATGAAAATTAAAATCCTTAATTATAATATTTTAACAAACAGGTTTACACAGACACATTTTGGAACATCTTTAGCCAAATTTGAAATCTTAGAAGGTGTATCTCATCCGTTATCTATTTGAAAAAATATTATTCACGGATAATAGTCTGATTATTCACCAAAGTAAATTCACAGTAAAATTGATAGAGCAGATCTATATTTTAATAAAAGAATACTAGATTCGCAATATTTAATATTAAAGAACATGAAGAAATTATTCATTCATTTGATTCAAAAGATAATTATTTAAATCTTGAAATATTAGTAAAAGATACTTTACTGTTATTTTGAGAATATGAACTTATCTCTCCTAATGCAAATAATATTTCATTTGAACAAGAAGCAATGATCTATATGGTATGTTACATAGCTTATAAAATTCAAGATATAATTTTTAGGAATGTATCAAAAAATAGTACTGAGATGCCCGATTTATATCCATGAATTATTTTAAATTCTGTTCGTGAATTTAATAAAATCTTTAATAGAAACTATTAGTCAAATGGATAGAATTTTCTGTAAATTTCATGACATAATATTTTGTAAACATTTTTTTTTTTTTTTTTTTTTTTTTTTTTTTTTTTTTTTACAAAGCTAATAAATGAATTACATTCTTCTTACTATAAGCAAAATCGGAATTTGACTTTTTTGTCTTGTTATAAGGTTTAAAATAAGAATTGGATTAAATTTTTTCATCAAACCAAGAGAATCTTAATAAATTTAAATTTATTTAATGTTTGTGAAAAATTTGCATAATTTCCTTAAAAGATTTAAAAAGACAACTCTAAAAAGTGAATGAAATAATTGTTTGATGAGAATCACTGAACAATTTATTCTCTCATTTGTTGGACATCAACAAAAATTACTCTGTTTATTTTGGTGAGCATTTGAACTAAGCCTACTTTCTAATGTATCCAGGGCACAATTTAATGCTGACACTGTGTAACAAAAAAAAAAAAAAAAATCATGGGGAAGGAAACACTGTTTTTCAGACATTATTAGTTTATTTTATCCAAAAATGTTTAGTTCTTTTTTTATCCATTTAGAATAAAAAAAATTTTTGCATTATCAAATTCTATAATTTTATCACATCTTTCAAGTTCTATGTAATTATCTTGCCTTCGAATATTTCATTAAGAAACTGGATTTAATGAATTAAACAAATTATAATATATATATATATATATATATATATATATATATATATATATATATATATATATATAATTATTAAAATATAAATAAATGTATTTTAATTTGAAAAAATATTGTTTACAGAGGGAATTAGAGAAAAAGATAAAAAAGGAATAACTGCAATTTTAACCCAAGTGGGAGTCTTAAAAGGAAATGTTTATAATCTAGCTAATTATTGTTGGAATGAAGTTCAAGACAATTGGAAATTTGCTTCACCAGAAGAACTAGAAATAATCCGAAAGTATGTGATTTAATTATTTATATTTTCAACATTCTTAATCAAAATTTATCATACAATTTTTTTTTTTTTTTTTTTCTTCCATAACTATTGAGACTGCATTATGAATTTCTTTTTTCTTCACCTTAATTATTATCGTTAGATTTTTATCAGATTTTGCTGAATTATCCAGATTGTTTCTAGTAGTGTTATCTAATGTATATAGTTATTATTTTTACACACATATCATAATCCTGTAAAAATTATATCTGATAAAAAAAATTTCAATGAGTCAATGATTGTTATCAATAATTATTAGTATTTTTTTAATGTATACATATGTTAAATTTTCTTTTAAGAACTTAACTTTTTTACAATAAATTGTGACTTATTAAGAAAATATTGTATTCTTTATCATTTTGCATCTTTAAAGATTTTTTCTGAAATTTTTGAGACAGGTTTGTTAATTTGCTGTGCCATACATTTAATAAAAGAAATGAGAAATATTTTTATTTTGCTTTTTCCTTTTATTATTATTTAATTAAAAATAGTACATAAGACTATCATTTTCACAAATTTCTAGAGGCTGGTAAAATTCTTAAATATATTTTTTTTATCAAGCTGCTTTCTTTTTTATAAGTAAAGCATTATTATAAGAATTCATTTAATATGCACTATAAAAAACATACAAATTAAAATTCATACTTAAAATCTTTTAATTTATTTGATGAAAAAACAATATATATATAGTAAAGCATTTTACTGCTATTTTTCTCAATCTAAATTTCTTTTTGCTCTTCATTATATTTTTAAAAAAATATTTATCTGATACTTATGTGCAAATTACATCTCAGTCCATATTAAAAAAAAAAGTTTGGATTTTTTGCTTTTGAATCACACACACACATTAAATCTTTAAGCAATTCAAAATCAGTTTTCAAGTTAATTTTTTATAATTATATTATTAAAAGTAAATTAATTGAAAAAAAAGGATTTCCCATTGCTACATAAATGGATTAGAAATGAAATCGTGAAACAGCCGACTGATTACATTCATAACGAGTATTGATGAAATTTTATTTCTATATTTAAGAAATATTGAATGCTGTGATGATGGAATAAGAATTTATTAACCCCTTAAAATACACAGTTTTTTTAATGTCCTGTTTGGTACTCTCGAATTAACTTGAGTGTACATGTTAAGGGGTTAAAACATTCTAAGAAGTTTAACAAATAAAATGAATTTAAATAGCTCTTGGAAAAAATCTGAATATTAATATGCAATGATTTATTTCTTAAATTTTGAATGAAATTATTGTTCAAAAATTTGATAGAAGCTGAACTGAAAACAATTTTTTAAGCTAATAAAAACAATCTAAATTAAAAAATAAAAGAATTTGTTTGAGTGTTTCATACATTAACATTTTTATAATAGTTCAAACTAGTTATTTTATTGTGTAATAGAAGAAAGGAATATAATAATCTTTTTTCAATTTCATTTTATAGGCGAAAACAGCAAAGTTTAAGTGCAAATATAGCAAATGAATCACCACCTTTAAATACATGTTCAAGTAGTTCTCCAACTCCTGCACAGGTAAATTAGATTTTAAAAGTCTCAATGAACTTAAATTTTAACATGAAAAATATGTTAAGACTAAAAAAATATTTTTTTTTTTTAAAGTCTTATTGCAAATTTTTTATTCGATTTGCATCTACAAATATTTGAAGAATAAAGTTATTTTTTAAAATTATTTTAGAATGTTAAAGTATTTACTGTTATTGTGTGTTAATCTTAAAAGACAAGATCTATTTTGATCCTCTTCTGATTGAATGGTGAGAAATTGATTTTAAGTATTGCAGTATTTTTAATAGTGTCATTAAAAAGTTTACCATTTCTTTTTTAAGAATTCAATGCTTATACAAACAATCAAGAATTTGTGTTATTTTGTCCTTTTTGATTTGATAATTAACCTCTTAACACATATATTTAAAAAAAAAATCATTTTTCTCAATGTAAAATATACTTTAGAACATTGTCTTCGAAAAAAATACAAAATATTTATTTTAATTTTAAATTTTACTCTACATTTAAGAAAAAAGCTGAATATTGCAATGTTACATGTATATTTTTTTATCTTGAATTGCTATTTTGATTCTTGAATGAATAATATATTTTATTCGTGAAATCTTATAGGTTACAATCCTATGTAAATGATAATATCAATAAAACGATTTTTTCTTAGCTTTCACTTTATTATTTTCTATTGTATTCGAGTGAGAAAAATTATAGCAGCATAAAATATAATGCCGCTTGAGTGTGCACAGTTTGGCCTGTTTATCGTGCTCAAATTAACTAGACCGCACAAGTTAAGGAGTTAATTTTAAACAAATTTTTTTCTGATTTGTAAGGAGTTCAAAAATATTTAAATTTCCTATAGTTTAAACAGTCTTCGTACTTTTCATCATGTAATCTATATATGCTAAAATAAAAAATGCGTTAATTTCTTCAAGAAAATTTTTTATTAAATGTGATGATTGAGTGTATCGTGTATCTACACATGCAAACAGGCATATGCTTGTACACACACACATACATATATATATTAAAAAATCCAATTATTGAATAAATATGATATTCATTTCATTTTGAATTGTGGAAATCAAGCATGATGTGCTTGGGCAGTTGAATCAACAACATTAATTGCTTCTGAAGATGAATGTGAAGCAAACTTTCTATTAGCTTCAGCACATTTTTAATGGGTGAAAGTTGTAACAATTGCTCTTGCTAAGGTAATGTGCTTAGAGTGATACAATTACCTTTCTAATTAACAAACTGCACAAACTGGTGGAAAAATTGCAAATTTATTACATATATCAATTTTTAGTTTTTGCTAGTGAAACATCTTAACACCATTTTAGGATTGCTGTGATGTATATTTTTATCAGCATAGGATTTAATTATTATTATTATTTGTCTGCTAGTTAGAATATGTGTACATTTTTATTAAGAATTTTGCTTCATTTCTATTCTATGGAATCTTATAATTACATGTTATGTTTATATACACAGTTTGATTTTTCGCTTGAAAGAGAAAAATGTGTATTTTAAATAATGTTGTTTGTTCATTTTTATAAAATAAAATTTTAATCAGTCTAAGTTGTTATATAATTCTATATACAAGTATGTTAAACAAATTTATTTTTGGTGATTCTAAAAGTAACTTTGTAGAATTATCAAAGTTTTAAAAACGAAATTGACTAATAATCTCAGTATTTGCTTATTAAGATGACTTTTTTTCCTAGTAATTTTCTATAAGAGAAACCTCCTACCTCAGTTATGTGACTAAATGCATAATTCATACATGTTCTCGTTGAATCATATAAGGATGGCATCCTTGGCTGAATATTATGAATTAATGCTAAATATAAATGTAAAAATGCATATGTTAGTTATTATCTGTATTTAAATCATACAACTTTTAAATATCTTATAGTGTATGAAACTTCTAGTTTTCAATAAATTTACATAACTTTGTATGGTTAAATTTAATTTTTCAAAAATCTGTTCAAGCAAATTCAATATTCAAAGAATCCTCACAAATATTGATACAAAAATATAAAAAATATAATTATATTTTTTATGTTAATGTTTGTGGGCTAACATGCTGCTGTTTTTCCCCCCTTAGAAACGTGTGGTTGCTGACAGTTTTCCAGTTGGAGGTCAGGAACCTCGAGTAAAAAAGCAGCGGATATCTCATTATAATCGAACAGATAATTACAATCCAAATGTTAAACCTGAATCTTCAGATTCCAATGACAAACTTAACTTCACAACTTCTAATGTGACTAGAAAACCTGCCTATTCTCCAAACATGAATGGAACTGATCAAGAAGGAGAATCGAGTCCAAAGACATCACATTATAGTCGGATTGATAATTACAGTCCTAATACCAAGCAGGAATCTTCAGATTCTAATGATAAACTACACCTGACAACTACTAGTACAACTAAAAAATCTGACTTTTCTCCAAATATGAATGGAATTGATCAGGAGTTAGAATCAAGTCCGGCATCTCCAAGCAATAGCTGTGATGGCTTCTCCAAAAAGCCAAAGTTAACTCACTACAATCACACTGATAATTCCAATGAGAAACTTCCTCTCACTGCTACTAGTGTTACTAGAAAACCTGCCTATTCTCCTAGCATAAATGGAACTGATCAAGAAGGAGAATCAAGTCCAAAATCCCCAAGCAATAGTTGTGATAGCTTCTCCAAGAAGTCGAGGTTATCTCATTATAGTTGTACAGATGATTTTAACCATAGTAGTAATAATAAAAAAGACTTCTATTATAAAAGTGACAAAAAAAGAAAAAAAGTGAATTCTACTACAAATGGTTCGTGCAGTACATCTCCTCATTCTCCAGAGTCATATTCTGATAGTAATGAAAGCATAGGAAATAGTAGTAAGTATTTTCTGTGTAAAATTCTCATTTTGCATGAATTCTGTATTAAGTGTATGCACATGTGTACATAAAGTAATTTGTCATAAAATAAGAAAAATTTGATTTTCTAAAAATTGTTAGTTTTTTAAATTACAAATTTTTTTATTAAAGAACAAATTTTTATAGTTTATAAGAAAAATTTATTGTATTTTAAAATATATAAAATTAGTTACATTTCTCAATTTTATGAATACATGTAGTCTTTTTTTTATTTTTAATTATGTTTAAAGTGGTTTTCTAAATTAATCTTCCTCCAAATTTCACAATCAAAAGGTCCACATAATTAAGATTATATTTGAAAACCTCAAAAACCAGTTTCTAAATGTGAACAAAGATTTACAAAATGATCTTAGTTGTAGGGGAAAAATTCTTTTTGATTTTGATAACAATAGATGTTATAGAAAAACTTTATTTTTAAAACATACATTTCCAAAAAAAAAAGTTATTTTAGGAAATATATTCTTCTAAAAATTAATTATAAGTGTGGAAATAATATTTATAATTTAAATAAAAAGTTGGATAAAAACTGAATTGAAATTAATCACAGTTAGTAAAAAATCTTGTAAGTTAATGTTTATAGGAACATGTTTAATATCATGTTATTTTTAATTATTCTGTTTTAAACAAATTTGATAATTTTCTTTTTTTTAAGTAAGTGTCCTTTTCACTTCAAGAAAAGAGGTGTGTTGTTACTTTCCTCCTTATAAAATCGTTATCTATAAATAACAATTGGGAGTTGAAGGAAAATACTTATAGCATCAGATTCCAAATAATACCATTTTCCCACAGAATAATTTTAAAATATAATTTATTTTTTCCAATGTGCAGCCTGTTGAAAATGCCTATGAACACAGATGAAAGAGTTAAAACATCATAATTAAATGGATCTTTTGTATATTATTCAATATAGTGTTATTTCTCCAAATCACAATTCTCCTCCTGAAACTAACTAGACTTCTATTAAAAGCTTAATCATGTTTAAAGACATCAAGCTTGGCTTGCTGGTTTTCACTTTGAATAGTTTTTGATATTAGTCCTTTTCTTGTCCAAAAAAAAAAAAAAAAAAAAAATCAAATTTAATATGCTTCTCTGAAATATTAATCGTTTACAAATATTTATTTGCATTTGCATATTTAATAGATTTTGCTTATTCAAATGTATTGATTACTTAGATACACAAAATTATTCGATTTTTTGTTCTCTAATTTATTTGATTAGAAATGAGCTGCTTTCTATACAATGAGCATAATAATAAATTTTTAAACTTTTGCATAGAAGAATTTACTTTAAGATTAGATTTACTCTATGTGCAGACTATTATTTTAAAAATGCATTCTTTTATTTAACATTATAAAAAAATAATGATCATTTTCTCAAGATATAACTTTTTTTTAATACCTATATTATTTTACTTTTTAAAAATACGACTTTAATGATATATAATTTCAATTGTGTGTGTAATGAATTTTTTATTTAAAGGTCCTGGTATTACACATCTTAATCTACCTCCATCAACACCTGATTCTTTTACAGATGTTCCAGATTATGTATCGTAAGTAAATTCTTTTAGTAGTTCCTAAGCAAGTAAATGTAATTCATATTTGGTTATAAGAGTAATTGAAACTAATGTATGTCATGCAAAGTTTTCATTTGTAATTCAATTTTCTTTTCTAATTATGAGACTTCATTCGAACTACAGTTTTTTATACCGTTTCCTCACTACCTGGAATAAAAACAAAATTATGCATAAGTTGTTCGAGGCGAAAATAATCTAATATTAAATTTATGAAATTTCATTGTGAAATGGTTAATCAAAAATTTTTACTTTCTCGACAAAGAGTGATATAGCTCCTTTACTTTTTGTTCAATTTTTCTGTGTTTAGTTTGCATTTTACTAATGGGTATTTGTGGTGGTTTAAAATTCATTTTAAAATGTAACACCTTGTCTAGGCATTTATTGTGTGCAAAATAAGAGCTAACAGGATAACTTTTTTTTGTACAGAATGATATTGTTAATTGCATTTTCATTGTGAAATTCAGTATAATCTGTTGACTTTTATATATTTATAATTTTGTAACTTGTATTATTTTAAGCATGTACTTTTTCTGTTATTTTATAAACTATTCGTAGAATTTACTATATAAAACTGTCTTCAATGTCATATATTGTATTTGGAAAAAAAATGTAAAGGAATTTTTACTCTTAAATTAAAAAAAATTTTGATATAGAATTCTTATTTAATAAGAACATTAACTGTTTATGGCAAGGAGTTTAGAAATCAATTGGCCTATAGATTTAACAATTGCAACTAGGTTGAAGTTCTGTTGGTGTCAGTGATAATGACAAGTTTTTCTGGCATGGATTCTGCAATATAAAAAACTATAATTCAATTATTATTATTATTATTAATGGTATTGATATAATACGATTTTTTATGAATAGTAATTGTTTCTTAAGCAAATAATGGATATTAAACTGTCGTCTTGTTATTCTGATGAATAATAATTTAAAATTTTTAGATTCCTGTTGAAAATGTTAATTGTAAATTTTTAAAAATAATTTTTTACGTGTGCCAGTGTGGACCCTCTATCACCATAGTCATCAAGCTCTGAGTACTTCTCAAAGTATTGCGTTAGAAATATGATCTCCTATATGGCATAAAGAAAAATAATTTTACCCCATATGGAATAAGTGAATTAGAAGCTGAGTGTTTAGCATTCTTGTTTTAAGTTCAGCTTCACTTTAATTTGTTTATCTACTTCAAACTAACCCTGCTATGCAAAAGTGGCTGTAATACAAAAAATGTTTTTTACTATTTCCAATTGTCACATTTATTGCTATTAAATTCCTCATATTAATGAATGAAAATTAAATCTGGGAGTGCCTAAATGAACAGTTTGCATTCAAAAAAA
>JAPDSC010116562.1:0-21577 GCA_026290005.1 Latrodectus geometricus | reverse complement strand
ACCTTGTCCTTTTTGGACCTTGCGCCATAAAACCCAACTAAACAAACCTATTAGATATCGGCAGTCGATGCGTGCCGCAAGAAAGTGTAGATTGTACACTGATAAGTGGGTTGGTGGAGGTGTTAACATCATCGAAAAATTTTTTGGTGGAGGATTGGATGAATTCGCGAATAGTGGGGATTTTTAAGTCTTTGTGAACAGTTAGATTGTTTACAAACCAGGGTGCTTTTACAATACGTCTAAGATATTTGTTTTGGAGTATTTGAAGCGCTTCAATATGGTTGTTTGCCGCTTGGCCCCAAATTTGGCAG
Source organism: Latrodectus geometricus (assembly GCA_026290005.1). NCBI lineage: Eukaryota > Metazoa > Arthropoda > Arachnida > Araneae > Theridiidae > Latrodectus > Latrodectus geometricus. The sequence goes on along the minus strand of JAPDSC010116562.1, from coordinate 21,266 downwards.
CCATAGGTTAGTTTTGGCCTAATTATTTGAGTATAAATTAAAAGTTTATTTTTTAAAGTAAGGGAGTTGCTATAGATTATGGGTCGGAGCATTTGCAGCGCGATATTAAATTTCTTGGAAGCATACTCTTTGTGATCCTTAAAGTTGAGTTTTTTATCGATGATGACCCCGAGATATTTTGTTTTATCAACCCATTCTAAGTCCTCATCGAATAGGTGGAGACAGGGAGGAAGATTGCTTAGATTGCCCTTCGCAAAAAGTAACGCAGCAGTTTTGTCAACATTAATTGCAATTCGCCACTTATAGAACCACTTCTCTAGTTCAATTAAGTAATTCTGCACAATAAGGCAGGCACGTCTGGGATCTTGGTGTTGGGCAAAAATGGCCGTGTCATCGGCAAAAAGGCAAGTCATTGCGTTGAGTGATTTGGGCATGTCGGAAACGTAGATGGCATACAATAGTGGACCCAGAACGCTACCCTGTGGTACCCCGGCATTCACATCGTGCGGTTCGGAGAAACAATCCATAACTCTGACAATAAATTTCCTATCACAAAGGTAATGTTTTATGATGTGGATAAGATAAGATGGAAAGTCATAGTCTATAAGTTTGACTAGGAGGCCCCTATGCCAAAGCTTATCAAATGCTCTTTTGATGTCAAGAAAAACTCCTGCCGTTTTAGTTTTGGTATTAAAACCCTCTACAATAGCATTGACGACGCGCAGCAATTGGTGGATGGTAGAGTGATTCTTCCTGAATCCGAATTGCTCATCAGGAATTATATTGTTTGCATTGCAGTGATCAATAAATCTGCAGTAGAGTAGTTTTTCAAAAATTTTTGACAGGGAGTTTAAGAGAGAAATGGGTCTATAATTTTGCGGGAACCTCCTATTCTTTTCAGGTTTAGGAATGAAAATTGTCACAGCCGTTTTCCACACATCTGGGAAGTACTTCAGCGTTAAACATCTGTTAAATATTTTTGTTATGTAGGTTATAGCCTTCAGGGGAATATTTTTTAGAATAAGGTTATTAATTTTATCAAGACCTGCTGCTTTTTTAATATTAAGTTTAGCTATTATTTCAATGACTTCATTGGGTGAGGTGAGTGGTGGGTATGGTCTAGTTGGGGGGGGTGCACTGAAGTAGTCGGTCACTTTACGATTTACATAACTGATTTGTCTGTTGTCATAGACATCCGTGTTTAGTTGTAAGGTGTCGTGAAGGGTAGTAGCGAGGACATCAGCTTTGTCAGAGTTAGTGTAAACCATTCCATTCGGACTACTAAGTGGTGGAATTGAATAATCATTATTTTTAATTTTCTTAACGACATCGTAGAGCGAGTTATCTTCAGGGTTTACACTTTTAAGGTAGTCGGACCATTGATCATTACGATAGTAGAATAGATCATATTTAATTTGCTTTTGAAGACTATTCAACAGACGTTTAACATTGGGATCACGAGTTTGTTGCCACTCTTTCCTGACTCGATTTTTTTCCTTAATTTTGGCTTTTATTGTTGCGGGGATTCTGTAGTGTTTAGAGTTGGTGTTTTTTACAGTACTTGACGTATTGATAGCATTAGAAATTTTCGTTTCGAAATTAGAAACCGCCTCCTCAATTTCAATATGACTAGTAATTTTTGGATTACCGGTAATGTTCTGATTCAGATAAAATCTGAAACGGTTCCAATTGATGGTGGTAACAGTTTGAAGGCTAGTGGGAATTCCATTGCTGGGTCCAATGTCAATGATCACAGGATTGTGATCACTGTTTAGTTCTGGCACCGATCTAATTTGAAACAAGGTGTTGTTTTTTGACATCGCAAAGTCAAGTACTGAGTCTCGGGCAAGGTCGAAGTGGTAGTACGTTGGCTCACTGGGAGCAAAGATGTCATAGTTGTTGTCTTGTGCGAAATTATACAGGATACGTCCATTAGCGTTGGCGACCCTATTGGGACACCAGCTGGGATGGGAGCTGTTCCAATCACCAAAAATAATAACCGCACTACCTCTGGTCATAATGTTATCAAGGTCGTTGATGTCCAGATTAATGTTTGGGGACCTGTATAGACTAGTCAAGTAAAGTTTAGAATTTTCAGTTTTAATTGCTATTGAGGTGCTCTCAAAAGAGGAGAAGCCGTCGTGGATATTTTCAAACTTGATACTATTTTTGACAAAAATAGCCGTACCACCTCCCCTGTGGGTAGTGCGATCACTCCTGACACAGGTATAATTCGCAAGTCTGGCCCTGTGACCTGGGCTGAGGAAAGTCTCTTGTATACCGATTACATCCGGTTCCCAGTCATTTACAAAATCAGCAAGTTCATTTAATTTATTTCTGAGTCCGTGTGCATTCCATGACAGAATTCTCAGTATGGATGCTCTAACCATTATTGGGATTGTTTATGGCATTTTGGTTGACCGAGGAGAGAATTTGCAAGAAATTTGCAAATACATTATTAAGTTGTCTTGAAAATTCAGTAAAAACTTCATTATAATTGTTATACTGCTTATTGGTAGGAGGGGGAACAACAGCTTGAGGGGTTGTGTTTGATGTGGTAGGTTGGGGGGTCACAGTGGGTTGGATTGGGGCTGGCTGGGAGGCCAAAGCTTTTCTTTTTTCCCAATAATTCTCGACGGGAGGTGCAGCAGGCACGAAATTGACCGGGTTTTTAGGGCAGCCGATGTAGTTGGCTGTATGAGGTCCGTTGCATAGAGCACATTGAGCCGGGGAGTCAGGCGTTTTAGTGCATTGGCCGGTGAAATGGTCTTTGCCGCACTTGAGGCAGCGGGGCTGGCGGTGGCAATACCGGGAATTATGAAAAAACCCCTGGCAGCGGTAGCACTGGGGGGGAGTGGCTTTCTTTCTGAGGGTTTCAACAGTTACTTTGAAACTACCGATGTATGAAAGGTCGTGGATTTTTTTATTTTTCTCGATCTTGGTGAGTTCGACAATGAAGAGGGGAATATTAGTGTTGCGTCTCTTCATTTGAGTGACTAATTGCACTTCGATGTCATGGTCATGCAAAGCCTGAATTATATCAGCTATTGGAAAGTCGTGGGGAAGACCCCTAATGACCTTCTTGGATGTTTTATCACCTGGCAGTTCGAAAGTATGCGCATTAATTTTATTTTCAACCATGTAGCGGTTGATTTTCCTATAATCCTCAATAGATTTAGGTTGGATTTTTAAGTGATTCTTAGTCACATTAGCAGTGATAGCGTTGTCCACTATGCAATTGAGATCATTGACAATTTTATTGCCATTCGTTTTGTCATCGACAAAAATTGGCGGTATGCGTTTCGGAGGGGCGGGAGCCGGTTCCGTGGTTTCCATGCTGTCATTGGCTGTGGTATCAGTGGGAGGGGCCTCGGTGCTGGGATCTTGGGCCTGCTCGTCTATGAGAACTTCGAAACGATTTCTCGTATCAATTTTATTTTTTAATTCAACAAATTTTCGTTTTTTCTTTTGAGACTTGGTCTCAGATTGGGATAAGTTAAGTTTTTTGACTTTGTCATTAAGGTTTTCCTGTCTCTCGAGCTCAGTTAAGCGGGATTGACATTTAAGTTCGAGGTTTAGCAGTTGCTGCTGAAACCGAAGGAAAGGGAAATTAGAGGCAATTACTGACCCAAGTAGGCAGGTATTACCCTGCAAAACTCTGAGATATTCTCTCAGCTCACTAGCATTGTTGCTTGATTCAAGGCAAGCATAATCTTTTTGGTAGTCAAACTCAAGATAAGTTTGAGCTAAATGTTTAATGTTTTCATTTTTAAATTCGACTGGAAGAATGCCTTCCGAGTCGGCGGGAGGGGGGGCACCTAACGTTCCCTCAACAGACATGGTGAAACGTCACCGAAGAAACGGATAGGGGCTTTTCCGAACAGGAAAAGTCAGAAAGAGAAAAAGTTCAACCGCTCAGGGACCTTGATCTCATTAACAAGGTGTGAGCCCTGGTTGCTACGAGAAATATCCAGAAAACGACCTGCAGTGTCACTGATCTAATTAGCAGTGAGTGCGTGCGTGGTCTAAAAAACCAGAACTCGAACCAGAGGCCGAGAACTAGGTTAGCTCAGCGTGGCTATGAAAAACAAAATGGATGGAAAGCGGCACCCACCGAGGTGAGAATATTCGCACAGCACAGGAACGCCGCACAAAGTACCCTTAACCCTCTAGTAGTGGCTGAAATGTACTGGTGAAATATGGCTTGTTCTGATTGGCTTAGGAAGTTGAGAATTTAAGGGCGGGGTTTAAAGGAGAAGATACAATTTTTTTGGAAATAGAATTATTTAAGTTAGATAGAAATTAATTAAATAAATATTGATGTTGTATAATAATTATATTGCTTTATTACTTATTTACTTATTTATTTATTTATTTTTTTTTTCCTTTAGGGACATAAGCAATGGAGACAAGAAATATGAATAAAAATATACATAGGAGAAATCATTCTTATTGAATGAAGAATAACAGAGATACACACAAAAACACAATTCAATAAACAGAATATATATATATACATATTTTTTTTTATTATTATTATTATTTATTTTTTATTTATTTATTTATTTATTTATTTATTTATTTATTTATTTTTATTTTTTTTTATTATATTTGATTATAATGAGGACACATTGCTTATGCCATAAAATTTATGGAGGTTGGTGAGGAAACTTTGGGCAGTAGCGAAGTAATGATCGGGGACGGTATCTATTATGGGTGCTAAGGTCATTATAGGACGGAAGATCAGTAATTGTTTCATTATTTGTTTTTTGCCTATTGGAATACATATTATACATTATTTTTGCAAAAAATTCTCTAAGAGAGGGGATTTTTAATTCATTACGGATTTTTTTTATTTCTAAAATACCAGGGAGCCTTAACAGCTAGTCTTAGTGCTTTATTTTGGAGGGATTCTAAAGATTTAATTTTACTGTCGTGGGTGTAGCCCCAGAGGGGTGATGCATAAGACAAGAGTGGTCGCAAGTATGCTTTGTAAATGAGCACTTTATTTTCTGCTGAAAGCTCAGAATTATAATTTAGAAGGGGATAAAGAGCCGCTTGGGTTTGTTTAAATTTATTTTTAATATTTTTAATGTGGGGGTTCCAAGTGAGTTTGGAATCAAAAGTAATACCAAGGTATTTGCATTGATTTGACCATGGAATGGGAGTGTTATTAATTTTGATTTTATCACAAGTGATGGATCTTTTTTTAGTAAAAAGTATAGCAGTACTTTTATTTTCGTTAATTAGAATTTTCCATTCTTTGAACCAGAGCTCAAGAGTTTGCATGTGTGTGTTTAGTGAGTGTGAAATTTTTGATAGTTTTCTCCATTGTGTGAGGATAAGTGTGTCGTCTGCAAATAGATGCAGTGTAGTATGTATGTGTTTTGGAATGTCGTTCACATAGATCAAAAATAAGCGGGGTCCAAGTTTGGAACCCTGTGGCACTCCTGCTAAAATGTTTCGTGTAGTAGAGTATGTGGTGCCTATGCGAACTTGGAACTTTCGTCCCAAAAGGTAGGAGATGAGTAGTTTAATTAGTGGGTCAGGTAGACCGATAATGATTAGTTTGTAGACAAGGCCTCCAATCCAAACTCGGTCAAAGACTTTAGCAATATCTAGTGAAACTGCCCCAGTACTTTTTTTGTGCTGGAATCCCTGGGTGATGATTTCACCAACTCTCATCAGCTGATGGGTCGTTGAGTGATATTTACGAAACCCATGTTGTTCTGGTATGAGAATTTTTTTCTCATCCAGGTAATCAAGACGACTAAGTATTACTCCTTCGGCAATTTTGCTAAGAGAATGTAATAGACTGATTGGTCTATAACTTGCAGGTAGATATTTTTCCTGTTTTGGTTTTAAAATGGGAATAATTGAGGCAGTTTTCCAGGTGGTGGGGTAATAATTTTTTTTAAGAATTTCATTGATCAGCATAGTGATTTTGAATAGTATTTTAGGGGGGGCTTTTTGAATCATTAAATTGGTTATGCCGTCAATGCCAGGAGATTTTTGCTTTTTTAATTTATTAATAATTGCTTGGACCTCTGAGGGAGTGGTGAGAGCCATGTCATTCGTGTGTGTTTTGGAGAGAAATCCAGCAATAGTGCGTGTCACGAGATCTTCTGTTTTTTTATCAGATATGTTATGTGTTGTGAACTGTTTTTCAAAGACGTCAGCAATGGCTTCCGATTTGTCTTTGTCTGTGTAGGCTATTTGATCTCGACCTTTAATGGGCGGAAAAGGCTGTACTTTTTTCTTAAACATACCGACAGCTTTCCAAATGGAACAGTCGTGGGTAGTTAATGATTTAAGTTTTTCTCTCCATTTATTTGTGTTGTATTCGCTAATCTTGGCTCTGAATTCTTTATTTGCTTTGTTGTATTTAGCTTTATCAGTTGGTTCCCTAGTAATTTGATAAGTTCTTCTTAAGTTATTCCGTTTAGTTTTAAGAGTTCGGAGGTAGCGGGGTAGGAGCGGTGGGGAGTTGGCGGGAATGGGCTTATCTGATTGGCGGCGCGCTTCAAGTAGCTCCGCCTCCAAGCAGACTGTAGCTTTTTCAATTTCATCTCCCGTGTTTAATTTAATAAAATTAAAAGGGTTATTATTTAAAATTTGTTTGTATTTAATCCAGTCCGTGTTGTGTTTTTTGGGTGTGTTAATCAGAGGAATATTTAAGTTGAACTCGATCATGACTGGATTATGATCAGAGCTGAGTTCTGTGAGAGTGTTAATTTTGTGATCATAATTAATTCCTCTGTATATAGCTAAGTCTGTTATACAAGCAGAATTACTGCTAAAATGTGTGGGTGTATTAGGTGCCAGAATGTTGAGTTCGGCCTTCTCGGCAAAATCTTTTAATATTCTTCCTGTCCTGTTGTTGTGGGTACAATTCCATAGTGAATGTTTGGCATTTAGGTCTCCACAAATTATTGTGTCGTAATTGAAAGCAAGTAAAGTTTCTAAATCCATATTAATGAGGTGATGTTGCGGTTTTGGGCGAATATATGTGGAGATGAAGGTTATGTGGGGGAGTGTCGGGACTGTCAGGGTGACTAAAGTTGCCTCGACGGTTTTGATGTTGGGTGTGTCATTTCTGTAGTGTGGGAGACTACTTTTGATAAAAATGGCAGTGCCACCTCCGGCAAGCGTTGCATTGCTGGGCCTATCGTTGCGGTAACAGATATAATTAGTTAGATTAATTTTTATGCTGCTTGACAAGAAAGTTTCCTGAAGTAGTATAATATCTGGGTTGTGCTCAGATACAAAGTCACGAAATTCGACCATTCTGTGCCTAAGACCACAAGAATTCCAAGAACAGATTAGAAGAGACCGTTGGGTGTCAGACATAATTAATTTTCGGTTTTTTCCAGGATTTCCATGAAAATGAACATCTTATCCATTTTCGATTTGGCATTTTTCATTTGCTGGAGTGCAGATTTGATGTTTATGCCTTTGAAAATGTCTTTAATTTCTTTTAAGAGAGAAAAGAGGTCATTAGGACTTCCTTCTGATTCCTGGGAAGCACCATTACTTGGTGTTGTAGCAGTAAAATTGTTGGTTGGGGTGGGTGCCACCCTAGTGGAGCGGTCAGGTCCGTTAGAAAGGGCCTGAGCGAATGTTCGGTTTTCAGTAACATGGTTACTTCTGATAATTGTGGGTTTAGGTTTGGGAAACCTAGCACAACCTCTATAGCTCGCTGGGTGTTCACCCCCGCAATTACAGCAGATTGGGGTGTCCACATTTTTTTCCTTGGGGCACTCCTTAGTGTTGTGTTTTTCAGCGCATTTCACGCATCGAGGGGCCATGTGGCAAACTTCACTCGAGTGGTGAAATCTTTGGCAATTGTAACATTGCAATATGTTCCTAGTGCCTTTATAATGCTCAAAAGTAATATTTGAGATATAGCATAGCTGGTTTATTTTGAAGATTCCTGAGACTGCTTCGTTATTATAGACTTGCACTAGGAACAGAGGGAGAGGTTTCCCATTCCTCTGACTGATCATTCTGTTGATTTTGTGAATACTGAATCCTCTTTTTTCTAATTCTGAGGCAATTTCCTCACTTTTTGTTGTGATAGGTAGTCCTCTGACTACATATTTTTTTGGTTTTTCGTTTTTTCCTCTCAGGAGGATGTATTCGTAAGAATTTTCATCTAGAAATCTGGTAATTTCTCGATGCTCCTCAGCATTTTTGGGGAGTAATTTTAAGTTTTCTCCTGAAGCTCTGGCTTCAATTTCCTTATTTAGGCTATTCTTTAGTTTGTCCATGAATTGGAAGTGGCTTTCACCATATCTGACTATGATGGGCGGGATTTTTGGTGCCAGCTGAGTTGTCGGTTGGTCTTCAACCTGTTCTTGTGATTCACCCTCGGGTCTGAGCCCGCCGAATGAGTTTGCTATGGCTATGGGGGTCTTATTGACACATCCAACCATAGCTTTGGCTGTTTTCTTGGGAAATAAAAAAGGTTCCTCACCATCGTTTATTCGTTTCTTAGAAGAAGAAGAAGTAGCCTTGTCAGTTTTGGTAGCAACATTAGCTACCTTAATATTAGCTGGGATAAGAGGGGAAGCCATATCAGAGACAAAACCATATTTACCTGTACTGGTTGGCTTTAGAGTTTCTCTGAAGAAATTTATAGATGATGTCAGTCTATCAATTTCCCCTTGAAAAGGGTTAACATCTGATGTACAGGGTTTTTTGCCCATGAGTGCCATCCTTAGAGCTTCAAGATTTTTTAGTTCCAATTCCGCACATGTACTATATCCTTGCTTCATGATATCGACTAATTTGGCGGGTTTGATGATCTGTTCTTGTCCAATTTCCATGTCCATTTCGTAGTCCGAGTCAACAATTAAGCCCAAAGGCAATCAATTGCTAGCAGTGAAAACTGCTTTTTTTTCCCAAAGGGAATATCGTGCTTGGGAGATGCGATGATTCCGTAGAACCGTTGTGGTGGAGAGTGCTTCAAAATCGCAGAGAGCATACGAACGTCCTTCTCAAACGAAGGAAATCCCCAGAATCGGGAAAAGAACAAAGGAAGAATTTTTCAACCGTTCAGGGACTCTGAGACAGAGTGTGAACCCTGGTTGATAAAAATGAAGAAGAAAAAGAAGGTATAAAGAACCAGAATTGCAACCTCAGGGACACAGGACTAAGTTAGCTATGTGTGAGTCGTAATTGTTGACTTGGAAAAGAGTTCTATAGTGCGGCACCCAAAGGGATATTCACATTATAGAAAGAGCTTGGTCAGGGCACGTCTGTATAGAACAGAGGTCATGACAAGAAATCGAAAAATGAAAATAATACTATTGGAAATGGGTCAGTTTGAGCATCTGTATGACGTCGGACTGTCATATTCTTTTGTACTCTCATTTTTGCATATTTAACCCACTCTCACTCTTTCCCCTGAAAGATTACGAGCTCCCTCTCTCCTTCCCTCTTAACAGCTCATGACTCCACCCTCCCTATTCACTCTCTTTACTTCATGATTTCAAGGGTCCAAACTTGGACCAAGACTCTTTCTTATCTATGTGAACGACATTCCCACGACACCCCAAACAACACTCCATCTCTTTGCAGATGACACATTCATCATGGCCCAAGGCCGAAAAACATCAATAATCACAGACAAAATCAACACACACCTTGAACTCCTTGAGCTCTGGTTCACTAAGTGGAAGATAAAAATAAATGTTAATAAAAGTGTAGCCATCATTTTCACAAAGAAAAAAATATTACCCCCCAGTCAAGTTAAAATTAATAATACTATCCTCCCCTGGTCACAAAACTGCAAATACCTTGGAATAACTTTCGATAGAAAATTAAATTGGAACCAACATATCCTAAATATAAAAAATAAATTTCAGCAAAAAACTGCAGCCCTCTACCCCCTCATTAATTACAAATCCAAGTTGTCTATGGATAATAAAATTCTCATCTACAAAGCCTATCTTCGCCCACTTCTTTCCTATGCCTGCCCCGTATGGGGTTACACCCACGATTCTAAAATCAAAAAATTAGAAATTCTCAAGAATAAAGCCCTTAGAAGAGCTACAAAAGCACCCTGGTTTATAAGGAATAATAAGATCAGAGAGGAACTAAATATCCCAACTTTAAGAAACTTTTTTGCCAAAATTATGTCGAATCTTTATAAAAATATCCATAAAACTAATAATAACTCTATCATAAACCTTCCGTCCTATAATGACCTAAGCACCCACAACAGATATCGCCCCCGCTCATTACTCAGATTTGACCCAAAGTTTCCTCACCTACCACCATAATTAAATAAAAACTTAAAAGAATTGTAATTAATAAATAATCACAAATAAAATTCATATTTACTGTGTGTTTTTATGTACTATGTAGTGTATCTTTATTTTTTTGAACTTCCTTATGAAGTTCATCCTTTATTCTCTTCTTTTTATTATAATATAAAAAAAAAAAATAAAATAAAAAAAAAGTGTATGTTTTGTATATATTGTATGTTCTTTATTTCTATTTTTCCCAAATATTATAACTTAATAAGTGTAATGAAAACTCTTAAATTTTACTGCAAATTCTTAAGCCCCACCCCTTTAGAGCACATTTTTCATTTAAGCCAATCAGATACAAGCTATGTTCCTTTACTGCATCACAACTCCGACAGCCAACGAGGGTAGAGGATCTTTGATCCAGGGACCTCGCACAACAAGCCACCCGGCAACCATTCCAAGTTACTTCATGATTTCCTTACCTCAGATGGAAAAGTAAAAGCAGCTTCGCTGCTAATGCTTTGGATTTCTTTCCGTATAACATATAACATAGATCTTGACTTATCTATTCTCTTTTTTGGAAGTTGTTCGTCACTTCAGCTCGGTATGAGCGAAGTCTAGGAAGTCATTTGCGTTTTTTCGGAGTACCTGGAGCTGTGCTCCTACCTCCAGTATCATGCTTCTGAATTTACGTGAAACAACCTTAAGGTGCAAATTAGATAATAGTTCCATGTATTAATTTAAAAGAAAAGGAGAGAAAGAGAAAAGAAAGAATAAGATATAAAAATAAAACTAAGAATTAATAAAATAATAATAAATCATGAATTTTTGGATCTATATATACTGATCAGTTTTATTTCTTTTTAGTTCGTATACACTAAAGTGTATGTTTTTATTTTATGTGTTTTTTATTTTATCTGTTTTTTGTTTTTTATTTTATTTTATTTTATTTTTTTATTTAGAATATAAAAATAAAAGTGAATAAGTAGAAAGGTTAAAGAGGATAGTTTATTTTAAAAAGTAGTGGCAATTGCAACTTTATTAATTCATAGCAGATTTTTTCATTTTCCTGATTTTGAAATTCCTATATCCTATGTTACTAACTATTTACTCGTGCGTTAAGTACCAGCCCTAGGGCTTTTCCTTAGTATGAGGTGCTGAGAGAATGGAAACAAGTTCCGAGTGAAGGAACCCAAGGGGGTCTGGAAAAATGTGGAAGAGAGAGAGAGAGAGGCCGAAGCCGAGCGAGACTGGGGGAGACCGGAGTGACGCAGGAGAAGTATATTGACGGGTTAGTGAACGCTGGTGGGCGGGGTTAGCGATCCGGACGACCAATGAGTCTGTAGGAATAGTTGTTGTTGTTGGGTTGGGTTTTATGGCGCAAGGTCCAAAATTGGACAAACTGCGCCAAAACTATGATTTTGTATATAGTTTTTTTTTTTTTTCAAAACCCAAGCAACATTAAAATTTTAAAAAGTAAAAGGTTGTATATAATGTACTAAAAGCTAGGCATATATTAAAGAAAACGAAAAAACTAAATTTTAATGATACAAAAACTAAATATTAATTAAATAAAATGCAAAAAACCTATTGCTCTCAAGAATGCAAATAGGTTTTTGTGCGGTGGATCCCCCAGCAAATCAATCATAGTTAAAATATTACTTTTAAAAAATTGTAAACGTTGATTGTAAAAATAATGACATGAAATTAAAATATGAAAAATTGTATATGGTTCATCACACGTTTCACACCAAGGATTTAGTTCACTTAAAAATAAATGTCTATGTGTGAAACGTGTGTGTCCGATGTTGTGGTTAAACTCGGCATATATATGAGTAACACCGAGCTAACCCAAGTTCGTAGAAATAGTGGAGATTAAATGAGAACATATTAGAATGACACAAGTTAAATAATAATAATAATAATAATGTACTTTTATTGGACTACTATTTACATTTAAATATTTACAGTTTATATTTAAAGATTAAATGTCTTATCAGCATATAAAAGCATATTTATAAAACATTGTGCGGCCAGTGGGTCCTGAAGAAGAGATTAAAATGACTCACCCCCTTTGTGTAGCGAATTTCCCTTGGTAGGTCAGTACAGTTGCTGATACACTTTCTTTAGGCTCTCCTTTCATCATCGCATTGCTCCAGTATCACCCCGTCTGTTCCATGTCTCTCATTTGGGTAAGTCTGCTTCACTTCTCCACCAATTTCACTCTATCATAGGAGAACTATATTTCTATCTCATCGAATTCTTGGTTCTCCCATATCTAATCGGGGTCACATAGGTCTCAATCCATATCCCTCGTCGGAGGCTTAGCGTCTTCCTCGGTTCAACTCCTTTATTTTATTGTTGTTGTTGTAGTTCTTTCAAATCATATCATCATCTGAGAATTCTGAAATCTGAATCAGAATCTGAATACTAAATACTTCTCCATCTTCAACTCCTTAACTTTTATTGCACTCATCTCTCCTCCCATTTTCTTCTATTGGATATTTTCTTGTATCTCATCGGTGTTAGGCTTCCAGGGAATGGTCAGAAATCTCCCCTCCAAAACCCTTGATTGGCCACACACAAACAAAAAGGAGAATATTTTAATTTCATATGGACCACCCATACATCCCAAGGGGAAAAGGACCCTGGGATGGAAAACTGCAATAAACTTTAAGTGCAGTTTTCGGGTGCCACTTTGAAATATATAGTTTTATTTCTTTATTACCCTTGTCTCTTTATATTACAATTTTTATGTTTCCTTTCTTTTATATTTTACAAAACTACTGCCGAGAGGAATTGTTACAGAATGTATTTACAGTAACATCTGTTTCCTCTGCGGCTCCTTTTATGTCGTTTGCACTACGACATAATCCTCCCCCACTTACAGAAAAAAAAATTTTTTTTTTTTTTTTTTTTAACAATTTAAGCAAAATATATATATAAAGAGTAAATAATAGAAAATTTATCAAAAGTTATCATGAGACTATCAGACATATAGAATTTGAGAGCCAATCCTTCAACCGTCATGTCTCACAATATTTTACCAACTTATCAAATTTCACATGAATAATCTTACAATTTATACAGTATCATCTTAGTAGATACAGTTCATTGGATTTAAGCATTCATATCAGCATTCCATATTCTATAAAACAGTAAAAACATTTCATTATAAAAAATTTACATATAAGATATTTACAGTCCATGTTAAATATCAGCACAATCGGTAAATGTTCATGAATCACAATGCACATATTCATTTTTTTCATCCCCTCACGGGGTTTACTTTCTTTAAGTAAACACGGGTGTCACAATCCCGAGGTACCCCAGTGATCTGTCCTCTTTCCTTTATTTTCTTCTCTCTTCTACTCTTCTGCTTTTCCTTCCTTTTCTCCCTCATTGTGGTTGCCTCTTACGAGGTTGAGGGCTCCCCTTGAGCAGCTGTCGCCGCTCTGTTGCTATTAGCTACTCTTGGGGACTAAATCACCCACGTGTTTGCCGTGCGTGGAGACCCGTGTCCCTGGAAAGGAGGGTCCTGGTAATTGAGGCCCCCAGAGACCAACACATTACTTTGGCCTCTGCTTCAGGTAAACGGGAGGTGTGTTGTGGTCCTCAGCACATCAATCGGCTTTATGGATCAAGCGATCGGTACATCTGCTGGATGACTCGTTAAGGGTGGAGGCCATCACAGGGATGTACTGTGAGCGTATAGGATCTGGCTAGCACTGGTGCAGCTGGTCTGCATCCCCTTGTTGGACTCGGTGGTGGGTGGTGCGGTCAGGTCCCGAAATTTTAATAAAAATAATGGAAAATCGAAAGCAATCTTTTCTCCCACGGGAGCATATTATTGATGACACAAACTGTAAATTTTTTATTGTGAAAAGAAAAGTGGGATCATTTGAGAAAGTGTCCCCTTTTCTCATACAAAAGGGAATATCGGGATTTATTGGAGAGGTAAAGGGTATCAGGAAGCTAAGATCAGGTGACTTGTTGATAGAGGTTGCTAACTCAACCCAGGCAGCCAAAATAGTAAATATGCAATTGATGGCAAACATAGAGGTGACTGTCCAGCCTCATGGAAATTTAAATTTCTCACGTGGAGTGATTTCTGCAAGGGATTTGTTGAACGCGTCGACGGACGAAATTCTGGACAACTTGAAAAATCAAAAGGTCTGTGGAGTTGAACGCATTAGAGTCAGAAGAGATGGTCAGTTTATTGACACTAAACATCTCATTCTGACCTTTGCGACCCCAGACCTTCCTGAAAAAATTAAAGTTGCTTACTTGAATCTTCCCGTTCGACCACACATTCCAAATCCCTTAAGATGTTTTCAATGCCAGCGTTTTGGACACTCGAGAAACGCTTGCAGAGGCCAAATTACATGCGCTCGCTGCGCGGTAGTTGGCCACGATAGTTCGAACTGCACAGCGAAGGAGGAATGTGTAAACTGTCACGGTGACCATCCCTCCTATTCTCGAAGTTGTCCTCAATGGGCTTATGAAAAAGAAATCACCACGTTGAAGGTTAAAAACAACTGTTCTTATCCTGAGGCTAGGAAAATAGTTGCCTCTCGTACGCCACAGCCTGGAAAGAGTTATGCGGCCGCAACAAAAAAAGTCACCAAATGCTCAAGCACGCAAACAGATACCCTACCACTTCCTATTATGAGATTACCCCAATTAACAACAGAAAGACCAAAATCAACATTAAATAGAAGAGCTGCTTTGGCTAAATCTCGAGGCGTTAAGGCCTCCAAATTAAAATCTGCTAAGGAGGGCCTACGAAAGTCCTCCTTATCCACCCGTAGAGCCATGTCATCCCTGGAAGCTGATGCTGTCTCTCTTCACCCCTCGGACGATAATTTATCGCCCGAGGAAATGATAGAAGACTCGCCTTCCAGCTCCGGGGGAGGAGCTCTTCAATTTAAATAATAACTTCCTTTATTTGTTGGAACTGTCATGGTTTGCGTTCACATCTTGATGACATCAAGTCTATTATATCAGCTTATGACCCCGCATGCATAGCACTTCAGGAAACCTTCCTGAAGTCTACAAATAACATCAATATGCGTGGGTTTCAATGCTTTAGAAAAGACTGTGGTGATGATGGTGCAGTGTCTGGAGGTGTTTGCATATTAACATCTAATGACTTCCCCAGCACTGTCCATCCATTAAACACTACACTACAGGCTGTAGCTGTCAGAATTCATACAACATGCTTGATTACAGTCTGTAGTTTGTATTTACCACCACATGATGTCATCCGCCAAGAAGAACTTGACACGTTAGTTGATCAGCTGCCTTCACCATATTTGTTATTCGGTGACTTTAACGGACATAATACTTTGTGGGGAAGTGATGATACCAATTCTCGCGGTCGTCAGATAGAGCAATTTATTTCTGATAATAGCCTCTGTCTGATGAATACCGACGAGAAAACATACTTCCACTCACCCACAAGGACATTTCATTCTCTCGATCTCGCCATTTGTTCACCGTCACTTCTGCCGTTGTTAAATTTAACAGTTGGGAATGATCTGCAAAACAGCGATCATTTCCCACTCGTCATCTCCCAGACTGGAGGTAGTAGTGTGCGACATCGCCTTCCTACTTACGTGTACAGTCGGGCAGATTGGACGTTATTTACACAATTGGCAGTTGTAGATGATAGAATGGTTATGATCGAGGATATTGATATTGCCGTATATAAAGTCACTGAAACAATTATAAGTGCAGCTGATACAGCAATACCTAAAAGTTCTTCTAAACCAAAACGGCGTTGCAAACCATGGTGGAACAATGAATGCCAACAAACATATAAAAAACAAAGGAAGTTATGGGGGCTTTTCCGGAGGTACCCCACAACGGAGAATCTTATTGCTTTTAAGAGAGCAAAAGCATTTGCTCGCAGAGCTCGTCGTCGAAGTCAGAAGGAATCCTGGTCTCGCTATGTCTCTTCAATTACACCTTCCACATCCAGCAAGCAGTTATGGAGAAGAGTTAAAGCAGCCAATGGTATCTACACAGAACTTTCAATTCCTGTTTTGAAAACCGGAGCTGCTATATACTCTTCTCCTATGGATATTGCTAACGTCTTTGGTGAAACATTTGCTAGCGTTTCCAGCTCTGACTCTTACAGCCCTTCGTTTTTAAGGACAAAGAGTCGAGCTGAGCAAACATCAATCCGTTTCAACCAAAGACAAGCTTTTCCTTACAACTGCGAATTTCGGATGTTGGAATTGAAGCGAGCATTACAGCAGGCCAATAATACCAGCCCAGGACCAGACGGAATCAGCTATCAAATGCTTCGACATTTAAGTCCAGATTCCCTGTTGAACTTATTATATTTGTTCAATAGGATCTGGACTGAAAATGCATTTCCTTCAATTTGGAGCGAAGCTATAGTGATTCCTGTCCTTAAGACTGGTAAGGATCCTTCGAATCCTTCACATTATCGACCAATAGCTCTGACGAGCTGTCTTTGTAAGACTCTCGAACGTATGGTCAACGCCCGTCTCGTATATGTCTTAGAAGAAAATAAATGTATTCATGTAAATCAGAGTGGCTTCCGTAAAGGGAGATCCACTCTAGATAACATAACTTATTTGGAAACCCAAATCCGCAACGCTTTTGTGCGGAGAAACCATCTGGTTTCCATCTTCTTCGACATCGAGAAGGCATACGACCGTACGTGGCGATATGGAATTCTCCGTTCATTATATGATTTTGGCTTTAGGGGTAATCTCCCGATATTCCTAAAAAATTTTCTACGCTCCCGCACTTTTAAAGTACGTATTGGACACCTTTTGTCCAATACTTTTATTCAAGCCGAGGGTGTTCCCCAAGGCTCTATTTTAAGTCCAACAATTTTTAACTTATTCATCAGTCATATTCTTCATCTTTTATCACCTTCTGTTTATGGCACAATGTATGTAGATGACCTGCAAATATCTTGCCAAGGATCAAACATGCGATTAATTGAGAGGCAACTACAAACATCTGTTAATAAAATTGCTGCATGGTGTGCAGAGAATGGCTTTACATTATCTCCTAGCAAGAGCTGTTGTGTCCATTTCTGCAAGAAGACCAGCATTCATAACGATCCTGTTATCAAATTGAACAACACTTCAATACCTGTAGTCAACGAGATCAAATTTCTTGGTGTGATATTTGACCGAAAACTGACCTTTCTTCCGCATGTTTTACATCTGCGGAAGAAGAGTGAGCGATCGCTTAATATCCTCAAGGTATTATCAAATACATCTTGGGGTGCTGATCGCTTGTCACTTCTTCGTGTCTATCAATCAATCATTTTGTCTCGTATTGACTACGGAAGTGTTGTCTATGGATCTGCTAGGTCTTCTGTCTTACGCAGATTGGATACTGTACATCACTCTGCTTTGAGAATATGTTCAGGCGCATTCCGCACATCACCCGTCCAGAGTCTTTATGCCATCTGTCATCAATTGCCTTTAGACCTGAGACGGATGCAGCTGTCTCTCAATTATTACGCAAAGGTCATGTCTGACCGTCAACATCCTTTACGGTCCTTGGCTATTTCTCCTGCTCTGAAGAGATTATATGATGCCCGTATTTACAGCATCCAACCTTTTCTCACTCGAACAAAAGATCAACTCCATTTGACAGACCTACATGATGTCCGTTTTATTAAAACGGACTTACAATCACATCCACCCTGGTACGATCCACAGATAACTATTATTAATCCATTTGCTCAATATACAAAATCGGACACAACTTCAACAGTTTTTCAACAGCTTTATCTATCTCATCGCTGTCAGTATTCATCATACACGCCTGTATTCACGGATGGTTCTCAAACAGCAGGACATGTTGGCTGTGGCATATTCTATGCTAATGCCAGTTATGGTTACAGCCTTCATACGTCCTGCTCCGTCTTTACAGCTGAAGCTACTGCTATTTTTCAAGCTCTTCAGCTAGTGAATACAGAGCAATTTAATAAAATCTGCGTGTATACTGACAGTTTGAGTGTATTAGAAGCGTTGAAAAACTTCAATTATTGTCATCCAGTTGTGTCCAAGATTTTCGGAGCATTGGATTCCCTTGCTGGCAAGGGTTATAACATCATTTTCTGTTGGGTCCCAGGTCATGTAGGTCTAGAGGGAAATGAAAAGGCAGATGCAGCTGCTAAATCTGCATCGTCCTCACTCCACTCATCTGTCCCTCTTTTCGACGTGAGAAGGGTTTTTAAAACATTTGTTAAATCTCTCTGGCAGGAGTTATGGAGTATGCAGGTCACAAACAAACTGTGTGCCATATTCCCATCTTTCATTCCATCATCAGTTTTACCGATACGAAGAGCAGATGTTAGATTAACTCGCCTTCGTATCGGACACACACGTTTCACACACAGACATCTGTTTCTAAATGAATTAAACCCATGGTGTGAAACGTGTGATGTTCCATATTCTGTGTATCATATTTTAATCTCATGTCCTGCTTTTAACCTTTACCGTTTTATATTTTTTCATACTGACATTTTAACTCTATATGATTTAGTGGGGCAGCCACCCCACAGGAACCTTTCGGCCTTTTTAAAGGCGATTGGTTTTCTTAATTTTATTTAAACTTTATGGTTCTGATTTTATAAGTTTTATTTTTACTTTCATTTGATCTAGTGTAGATTTTTAAAAAATATATATATACATTTATTTTTGTATTTTAACCTTTTATCGTTGAGTCTGGGTTTTCTTAATAATATATTTTCTTAAAAATTTTTTTTTCTGGCGCAGCTTGTCCTTTTTGGACCTTGCGCCAAAAAACCCAACCCAACAACAACATCATTTTTTTCATGTTATATACTCAAATAGTTCACATTTCTCTTATTAGTCCATAAGAATACTGTAGATCAATTAAGTACCGTCTATGCAAGAAATATAAATCTATATATAATCATAGTTACGAGTGAGTCATCTCTCTCATTTCCACTGGCCAAATATATTTAACAGAAAGCAAAAATAAGTAAAATTAAAAAAAATAAATACAAATACAAGTGAAAAAAAATTATAAGTGAACAACGTATATCCATATGTATATTTTATTAAATCGTGAGATATTTTTAATTTGGTCCTTTTTTTTTTTTATTTTAAAAATATTATACAATTATCAATATTTTAATTTTTTCCTGCTTTATTTAACTGCTTTTCACCACAGTTCTCATTTTGTTAACAATGTTTCTTAAACGCCGTAGTAATATTTGCTTTAATAAATCGAGAACTATCAATAAATAATTAAAAAGCGCAAAAAACGCCTGTTCCCCGTAACAACGATGGGAGAAAAAGAGAGTTCTTAGGGGAATCCCCCCCTTACGCTCGCAGGACCCAGAAGTCCAGTTTGGAGTGGGACAACCGGTTTGTTGACCAGTACTTTTGAAGGAAGGAAAGGGGAAAAATTAGCCATTTCCTTTTTTGTTGTTGGAAACATTTTGTCAGAATCGCTTCGCCTGTGTAACAGAGGTAAAGTAAAAAATTAACCTTTTTCTTTTCAGGCTTTATGTAAGTAAACCCATTTATTCCTTTCCTTTTCTTAAATTCTCTAACATCCTTTTGCCATTGTAAATTTAGGGCTTATATAAATTTTGTTCATTGTGTCCTATGTTTATGACCTCTCCATCATGACATGTATTCACCCCGTCGCCATTGTTCCTTCTTCCCGCTAAGAGGGACTGACCCTTTCCCGACGCTTTTGTCCTCCGGTAGGGCAAAAGTATTTACTCATGCTTAGCATAAATGTGAGCGTCGTTCGCTCATTATTTTCAGTCGAGCTGTATTTACTTTTCTAGTATAAATACTTGGGGAAAACCTTGATTCAATAGTCACCACATTTGGTGAATTAATCTTTATGACCTGAAAAGGTCCTGTAAAACGACGACGGAAACGTGTCGATTCATCTAAAAATACCGCGTCCCCTATTTTCACCTTAGAAGAACACGCTTTCTCTTTTTGTATTAAATTTTGTGTTGTTTGTGCTTTAATTAGATTTTCCTTAGCCTCTTTCTGAAATGTATTAAATGTTTGAACAGTTTTTTCATAAAATGTATTATAACTCAGAAATTTTTGTGCCTGGGGGCTTATTTCCCAATTATCCGTTAGTAACTTGAGATCTCTCCCGAAAAATAGCTGATTTGGAGTAAATCCAGTAGCTGGATGTATACAATTATTATAAAATGCAGCGTGTAAATTCACCGCTAATTCAAAATCTATTTCATTGCCTAATGACTGTAACGTATTCTTAAGAGATCCATGAATTCGCTCCACCTTACCGTTTGCAGCGGGATGATATGGAGTAGTAAATAAATTTCTAATCTTTAACTGTCGGTTTAATTCTCTATGCATTTCTGCCGTAAATTGGCCACCTCTATCTGAAAGTATAAACTTGACTTTACCATAAGCGGACATATATTTTAATAATTTTCGAACTATTGTTTCCGTTTTTATATTCGTTACTGGAAATAGTTCGATTCTCCGAGAAAAATTATCTATACAACTAATTACATAGTGTCCTGTCGCAAAACGTCCACAAATATCTACACTTAAAATTTCGCCTGGTTCATTTGGAATAGGTACATTCCCGAATTCTCTTTTCTTTTGTCTGTTTGGCTTAACTTTTCCACATGTTTCACACGAATTCACATAATTTCGGACATGTGCGTACATTCCTCGCCACCAATACTTACTAATTATGCCCTGATAAGTTTTGTCAGCTCCTAAATGAGTCATATGGGAAGTCTGAATGGCGTACTTCTGTAAACTTTTCGGTAATATAATTTGGGGTTGTAATTCCTTTTTACCTTTTATTTTCCCTAAATGCATATTGTTGTTGTTGTTGGGTTGGGTTTTTTGGCGCAAGGTCCAAAAAGGACAAGCTGCGCCAGAAAAAATTTTTAAAGAAATATATTATTAAGAAAACCCAGACTCAACAATAAAAGGTTAAAATACAAAAATAGATGTATATGAATATATAATT
>JAPDSC010116561.1:0-10297 GCA_026290005.1 Latrodectus geometricus | reverse complement strand
CACATCTCTTCCATTAAAGATGAAAAAATGTTGTATTATAGCTACGATGCCCAAAATTCTGATGATTATTCAAGACTGACACAATTCTCAAAAACAAGTGCGAGTGGGATAATCTTAATCTAGAAATTAAAGGCAACGAAGATGAATTAAATGCGTGGCAAACTTAAAAAAAGTTTTATTGTAAGATAAAAACTATTATATACGTTTTCTGAACAAGAGTCGATGGCTTAGAATCATAATACAAGCAAGATTCTAAACTATCGATTCTTTTTAAGTAAGCACAGAGATCACAGGTTCGAACACCAGAGACTCTCCAAAAGAAATATATAATTGTTACCCATGTAGATAAAAAAAAATGATATTTAGGAATATATAATTTATTTACATCCTATATTTTTAAAGAATAGGTTTTGTTCTTTTCAGAACATTTTCCTTAATTATTTTTTAAAATTTTTTTGTTATTCATTTTTTATTTTTTACTTAATTGCGAGAAAGTATATAAACAGCATATTTTTGGTTTTCGGAATAAAGTGGAAAAAGTATATGAAACTTTTGGAGCAAAATTATTTCGTTTCTCAATGTCGGCTTCGAAAGACAAAGATGTCGAAACAAATTTTATCTAATGCAGTGATATTACTAAGTGTTATAATTGTAGAATACATAATTTTTCTGATTTATTTGCAAGCGCAAACACCATCGGATCTATCTCAAAAAGTGAATATCACAAACACATCGTGCTTCGTTTCTAAGCATATAGGAAGAAAAATTTTTCTTCATATCTGCTTCAAAGATAAAGAACAGATATTCGATTTGCGATATTTTTTCTCCAACCAAACATTGAATCCAATTCCTGAGATTGTGGGAGTTCAATTAACAGAAAAAGAATTTAGAAAAGTTTGCGAAATGTGTTGACCTGTTACCGATCATGTTGCTTCGACTTAAATTTCCATCGTCGATGATCATTAATGGTCCCAGTCAAAGCGGAAAAACTCATTTAGTGCGGAAAATTGTTTCTGAGCAAATATACGAAGCACCGATAAAAAAAGTTGTATGGTGTTATAAAATCTTTCAACCCTGGTTTCACGAAGAAAGAAATATTAAATTCATAGCAGGTTTGCCAACAGAAGATGAACATTTTGATCTTTTGATTCTTGATGATCTTATGAACAATTTAACACCTGAGATATCGCAAATGTTTACTGTTGGATCTCATCATAAAAATTTCAGCATAATTTTAATAACACAAAACCTTTTTCCCCGCATTAGAATTGCTAGGGATATTAGTTT
Source organism: Latrodectus geometricus (assembly GCA_026290005.1). NCBI lineage: Eukaryota > Metazoa > Arthropoda > Arachnida > Araneae > Theridiidae > Latrodectus > Latrodectus geometricus. The sequence goes on along the minus strand of JAPDSC010116561.1, from coordinate 9,010 downwards.
GAATGCTCACTATATAATACTTTTCCGAAACAACAGAGATCAGTCGCAAATCGCTTGTTTTGGAAGACAAGTGTTTCCTAATCTTTCCAAATTTTTTATGGAAGCCTATAAAAAGGCAACATCGGAAAAATATCACTTCTTACTAGTTGATTGCTTTCCAACAACGGATGAAGAATTAAGATTACGACAATCCATTTTTCCAGATCATAACGGTATAAATTGGGTATATGTGCCAGAAGAAAAATAAATAGAATTAAACGACATGTACATTTGTTGCATATTTTATCCGCCGCGAGTCCTAAACAGCGAAATGCTATATTGAAGACTGCCACCAACGAACAGATAAAAACACTGTGTGAAATATGTCAAAACATATTAAACGGGAATATCTCGAACCGATTGAATGTTCGAAATTTGTGTCGTTATAAACGAATCATTCGACAGCTAGCCGACAAAAACATTTCTATCGCTCGAAAACGCAAGATATTAACTGTTAACCAAAGAGGAGGATTTTTACCTCTCATCCTTCCAGGTGTTTTGAGTCTTATTGGAGGTGTAATAGGAAAAGCTATAGGAAAACGAATTTAAGAATGGCTAGAAAAATGGCATTAGTTCCAAAAGAGCTTGTTTCAGAATACTATCAGCTGAACAAGCCTGAAATAAGAGTTGAAGATCAAATTTCAAAGCTATTGCACGAAGAAGAAACACCCGATGATGTGAAAGCTAAGCTATTAGCACACTGGATACCGAAATATCAGCGTTTAATGCAACCTCCTCCTCCTCCAAAACCGTTTGAGATTCCGAAGGAATTATTACAAGAACTAGAAACCCAGAAGGAAGAACTATCTGTACCTGTTCCTCCCAGAATGAATATGATTGCAAAATACATAGCATATGCAGTTCCGAAATCGAGAAAGAAGTATATCTTACCGATTTTAGAAAAACTGAGAGAAGTGAGTTACACATTTAACGATAGAAACGAATTGGAAAAAGAGGGGAAACCAGAATACAGAAGTAATGGAATTGATTTGTTCAGTTATTTAATGAGGAATGAAAAAGTTCCTAGACAACCGCCTCGAGGATTCAATACTCTTCTTCAGGGAATTTTAGACTCGAACATACCATTAGACTGGATTCACAATAAATATGTTCGAGATCATCTACTTCTCTCACAAGTAAACCCACAATATAAAGAACCAGGCTTCTCGCCAGAAACACCAAATATCGCTGAGAACTCTAATTCAAAGAGATTGACAACAGCGGAAAGATTATTGAAACTCTCGAATACTGATACTTCACCTGAAGCTCAAAAATGGACAAATTGGTCGGAAATAGGAATACGAGAGAGAGACAACAAAACTTCTCCTTCTCTCATAAACTGGGAGAGGTGGAAAGATTAAAAAAACTATACTATGATCCAAAGGAATCTGGTTCGTTTGGAGGTGTCAAGAGACTGTCAGAAGCTAGCGGTGTAAAGAAGAGCCGCGTTAGAAAATTTCTCTCTGGAGAAGATACTTATACACTTCATTTTCCTGTTCGCTATAAATTCCAAAGACGGAAAACAATTGCATACGGAGTGAACGAGTTGTGGCAAAGTGATTTGGTAGATCTACAAAAACTATCACGCTTTAACAATGGTTATCGATACCTCCTAACAATTATAGATGTTATGTCAAGATATTTAAGAGCAATTCCCATTAAAGACAAGAAAGCCCATACGATTGCTAAGGTGTTCAACAAAGTGTTCAAAGAGGCAAAGCCAAGAAATCTTCAAACAGATTTTGGGAAAGAGTATCACAATAAAACAGTTCGTGCACTGTTCAAGAAACATAATATCCATCACTATTCAACGAAAAGTGAAGCAAAATGTGCAATTTTGGAAAGAGCTCACAGAACACTACAAAATAAAATGTATCGTGTTTTCACATATCAAAATTCTTATAAATATTTAGACATTTTACCGTTGATAGTTGATTCTTACAACCATTCAGTTCATCGAAGTCATGGAATGGCGCCAGCCAAAGTCACACAAGCTGATGAGCCTCGCTTATATAAATCCTTGTACAATGTAGACTCTCCAGTCAAGTTTCGCTTTGCAGTTAACGATGTGGTAAGGATTTCAAAAGCGAGGAAAGTTTTTAAGAAAGGCTATCTTCCTGGATGGACTGGAGAAACGTTTAGAATTTACAAACGTTATCCAACAAACCCTCCTACATATGCATTGCAAGACCATTCCGGCAAGGAAATTACAGGAAGATTTTACACCGAAGAACTCGTTAAAATAAATAAGTCTGATAAGAATTTTTGGGCAATTGAAAAAATTATTCGTACTAAAGGGAAAGGTGCTTCACAACAATTTTTGGTGAAGTGGGTTGGTTTCGACGATTCATTTAATTCTTGGATTAAAGCAGAATGGTTGAAATCCTGAATGACTTTCATGTTCTTCTACCTTCAAATGCTAGTATGAAATATTTTCCTAACAATGCACCAGATCATTTTCGAACGAAATTAGCCAAACCTATCACTTTGATCGGAGAATGGGAATGTTGCTTAGCCGAAGCTACTCTTCCAGGAAAGTACTTTACAATTCAGTCTCGTTACAACGATTCTTATATCATTCAGAGAGAAATTGATGTAGAAATAGAAACATTACTACCAACATTTCGTATTCCTCTCTACAATGAAGATCACTTAGACTTTGTAGAAGGAATAATGGCAAATATGAAAAAATATTTTATTGATCCTCCCCTAAAATTTACTTTGATTGAAAAGAGAAAGAAACTGAAAATTGAATTGAAACGAGGATGGGAATGGATTACAACAGCTGAAAAAGGAAGTCAGTTGCTAAGGTTGTTGAGCCTAGATCCAACAAAAGACGATATAACACCTAATAGTCCACTAGGATTTCTTGCTTATATTTATTATCGTTCTCCAAATAAAGAAGTTTTTAGAAATCAGGAAATTACACTGATTGCAAGAGAACCGATTGTAGACCAAACCTATGATATAATACTGGAAGATGGGGATTTAATAGAACAGATAAATAACAAAGTAAAAGAAATATCGTTATCAAATGATATTAAAATTGAAAGCAATAATAACCAAGTAACAGTTTCGCTGCCATCGCATGTAAATATCGAACTCAGACGAAATTCCTGTCCTCGATTAATGACTGCATTAAACATATCTAATAACAGCTTCGTAATACGAGGAGAACAAACAAAAACACAATTTTCCTATACACAGCCTGCTACTTCATTAAAAGATGAAAAATTTCGCGTGATCAGTTATAAAGTTTTTCCGAGTATTCGTAAAGAGAATAGAACTGCCACATACAAAATATCTAGTGGTATGTATCGCGAAGCTAAAGATTTATTCAAAGAATTCAAATTCATAGCATTACAGTTATTGCCTGATTCTAAGGTGGGTTTACACGTTCCCCAAAACACTGTAGTCACTTTTGCAGAAAAGCTTAGCGATTTGCTAGGATTTACTGCAAGAACATTTCGTCAGGGTGATTATAAATCTGATTATACTTTGGATTTACGCGCAGGTATTACAGAAATATATGTATACTGCGATATAGTATCACCTTCCTTGGTAGGAGATTCCTCAACATCTATTCTAAAAATTATCCCAGTGGCAAACGAAACTAATGATCAGATTGTTAAATATTTTTCTGTGCCGTTGTACTTCAGAGTAAAAAAACAATATTTTGATATTATTGAAATTCAATTGCGCACTAGCAGCGGTACTCCTATTAAATTCATATCGGGTAAAACAAACTTAGTGCTCTCTTTCAGAAAGAAATTTATATAAATCCAATGACATTCTCATCGATCTCCATATCTGCTTTCAACCATGTCGAAGCGCGGTCACAGGCTACAACCAGAACATTGTATTGCGTATTATTTAAATCAAACAGGCAATGCAGACCCTTACTTTTCTTCCCATTATCCCATTCAGAGAGGTTATGGCTTTTTCAGTAACTTGCGCCGATTTGCTTTACCGCTGATGATGCAAGCTGGAAAATATTTAGGAAAACGTTTATTGTCATCTGGTCGAAATATAATTGAAGATGTATCACAAGGAAAATCGCTTCGCAATGCTGCTAGAGATCAGTTTCGCCAAACAGGACGCGAAATAACAAGCGATGTTATTCGCAAATTAAGTGGAAAAGGTCTTAAAAGGAATAAAACTATTAGAAAGCAACACTCGAAGCGTAGGAAATCAAATAAACCAGACGTATTTTCAGAGCTCTAAAACATGGAAAATTGCTACTGCACAAAAAGCGAACTAGATCTTTTCGTTTCATCGCCTATTCAACTAGCGATTGATCATTCTTCATTTGTAGAAATACATCCGATTGCTTCCATTTCGGATAGCAATACAATTGAATTTCTTGTTACCGGGTTAGGAGATGCATATTTCGATTTATCGCATGTGTTTTTGAATGTTCAGGCGAAAATTTTGAAAGCTGATGGAACAAATTTTACAGAAAATGATCGATGCGGACCGATTAATTATTTGCTAAACACTATGTTTTCCGAATGCCACATCTCGCTTAATGATCGTAATATCTCTTCGGAAAGTAATTATCCTTACAAATCTTTTATACAAAGTGTTCTGTTTCATCCCCAATCTTCTCAACAGAATTTTTTGAGTGCTGGTTTGTTCTGCAAGGATACTGTCGGTGAATATGATGACACTAATTTGGGAGATACTGGAAAGAATGCTGGATTAAAACAGAGATGGAAACGGGTTAAAGAAGGCAAACTATTTGATATGTGCGGAATGCTTCATATTGACTTAGGAACTCAACCACGTCTTTTAATTAGCGGAACAACGATACGAATTCGTTTGTTAAAAGCAAAGGACGAATTTGCTCTCTTAGCTAACACTGGAAGTTATCGCTTACACATCGAAAATATAAGTCTGTTTATCAGAAAATGCGATGTATCGAGCTCAATTCTAGTTGGCCACGAAAAAGCATTAGAACAATCTCTGGTGCAAATGCCTTTCACGAGAATTGAGACTAAGACATTCACACTCAGTTCAGGATTGAAGAGTGTTATAATTCCTAATGCAATGAATGGAATTCTTCCCTCACGTATGATTCTAGGATTAGTATCCAATTCTGCATTCAATGGAGATTTGAAGAAGAATCCGTTTAATTTCCAACATTATAATCTGAATTATATTTCGTTATCGGAGAACGGAGTTCAAATCCCTATGACAGCCTATACACCTTCTTATCAAAATAATCTGTATGCCCGAAACTATTTAAGTTTGTTCACAGACCTCGCTCAACACAATACTAATGTCACATTAGAAGAATATAAAGAGAATACTTGCTTGTATGTGTTCGATCTCACGCAAGATTTTTCTGCTAGCGATCCATTTATGAATATAGCCAGAAGCGGTGAAATATCGATTCACCTGAAATTCGATAGAGAACTATCGGAAACTGTTACATTAATAGTCTACATGGAAATGCAATCGTTAATTGAAATTGACAAAAGTAGAAATATATTTGTTGACTATTAAATACTATGGACACACAAACACTGTTAAGTTTAGCCCTCAGCGATCCTAAAATTAGAGGAACGTTTGGCGGAGTGTTTGCGAGTGATCTATTGCCCGAAACACGAGGATATTATCGATCATTTATTGTAAACACGCATCCTTCTACGAAGAAGGGGGAACATTGGCAAGCGATCTATTTTGACAACAACCGCAATGGCATTTTTTTTTTGTTCTTATGGCACATTTCCGAAAGGAAACATTAAAAAATTTATTACTCAAAATTCCTCTAAAATAGAATGGAATTCGCATATATTACAACATCCTCGTACCAGCTCATGTGGACTTTTCTGTCTATTTTTTCTATGGCATGTGAATAGAAGATTACCTATTACGAGATTAACAGAAACAAATGTTTGCGAAAATGAACGAATTGTAACACGTTTTGCGCATCAACAATTTAAATTGATAAATCATTCAACATTGCTCTCCTCCAATCAACAATGTAAATCTTATCGAGAGGCGATATTAGAAAATCAAAAAAGAAAGATATTATAACAACGTCATAGCTAGCGAATTCAGATGATCGCTAGACATGGAGAGATTCGGATATGTTGTTATGGATCCTTGCTCCAGATGTGAGTATTTGTATATTCACAATACTCTCTATGATAATATTCTAGAGTGCACTGAAAATGCTCGACTTCATAAAACTTCTGCGGAGCCTGCGAAGATAATGTATTTCACTATATTGTCGAACACAGACATTGTTAAGTGTCTACATGATAATCAAACAGATGAAAAGCGATTTGGTTTCTGCCAACTGACAAAATATAATACTGCAGAGAAATACAATGTTTATTCTTCTCACAAGACTTTGTTTGAATCAGTTGTGGAGAGTATTTTAGCAACGAAAGGTGTTTCATGGAATGAACTCGCAGATTGTACAAATTTTGAAGCAAAATTTGGATACTTCAAACTACTAGACAATGATGAAATTGTTTTTTATTTGCATTGTTTGTAACAAATTAGAAATTTGCATTGTATATTAAATATTTTGTAACTTGTTGCTTAACATAATAAATATATTAAAATATAATAGTGTGTATCTCATTTTTTTTAGATTTAAAATAATTCTATTCTTGAAACATTTAATTTAAGAGTTATGATAGAGAAAAAAATGTTATAGATCAGGAGTATTCGGAATAAATTAACTTTGGAGGAAATTTAATAAATTGACCTTAAATGATACTTATGTTTTTTAAACGCCTTTATGCAAATGGCTTATTACAATAAATTAACTTTGAAGAATATTCGTTAAAATGACCTAGAATCCCACTCATGTTTTTTGTAACATAGTTGAAAGTACTTAATTTATGAGCAACCTACACTACTTTAACTTTCACCTTGATAATTAAAATTCAGGAAAATTTTCTATAAAAACTCTCCTATGCTACTGACACATCAACATTTGCATTTGTGCATTAGTTATCCGCTGATTTTCAACATGGATTGTGGTAAGTTGTTTTTCAGTTATTGCGTTTTCTCTCTATCTTACCAAATTTTAGAAATCTAAGTTGATAGTTATTTTGAAATACTTAAACTAAGTTGTTATTGTACGAAAACTAAATTCTTTTATTTATTTTTTAAGCTAGAATAATAGATGATGAGGATTGCGCTCCTAAGAAAAAACCAAAAAAATTTGACTTAAACATCTCTACAGAAATTGAAACTAAAAACTCACAGATACCAAACTATTCTGTTTATTTTATGAAAAAACACTGCTCTTGAAATCAAACACTTTAGAAAACAACATTATTTATGCTTTCTAAAATATAACGAGGCTGGTGATATTAAGAACAGGTTTAATATTAATATTGATCAGATTCCAACAATGATTGTAGGATTGGAAAAAATTCAAGATTTTATAAAAACAAGAGAACTTGATCCTGATACTTGAGTAAGAATGTAAACAATAAGATTATAGTTTAGATACATTTAAGTAATCAGAACAGAAAAATAAATATGGCTAATATTATTTTTCAAGAATTGAACTCTGCATTCCATGGTTTTACTCGAACATTACGTGCAAGAACTAATTTTGATTCTGTAGAATCTGCTTATTCCGAACTCAGACCTGTGATTCATAATATTTTAAATACATCAACTGTTTTACGAATTCGTGTTATCGTTTGCTTACACATTGTGTTTACAAAAATTTTAAACGATGAATTAAACAACACACCAGTGTATCAAACTTATTATTTCTGCAGTAATGCCTTGCGCATTTTATCTGCTGCACAAATATTTTCCGTAATAGATGAGGGCTTTAGGAAAATTATGAATTCTGTTGATAATTTTACTAGAAACGGAAGCGGATGGCTTCTGCATAAAATCGATTTTGTAGATTTACACATTGGCAATTATGCCAAAATTATTGGAGGATGTAAAACGGTCAAACTACCGAATAAATTATCTAATAAAAAAGCGCTTTTATCTATCAATTGTATTAATAATAAATGCTTCATTTATTGCATATTAGCTGCGTTATTCCCTAAGCAAAAGCATGCTGGTCGCTGTAGCATATACAAAAAACATTTGCAAGCTGTTGATACAAAAATGTTAAAGTCTCCTGTCGAGATAGCAAACATCAAACTTTTTGAAAATGTAAATAAATTAAATATCAATGTTTTTGCTTTTGATGAAGGCATGATATATCCTCTTTACACTAGTTCTCAAAACTATAGAGAAATAGATTTGTTTCTCTATGAAAAGCATTATTATCTAATAAAAAATATAAACAAACTTTTGAAACATAAAAAGCATTTTAATTATTATTGCAAACGTTGTTTGAATGGATTTGTACGAAAACAGACTTTAATTGAACATCAAACTCTTTGCCTTCATAACAAGCCACAACGTGTTTCAATCCCTAAAAATCTGATTTTGAAATTTAAAAACATTAATAGATCTCTCAAACATCGTTTTGTGATGTTTGCTGACTTCGAATGCGCATTATCTAAGGTTTCGACTGTTACTCCAAATGATAAAAAATCCTTTACATGTGAGCTGGAAAAACATATTCCTCTCTCCTATGCAATGGTTGTTATCGATCAAGATGATAAAATATAATTCCTTTAAATTTAGAAAAAATATCTATGTTTACATTAGATCATTTAAAATTCTTAGATAGTTTTCAATTTTTAGACAGCTCTCTTGATACATTAATTGAAAATCTGAAAATCTCGAATCATGAATTCAAAATGTTTGATAGTTTCTTTCAACACAACAAAAACAAGTATTTGCTACATCGAAAAGGTGTATTTCCATATTCATATTGTGATCACATTGACAAACTTCAAACTATTGGTTTACCTCCTCAAGCAGCTTTACTAATTAATGCTATCTGCAGGTATTGAGTTAAGAAAAGCAATTATTCATAAGTGAATTTTTTCTATTATTAAAAAAACAATCGCGCATTCGCGTG
>JAPDSC010116558.1:0-11298 GCA_026290005.1 Latrodectus geometricus | reverse complement strand
ACAAACTAACACAAGCAAAACTTGTCCGTTTATAGCTTAAGGTTCCTTGCATACATACAATCCATGGACCTCTGTTCTGTGTGATGTGAATGAGAAATCAAAGTTTTTTGCAGGAAGTAATTTTGAGGTTGAATATTTAAATATGTAACAAAACAATATGAATTTGTCATTAAATTACATATTTTCCTTATTCACAATTCTATATATATATATATATATACACAGTGGGTAAAAAAAGTTTCCGTACGGTCAATAAATTTAAGAATAAATTAACATAATTTGTAAATTATTTCATTTTTCCTTTAAATACTGCCTATATTTGTTCAGTACAAGTCTACAGTATGCGATTTTTATAAATTTTCATTTGTACAAAATAAGAAAAGCATATTTTCAATATTTAAAGTAAATTTAAAATTGAAGTGCAAAAAAAGTTTCCGTACGCGTTATGTAAATTCTTTCTGACTTGTTTAAAACAGGCCCGCAGTAAATCTTTGACGTTAGAAAGTTAATCATTGATAAGGAAACAACATATCAACAGTTGTTGAGTTCAAGTTTCTTTTTTGTCGTCTCAAAATGGAAGTTCCAAGAGCTATTTGGGAATTAGTGATTAAATTGTGAAAAGATGGATTATACATGAAAAGGATTAGTGAACTGACTAAAAATCGAAGTCTACTGTGCAATATATCATTGAAAGATATCGTGAACTTCATTCATTTGAGGATAGAGATCGATCCGGGAGGCCGTCTAAATTAAATCGCGTACATAAAAGAAACATCATTCGCCAAGTTCAAGAAAATCCATGAATTAGTGCACCGAAGTTGGCAGCTGATTTAATGGTTAACTACAACATTAAAATCTCAACTCAAACCATGAGAAATGTCATTAAAAACGTGGTTATGATGGAGGTGCGGCCCGGAAGAAACCCTATTTAAGTTTGCGCAACTGGAAAAAGCGCCTCGAGTATGAAAAGGAGCATGTAAGTAAGCCATTATCTTTTTGGGAATCCATTCCTTTTAGTTTTGAATCAAAATTTAATATTCATGGGTCAGATGGCCGAGTTATGGTGTGGAGAAAACCAAATCAACAAATGCTAACTAAGAACTTGTGCGGAACTGTGAAACACGGTTGTGGCGGTGTTATGGTGTGGGGGTGTATAAGTGCTTCTGGAGTAGGAAACTTGCAATTCATCGAAGGAAATATGGATCGATACGAATATCTGGATATTCTTAAACAAAATGTGTTACCCAGCGCAAAGAAACTATCTCTTGAAACAGGATTTACATTTCAGCAGGACAACGATCCTAAACACACCTCTAAGATTTGCCAAGAGTTGGGCCTTTACCTTGTGCAGCAATAACTTCATAGCCCTCCACAGTCACCCGATTTGAACGCCATTCAACATTTGTGGGAAGAAATAGGTCTGCAATTCAAAAAAATATGACATAAAAAGCAAACTTGAACTCAAGAGTGCCATTAATAGTATTTGGTCTAATATTTCTCCGGAAATAACAAAAAAACTTGTAAGGGTAATGGCACAACGTCTAAGAGAGGTGATAAAGGCCCAAGGAGGGTCCACTGATTATTAAATGTACTTATGTTCAATGTATTTTACATTTTTGTAAACATTTTATGTGTGCTAGGGCATCGTACGGAGACTTTTGTTTATAAGTTTACGTCATTTTTTTAGTTTTTACGACTTATTATTTAATTTGGTCAGTATTATCAATCTTTTAATATGAATAAGTATTACATAATATTACTATTAAGTCATATCTAAGTTTTCATTTTTATCATTATGAATTTTGTGTCTGACATTAAACTTTGATTTGCATTCGTATCTGCGTACGGAGACTTTTTTTACCCACTGTATATTTTTTTTTAAATGTTTTTGTTTTACATAACCTGAAATGAGAAATTTAAATTTTAGTCCAGGAAATTAATCTTGATTCTTTTAGTGAAGTGTCCTTGCGATTCCAGATTTTGATACATGTTTTTCAATTCCAAAACAAATCGTACAACTCAGCAAATATGTGTTCCAAACGAGTTAGCTTACATTTCCCGTTTCCTTCTCACTCGAGGACCCAAGGTCGTGTTTGATAATTACGTCGGTATCGTAGACGTGTTTCTTTGCGCAAAATTTACTTTCGCAGTAGAATGTAATTTTTTGCTAGCTCCATCGCGGTATAAATGCTGCTTAGTCAACCTACCTTTTGTTGTAATTATTTTGAAAAGTTGAATGAAAATTTCACGCGTGTTCATTCATTTTTCTTATGAATATAATTGGTTGTCAAATTGAAACAATAGCCGTTAGCTTGAAAACTTGAATGATTTATTGGATATAATGTTTCAAACCTAGTCAAGTACAGCAAGTCGGTTGCGTTGTTATCCTGATAGATTTATTAAAAGATTAAAATGAATAATGTCTGTATGTTGAAAAGGAGAAATTTTGTTTCTTGGCTCTAAGAATACCTCTTATGAATTCATGAAGCTTGTTTTCAATATTCGCTGTCCTTGCTATTTTTGATATAGACATTGTTCCATTTTATAGTTACCAGTTCAAGGCTTAATATATTTTTCTGCTTCTTTCTAATTTGACTTTTATTATTATTTCTTCCGTTTCCAAGAATCATACTATCAATTATAGCTTTTTTATGTATAATATTAAATTTTTCTTAGTTCTAACTATGGGAGGATATTCAATGAATTAATTTAATAAATATGCAAAAATAGGAATAATGTTTTATCGTCTAACAGTGCTGATCTTGTAATTTAATGTTTTGGCCTTCAGTTCAATATATCTCGCGATTTTTATTTTCATCTTGTTTATGGATTGTTTATAAATATTCAAAATCCACTTGAAACTAGGTTTCCTTCCAATTGGCGCACTTTTCCAAAAAGTGAGCCAAGCTAGAAGCCGAAAAATTAGAGCATTGTTTTCACATAAATAGTTCTTGGGTTCGAATCTATCTGGAGTCACGTAAACTGTAGGTCCTGGTCTATTTAATCCTTGTGAGTGAAAAATGTTCGTAGATGACAATGAAAAACCATTCTAACGATGTCAATTTGCATGCGAGGTGATTATTTTTTTACCATCTTCACCCTGAAAATTCCACATTAGAGCTAAACTAAAAATTTAATCTATACTTCGGCTAATTTATTCCTGTTAAACTGTGTTGAATGATACTCGTGTAATTTTCTGCATTTTGTTAAATGCCTTTTATATTTTGTTACTTTTCGAGTATGGAGTAAATATTTGTTCAAAATGGGTATATAACAAAATGGTAAAAAAAATTTAAAACATTAATTTTGTTTCTTTTCAAGATTTTTCATAAAATTGCATTAATTAATTTTTAAAATTTAACATTCATAATGAAAATGCTGTATTCCGAAGTCCTTATTGTTTCATTATCCTGAGATAATTATATATCGCTTCCTTATTATTATAGTTGGGCCACGTTAAAGTCGCAGATTAATGAAATATAAATTATTTTTATTTACTGAGATATTATTCTACTTAATTAATACAAATGTTTCCTCATAAAGGAAAATAGAATTGTAGAAAACAGTTTTTGAGGAAGTTATTCTCTTTTATTTTAGTTAAAAAGTTTCTTTTTGCTTAGGCAAACATTTAATTTTACGATTTTTTAGTTTTCTTTCATAGTTAAGTAATTATTTTTTTGCCTATATTTTTAATGTTAAAAATTATGTCTTATTTGGTAATTTTAATAATTGGATTGACTCATTAGATTTTCTTAACTGTCTACTTTTAAAAGAATAGCTCAGTTTTAGAATAAAGCCTTTTTAATTGGGAAACATTTGAAATGTTCTTGTGTTTCTTGAGAAATTGTTTTACGTTACATCTAAAAGATTAAATATAATTGGGAAATTTTAAAATTTCGAAATCTCTCAGATGAATTTATTCTAGTTTCGTCAGTAATAAAATCGCTAACAATCTAATTTAAACTTGTCTAATTGTTAACTTAAAAAAATTAATAGTTGTTTTATAAATTTGTTTTTAAGAATTTTATTACCATACATTTAATAGACCTTTTTATGAAAATAACATTTAAAAACTAAATGTTAAAAAAAAAAAAAAAATTCTTGAATTGATTTTGAATATTCCTCATCGTTTAATGCAAGAAGATGGTGTATAAGCAGCGAATAAAATTTATTTCAATATTTTTTAGGCTGCCGATTTTATCTGCTGTCTTTTGCGTTCGGGATGATTTGAGCAGACGATTTTTTATATTTTAACAAGGCAGTCTGCTTGCTCTTCAAGATCATTTTTATGATGTTAATGTTAAGCTGGAGTGCTTTCCCTCCTTTTTTCTCCTTTTTTGTGATTTATCGCAGTCAGGTTGGAAGTGTAGTAAAAGCCGAAATAAAACTCTTTTGAAGTTTTTTTGAAGTAAGAATTTTTTTTTTATTTAGCCCACATTGATTGAAGTGGATGATATTTCATGTCTTTTCTCCGACTCTATATTTCGAAACATTTTTTTTTCTTCCCCCTTAAAAGTCTGGCAAGCAAAGATTTCGTTGCCATCAAATTTGGTTCTTAAATCAATTTCAGTGGAAAATAAATATAACGTAATTTCCTTCCGTTACGGCGAAAAACACATTCGCTTTAGAATTCATGGGAATAAAATGGAGTTGTACGAAAAGAGCGTGCTATAAAATTCGTAGATTTCCTGTATTTTTTAGTCACACATGTGGTTACGAAATTAAAGTGGTATTATATGTAAAGTGAGAAGCGTACTATACTGTTAATATACGTATTGACAAAAGTGGAATATATTTAAACAATTTGTAAAATTTTATATACAGAACTGACAGTCTGTAAATGGTAACATCGTTCGTTTTATTAATAATCACCAATTTTAATTTTCTTGCATATTAATTATAAATTCTTTATATAGTATTCGCCTTACTTATAAAGAGTTTAAATTCCAAATTCAAATTATGCTTTCAGTGTCAACTTCTGCCGCCCATCCTGTCTAGTGGTCAGCGTACCTGTGGATAGGGAGGTCCTGGGTTCGAATCCCAGTTCGGGCTTGGATGTACTTTCTCTCTCTCTCTCATGTCTTTGTCCTTTCCTTGTATTATGAATGGTTGCCTACCTGATAAACGAGTACTTATGGCATGTGTGTACTAAAGAAGTCAGAATACACCACACCTTTAAAAAAAAAGAAAAAAAAAAAAAAGATTTAGTTGAAAAAGTGGAGCAGCGCACGCACCCCATATTGCCAATCTGGCTGGCATTCGGGAAAAAAAGAGTCAACTTCTAATTATAATCCAAAATTTCTGTAATTGTGTGGATCAGTTTTACTTTTATTGCAGAAACCAATATTTCTTAACTGAAACAATAGCATAGTTTTACTTTTTCAAAGTCAGAGGATTTAATCTGAACTTACTCTTATTTTATTGGGATTTATTTACTTGTTTAACATAGTCTTTTATAGGCTTGAATAAAATTGAGTTATTCGGTATTCTAAAATCCCTTTTGTATCTTAACTATTGAAATTGATTTTAATGGTCTGCTGCATTTAAACTAAACTAGAATCTAGTTTAACTGACATTGATCTGGCAACATGTAGTTAAATTTAACTAGCATATATAAGACTATGTTTACGGTATATTTAAAAATTGTGGTAAAATTTCCGAAAATATAAATTTTCGTTACTTGTTCCAATTAGTGCTCATGTTAAACGAAGCTTTCACAACATGGCCTGTCTTTGAATCAATATATTTTCCTCTTCTGTTCCACAAAAGATTTAAAAATCCGATTGTCTTTCACTTTTGCTTGTCCCTCGTAGAAAAATAGTATTAACGATTATGACGGATTGGAAGAAAAAGAAAACCAACACCGTTACTTCACCGTGCAAATCCAGTAGATTTACGTTGTCGTATGTGTTAGATACTCGAGCTTAAGGCGCTTCATCCCCTTCGAATCTTATGCCGTTGATGAAATACGAGTGGCCCCGGTTTCATTATCTGGTTGCCATAGTTACACGTGGAGAGAAACAAGGGCGCACACTTGAGGCGCTGTGTTGTCGCCCTGGTTTACCTTGTTCAGCCCCATGTTTTAGACAGGTTCCGCGTATCGGGGCGTCGCTTACCCATACAAGGGCCGGTAATGATGTGCCTTGTGTTTAAGTCGGATTTTGCGGTTGTCAAGGCTTGGATTACGACTGACTGAGCTTTCACTCGAGATTTTCTCAGCTCTTAAAAGTTTCGAGAACATAAATCAACCATCTTGCTATTGAAGTAATGAAAGCTTGGCTGAATTCAGGACTTGTCGAAAATCCTTTTGTAAAGTTACCCGGAATAAAAAAAAGCTTTATTTGGTAAAAAGAAAAGCTCGTCTGCTTTTTTAACTTGTTGAGTTTATTTATTGCAATTCAGAAGCTTAAATACTTATTACTAACTACAATCCACTTATTTATTATGCGTAAAACGATCAGCTTTAACCTACTAAAACAGCTTATACTATCACAACAACAATAAAAACCTGTTAAAAAGTATTCGAATGTATGTCACATTCGAACAGATATAAATCAGTTTTTACATTTGACCCGAAATATCGTTCGTATGTTGACAATTGCATAACCTTATGGTTTGCTTTTTGAAATTTCGAAATAAGTTTTGAATAACAGTTTGCCTTAATGTTTTTATAGTCTATTTGCTCTAAAAATTTGTTTTAAAGATTTGTTTCGGAAATTAATAAATATTTGTGTTAAAAAAATGGAAATTGCTACCTTAAACTAGTTACGCATTTATAAAAATACTGTTTTTCTATTAATTGTGAAGTATAAGGCAGATTACAGCGAGAGATAAATGGTTGAAATAGTGCTAATAGCCTTCTAAGTGTCGCTTACAGTAAAATAACAGTCATTGAAATTTATGGAAGAGGAAATGTTTGATGAGAGTTTGCGAAATATAAACCTTAATACTGGGTCAGAGCTATTATTGCGTGTGTTTTTTGAATTTAAATAACCCCAAGTTATCTATTCTATCTTTTAATGGAAAATGCTTGTTTAACTTAAAATCTGGCATTATATTTTTAAGAATAATATGTGCAATTAAAAAAGAAATTCAACATCTATTCACATAAATTCCGGCTCTTGAGAAAACCATTTTCTTCGAGTAAAAGGAAAATTTTGACCATTTTTGAGTTTCCAAGTGATTTTAATTGTACATTTCACTATTTTGAAAAAAGAAATGGGGTTCTTAGAAATAATTTAATTGGTTTTTTTACTGCAATGTTATTTCAAATGGAATTGAGTCTTATTTTGGTATAAAACTCTTTCTATAAACTGATTTCCTTTAAGAATCAAAATCTAACATGTATGTTACTTAAGACAATGTCATTGGAATTTTCTTTGACTTTGGCAAGGAAATTTCTGAACTTATTTTTATCTTTAAAGGAAATTTACCAAAATTAAATTGCACAAATTATTACTCAAAAACAATGAACTACGAAAAAAAATCTACGTTTACAGTTATTTAAATTTTTGTTATTTTGTTTCAAAGTTGCAATTTATTGTCAGATACTAAGATAAGAATTGTAATTCTTTTGCTCTCCTCGTAGAACAAGCTTGTCAGTATTATGTAAATATTTGCAGATATTTTCTGGGATGTTTTTTTTTAGACATGGACATGCATTCATTTATCGTGAAAAGAAACTTGAAGGCTAAGACATTTAATTTTGAAGACTGCTGTTTTAACACTAAGCTATAAGCCAATTTATGGACCATATTACTTTTCCTCAAATTTTGAAGACAAAATTTGTATTTCATAATGTTCGTAAATCTGTTTTCCTAGTAACACTCACCCCTTACGTATGCTTTAACTTTTTGTAATCTAGCCTGCTCCAGTATTTCTAATCTTATTATTTACAGATGTAAATAAAAAACGAGCAGCTCTAGTAGGAAATGTGGATTTAAAACTCCTATTTTAAATGCCTTATAATAAACGAAAACGGATTCCGAATTAACCCTTCTTTGCATGATTTTTTCTTTATTGGTGAAATTAATCAAGTTGATATAATTCATGTTCAAAATTATAGGAAAAATAGTTTAAAAAATCCTAGTATATATTTATAGTATAAATTTAGCAAAAAACAATGTGCTGAAAATTTCCATCATCACCCAAAGTTAGATCATTAGCTTAGTACTAAATAGAAATAAAAGAGGAAAATAACAGAAACACGTGTTACAAACCTTTCTTCCTCTCATTTTCAATTTTTTAGCAATAGAAACTCTAATATAATAAAACAAAATTATAAACGAAATCATACGTTTATTGCAACTACAACAAACAGCGGAATGAGACAACTTTAAGCACTGATAATAACACTTGTTTACTTTTGACAGCTATGTTTGTTTTTATGCAATGGACATTAAAAAGGTATCCAAACACGATCAACTTAAAGTGAACTTGTTCTTTTATATAATTTTTGGACATTATAGGTTATGATGGAAATTTCCACCACTATGCAAAGAAGGATTACGGCGAAAAGGAAGCAAGTAAATGGATAAGTTATTGATGAGAAAATTATGTTAAATGTTAGAAGTTATTCACAATATAAAGTTTAAAGAAATAGTTGTTTTTGTTAATTTATTCTATTATCTTGAAAATAATAAGTTTTTTCATGAAAAATGAATGCCTCTCTGTAACCAATGAAGAGTTAGTTTTGATTAATAAGTGATACACAAACATGATAGTGACTTTTACCACTTCTGTACAGTACATTCGAACAGATAACAGTGTCAGAGATGTTATTAATGGGATTGCTGCTCCTGTATTGTGCTTTTATCCTGGCACGGGCTGATAATATCGACTGATAAGTGATAATACCAAAGAGTTATTGTCTGGCAGCAGAATGGCAAACGCCGTAGGTATTAAGCTGCAACTGCGGCACAAACTGCTGCAATAACCGGGATTAATCTCTCCTTCGAGAATGGGCTTTGTAATTGGGAGGAGCCGTAGCTGCGAACACCCCCAGATCTGGAGCTTAATTAGTGGCCGAAAACGTTTCATCGTGCTAAATGCTCAATATGGAATTGAAATGGGCTAAAATAAACTGGGATGCCCGGCTGACCAATATTGATTCGATTCTGGCTGCATGATTTTATCGCCGTTTGATGGAATGCTTGCGTGCCATGTTGAAGTTCGTTTCGAGTTGACCTCTAACATCTTTGTTATGATTGCGTATTTAGCATATCATTTTGTATTAATTTTAATCTAAGAATATGTGTAAAATTTACTCGTACCGTGAAATTTATGAAATGACCATGTATGTTACATATTGATTTTATTTATAATGCCACTTTTAAATTTCTTTTTACAAAATGGCTATTATTTTGACAAAATAACATCTATATGCATTAGAATGAGTCACTGCAGTACATGAAGTTTCTTTTATGAAACTGATGCTTTTAATTGTTGAACAGTGCATAAGAAAATAAGCATACGTCACTAATATGGCAAACGCGTAACATCTCTTAGCTTTGGAAAATATTTTTACATAATTCCTACGAAAAATCCTTGAATGTAAAAACAAAGTGAAGGCTTTCATGAGTAAATTTCCTTGTTGTTACGACATAACACCTAGAGCAGTGGTTCCCAATCTTTTGTTACCTTGATTATACCTTTCACTGATAAATATTCTTAATCCTCAAATTATACCATTTTTATTAAGCAAAAAAGTATGTTTATATAGTAATTAACTAATTATATACTGAGATACTTCTGTTCGTTTTTTCTGACATCTGGAATATACTATTTCTCCTAGAGTGAACTGAGTTTTTTAAATTGCTAATGCTTTTTGAACTTCACAGTTTCTTACATCCTGGGAGGAACTATATTTTTGTAATGGAATCCCATGTTTATGCAATTCAAAATCTCTTGATACTTGTTTAAAGTAGTACCTGCATTAAATACCCTTGTGACTTACGATAAATTATATACATAAAATAAATAATAAAACAATTTATAAATAAACTTGATTTTTTTTTCAGTCAAAAAAGGAGATTGACCAATCATTCCCAGATAAATGATTTTTAATGTTTTTAGGCGTATAATGTTGGTAGATTGTGAATGTTGACTTTTGTGTGAAATTATAATCTTTCAACAAATTTTCATTGCTATATTATGTATGTAAAGTAGGGTCTATCAATGTTCCCTTATGTATTATTACTGAAATATCTTATAAAATAAAGTCATATTATTAACCATAAAGTGGTTGTTTCTTTCGTTACAGTTGATATCATGTGTACGTCACTTCATTTTACTTATAATTGGTCTGTGAGTTAAGCAAATAACTGTTTTCACCAATAATACTGAATATACAATTTTGTCCACCCATCAAAAACAAGTCCATTTGTCAATGGGATTAGCTCTTCAGTGAGTAATTGGAAAGAAAATGTTGGCCAATATCTTAGTGGGATGGGTTATTTTATATATTATTGGAGATTTGTCTCTCTTAATACCGCTTTTAAAGAAATACTTATTAATCATTAAGTAAAGATTAATTTATTTTATGTAGCATGTAAAGCACATTAAATAGTAATATTTGATTGTTTATGAAATAATTAACCATAAAGTGGATGTTATGATTTATTTAATTTAAATCGGCAAGGACGATTTAAATATTTTTTTTCCCAATTTTTTTCTTGTATTTTTGGTTTGAAATAAAAAAATGTTAAATGTTGGTTTGGAAAAAACAAATTGACTCTAATGATATTTTAATAAGCGATATCTTTATATTCTTTTAATACGTGGTTATCAGAATAAGCTTCTCATTAATATAAATATTTTCTATTGTCTGTAATACAATAAAGAACGCAATATCCAAATAAATTTCTCCGTCTTTATTCGTACACATTCTCATCGAGGAAGAAGCCATCAGATATTCTTTTGTACATGCATCATATTAATGAATCCACTTATCCCCAACCAAATGTGTGTGCGGAGTACATGAATTATTATGACTTAGAAGTTGGGATATCAGTTTCTAAGGAAGATGCCGACACAATAAGGCTTCTGGTGGGTGGCAATCACTGTAACTGGCAGAACTCATTGTTCCGTATTAACCTTAAAGCATATGCTCTAATTAATGGAAGTGTTATCGGAGATCCGGAGGATAAGACGCCGCCTTGGCCATTAATATTCGCTCTGTGGACGGATTTCTTTCAGATCCACCAACTTGTTGCCACTTTCTCTCGAGCATTGAAATCTTTTCTGCTTGGGAGGTTGATGTATTTGAGTTGTATCGTGTTCTGTTGTCGGATTTGCTTT
>JAPDSC010116555.1:53506-65930 GCA_026290005.1 Latrodectus geometricus | reverse complement strand
TATATATATATATATATATATATATATATATATATATATATATTGTAACCAAATATTTCCGCTAATATTTCTATGTATATTTTTGTTCGTTCATATTTTTTTAACAATTTTTGATATTTGAAAAATGGAGACTTGTTTTATAATACTATGTTGCGTGATCTTAAAAACATTTTGTTATAATTAAGTACAAAGATTCTGAAACGGACTTAGCATGCTACCAAATTTGTACCATCATTTACTTCCAGTTTTTTTGCAAAACGTCAATGACAGAATGATACAAAATAATGTGTTCAGCTTTAGAAAATACTGTTGTATCATATGACTCTGTGAAGATTTGGTACCGATAGGTAAAATACCAGGATCATGACATTCAAGGAGTAGAATGTTTTGCCGTCTACTAATGTTGATTCCCAACTGCGGGAATGTTTTAATGATAAATATTATTCAGACCCTACAGAGCTCCAAGGAGTTAGACATTAGTGAGATATTTATTAGCGACGCTATGCATCACAAGTTTACATACACTTTAAATCGATAGGTGTCGCATGAGATGATTCAAGAAATAAATGTGTGACGCAATCAGACCTGCACTAATCTGCTTGATCCTCAACGTAATGACCCAATTCTGGATCAGATCTTACTTGTACTGAACAGTGGATTTACTTCAGCAACACATGTGAAAAGAGTTAAAGCATCATCCATAATGTCTAAAAGCCGCAATTTGCCTAATAAAAAATAATCTTGCTTTGTATCTAGTAAGATATCTGTGATATCAACGAATTGTATGTGAAAAAAAGAAAAAACATCGAGAATAAGGTGTAAGACAGATCATTGTTATTTTTAGTGCTGCTATCAAATTCAAACGTAAATTTGATTCCTAGTACAAAGAGCTAGTATTTCGAATACAAAAAATACTAAACCATAATATGTTTGCAATCCCCGAAATTCTCTGTACGAACTTGAATGGGATTCTTTGCCACACCCACCATATAACCCTAACATTGCTCCTTCGGACCTCTATCTTTTTTTTAGCACTTTCATCTTTCTGGTGCAATTTTTGATTCCACACAAAACGTCCATAATAGGGTTGATCTAATTTTTGTATTCTGTATTCTGTAATTTTTGTATTTTGTATAGAAATATATGTGCGTGCATTGCGGTAGTATGTGATACAGTTTAATTAAATTTCTATAAGTCTTGGATTTTTTTCAGAAGTACAAAATGTCGGGCCTTTTGGATTTTCAAATAAATCAAATTGTTGGAATCCGCTTATCAGGAGCAAATGGGACTGAAGCATCATAAAATTTAGTAATCCTAGAGGTACGACGTGTAAAATCTTGACATCATACTTACAGGGTGGACTTACAGGCTCAGGAAAGCAAAATATTGGACAGAACGAGATTTTCAGTAGAAGAGACCAACTAGTACCAAGACCAACTAGTGGGTTAATATCTAAAACAGAACAATTATAGTTAAAGTGACCGTATTGTTCAATCATCATCTAGATTTTCAAGTGTTATGGATTATTTTTAGAAGAAACACACTTAAAACAATGCGACTGTTATAAACATTGCAAGCAATTTCAAAGCCTCTTGTCACAGATGTTAATCTCAAATGTGCCTTCTATAATTTGTCACACTCACAAAACCTTATCTATTATTAAGTGGAATAAAGTATTGTGGGTTGACGAAGGGTCTTCCTTATCTTTTCCTGACAACTGAACGTTAGACAAGAGTCAGTACAAGTATATCATGGTGACTGTCTCTTTCCACAGTCAAGAGTGCAGGTATGTATGTCATGATATGAGCAGTCTGTTGTGAAATAGTAAATGCAGTCATAATTTTCTATTGTGAACTTATTGTAATCTTACAGACAAGAATAAATGGGAAGCATTTTAGGGAAACTTAGCTTATTAAATAAGGTCTTATCATGATAAAACTTTGTTTTCTGCTAGAAATAAAACTTTCAGTGTGATAATCCTTTCTCCATGCAGCGAGATTTGCCCTGTAAAAGTATGAAGATTACGGATGAAATTAAACAGAAACCTACGTTTAAATAGCCACCAGACCTCAATGTAATTGATCCTCCATGATCTATTTTAGAGACTTCAATGCGGAATTCGTATCTTTCACCAGCGTCTCTTCTGGATCTAATATCGCCATATAAAATGGTACCATATCTCTTTCAACATTTTTTAGGACATATATGAATTTTTCTAAGCTGTATTGTATGCTAACTGTTATCCAACATTTTGTGCATGTCAAATGCTGTCCAATACCACTTAAAAGTATTCTTTGTAAACCCAAGATATTTAATTTAATGACAAGTTAATCAGTTGTATATACATTTAAGTATATTTTCAAAGAATGATAAGCGACCTCAAACCGAATTTATAAGCTGTAATATAAAAGGTATAAATGTATAAAAATATTTATAATCCAAAATAATTTGAAAGAAAAGGGTATAAAACGTAAAATGGAATTCAAAGAGGACTCTTAAAATATGGTGAACTGGAATAAAGGAACTATTTTCACATACACGAATATCTTTTAAATTAGCTTACGCCTATTTATGTTTATATGTCTGTATGTAGGTACGTACGTGTCTAATATATACACTGCAGGACACCATAAGGCAACCCCCTGAAGGAAGCATGCAAAGAACATGAAATTTACAACATGCGTTAGCAGAGGTGAAATATTCAAATTATGAGAATTTCGACTCAGGCGCACTTCACGTGCACCTGTGTTTTTTTAAAAGAAAAACGATCAATTATTCCTCACTGAGAACAGCAATTATTTTTTGATCAAGTATCCGAGTTCGATCGAGGAGGGATAGTGGCCTACCGATAATATGCGAATGTGTGATTACTGGATGTAGGAGAGTAAGACGGAACGACATGTTCGATCGCATCTACCTCAATGACCTACTTCTCGTGATGATATGCTCAAGGCAGCGACGGATCACTTAGCCACATCATCAACCATGGCACTTCACTTTCAGTCTGTAACGCCTCATCCAGTGTCTGCGCTTACCATTCGACGCCGTTAACTTCAGAGTGGTCTTTCCATGAGACGTCCTTTGCTTCGTCTAGCCTTGACGCATAACCACAGACGTCTGCTAAGCCAATGGTGCGATGTAAAAAGCATGTGAACAGCAGAAGGGAATGAAATTGTCTTTACTGACAAGTTACGCTTCTGCCTGCAACACCACAATGGTCCCATTCGAGTCTGGAGATACCGTGGAAAGAGGATGCTGGGCAGCTGCTTTATTCATCGCCAAATTAGTCTTGCACTGGATATTATGTTATGGGGCAGTATTGGATATCACTTTTGCACTCCTCTAGAGTGTATTGCTGGTACTTTAAACACAGTCAGCGTTACACATCTCCTAGATGTTGGAATTAGTTGTCATTTCTTACATTCCGAACATGCCCATAGCTATATTTCAATAAGATAATGAGCTACCATAAATAACTAACATTATCCAAAATGTTCTTAATCAATCGCCAGATTGAATTGCTTCCCTGACAGGTCGCTCTCCTGACCTTTCACAGATAGAAAATATGTGGGTTTCTGTTGCTTAACTATTCAGGCAAATTATATCTCCACTGCTACACCAGATCAACTTGAGCAACATCTGGAAGCTGATTAGTCTTCTTTACCCCAAGAACACATCCAAAGTCTCTTTGAATCAATGCCGATGCGTGTGGCAGCAGTGATGTTTAACAACAACGGTTACTCTGGCTACTGATTTAGGAAAAACCTCACTTCATAGAAGTCTATAAATTTAACCATTTGATACTTGGGCAATATGCTATCTACAAAATAAATTTTGTTGTGATACCTCTTGTGTTTCTTAGTGGCCAGCAGTGTATATCGTGTGTTGGTTACGTTGCCAAGCAAGATAGTGATACCATAGAAACATTTATTTGGTAAGTAAATCTTTATACTAATATTAAATGAATAAATTTACAGCCTTTCATACAAATGTAGACGATGACATAATCACACACACTAGTTAGTCTATACGGTAGCACATGTTTCGGCATAGAATTAAAGAACCCTTAGATATACATTAGGTTTTGGCATTGCACGCAGTTGTCATTTATCACCAACTTTGATGAGCTGTTTAACCAAGAAACTTTTTTATGTGAAAGCTTAATCAAGAACCAAACGATTTTGAATTATGAAATATTGAGAAAAAAATATGCAATTCTGTCTATGTATAAGGAACACTTTAACGTTGCGTAACTTGTGTAGTCGTGCATAACACTCTTTGGAAGATACTTGATGGCAAATAAAGAAATTAGGGAAGGTCCACGATCCACAACACTATAGACATGTAGCACAGGCTATACTGTGTACCATCAATGCATATTAAAGGAATGCAACTCTGAAATACTATATTAGATCAAATGAAAATATTGGTTTCAATATCTGTGTTGTTTTTTCTGATCATATCTGTTGTAGCATTGTTACACCGGATCTACGTGCCTCTGAATCCTAACAAAATCAAGAAAAAGTTGTGGATTTGTAAGGTACGTAAATACCAACCACAAAACAAGGAATAACCTGGCCAACACCAATTTACAACAAGAAGAATAGAGCTTACGTTTCCCATCAAATTAAAGAACGCGAAGTTGGTCACTGGCAAACGTATAAAACAAAACTTGAATATAAAAGCTCTAAAACTCTTTAAAGCAATGGGACTACCAGGATCACCATCTTAGTAGCAATTTCAATCAGATGGAATGCTGCAGGTTAACCAGATAAATCTTTTTTGAATATAGTTATCTCAGTATAGGTGAGGGCAGCATCAATTTGAGAAGAAATAGCAACATTCCTTTTAGCTATGGCATCCTCCCTCTCATTTCCCCAATCTTTGTTTGAGACTTTGTGGATCTGATGTTAGAAGTCTAACTTAGGGCCGCTGCCTGTTAGTGTTAATTTGAGAAAAAATAGTGGATTTCATGCCTAAGGTGGCTGCAAAAGAATCAATATGTTTGTTATTAACAAAACAGTTCAATATTATTTCAACACGTTATCTTAAGATTCGAATCTGACTATAGTGGCTTGTTAGACAGAATCGGGATTCGTCAGTAAACACAGTGTTCTTTGAATACATTATTCCTACCTATTGAGTGATGCGTAATTGATCTGTTGTGCTATCGTTAGTGATTTGGTGAGCAATTCATCTCGACCATATCTATGAACAGTGTGTCTCATATGCACAGTATGAATATCAACACAAGCAATGATGTAATGAGATAACTGTTATCATCCCGTCCGTCTACCTTTAGTATCACTACTGCATATAGTGATTAATGGATTTGCATCACTGTTATTTAATTGTGTCCAACACGATCACATATTTTTCTTTTGGATAACCTACAATTCCTATAGTCAATTAATTTTCGTCTATCTAATTCAAACATTTTAACACCGCAGTCTAAAATGCCTAACGGATAATGTTCTTATGAGGCATTTTATCTTTCACTTTGTAATTGTTTTCCTGAAGAAATATTCATAGATGGTAGGCCTTATTAACGTGCCCCAAAGCGCACTCATCATTGTTCAAAGTGCTAAGATACATCACGAGACATTTCGATTTGCAACGATGACTTTCCATTAGCCCACGGTTATGCCACCTCAGAATTTTGTTTGAAATATACACAAAACATTGTTAAGCAACTTAGTCTGAAAATGCATGAACAAATATTGCTGTATTTTAAATTGGTAATTTGTCTTTCTTTAGTTAGCACTTACAGGTGACATGCATTGCAGTCATTTTTGCTGTGTGCATATGATGTAAAGATAATAGTTTGCATTTCCAATTGCCGCAAACACGTTCCGTAAATTTCATTTGATTTACATGTTTTCTTTGGAGTGTTGTATTTTAATTGGACAGCAATAAATGCGTGTGTGAGCTCAAGTGAGTACTTATGGATTTTTAAAAATCATTTACTGAAACATAAATGTTATTGTTATTTCAATTAGTGCAGATAAACAAATTGAATAAAAATGTATAAAACACAAAAAAATAAGAAATTCGAGTTAAAAGTTAGAGTGGAAGTTTCAAATTATTATTCTTATTTACTTATATTTTCACAATTCTAATTAAGTTTTGGGATGAATAATTTTGAGGATTAATTTATTAATAATTTTCAATTCTATAAAAGTCATGAAGTGTTCTATAAAATTTTACAAGCACTTTTATTTAATTGATTTTGTAGAGTGACTCAGAATAAATATAATTCGATAGGTAGTTCAAAAATATCTGTAAATAGTATAATTCACTGACTACAATGTATTATATTTTCTGTAATAATTTCTAATGTCATTGTAAAGCAAATATTTTTTATACTATCAATTATAAAAGTATGTACTGTGTATTTTTAAAATATCATGTATACACAGAATGAGATTCAATGTGTGGAATAAAATTCTTCCTTGTAAATCTTGTGCTAATAACTTTATAAAAGCTTATAAACTCTAGAGAAAACAATTCTGTTTAGTTAATTAAAACATATGTTGCACTTAACAATATTATTTTAACTTACAATACCTCCTTTTCTCTCATGTTTTCTTAATTACTTTATGCATTTTCCTACCTACCTTGCTATATATGTCCGAATGGTTGTTAATATATTTTTCAAAGTAAAGGAAAATAGAAAGAAACTGTCCAGTAATACACATTAAAAGAGATTTATATTCTTCTTCAAAGGACATCTTAGAAAACCATTAATGTTAGACAGAGAAAACAGAAATGTATCACATGCGTTATTTACTAGTTGTACCGCATTGATCTAATTTATTGAAAGAAAAGAAAAAAATATTTTTAACTTACACACGATTAGGAATACTTTATCATTGTGGTTCATATTTTAAGGATTAATTGTAGAAATTTTTTCTTTAATCAGAAAACTTCAACGTATTTAGAAATGATTCATTTTCGCAAACTCCATTTTACTATATTATTAAAAATTTATGATTTCATACATATATGTAGAACAAAGAAAAAATGTTAAAAAGATAATAACAATTTTTTTATAAAAATATACTAAATTATTTAATAATAAAAAATGTTCGAAATGAAAGATTTTATGCATTATTGGTATTGTTATATTAAGTAATGGCATCCTAAAAAGTAAAATATATTTTAAGCATTTTCAGAATAATCCTTATGGATATCAAAATATTTTATATGCTTTGAATTTTATAAGAAGTAAAGAATTTTAAATTGATTATATTTTAAACAAAATTAATAATTTTTTTAAAATATGTTCCATATAAAATCATAATTTTTATTTATATATTTGCATTTACTAAATACGAGAGTACGTTATTGTTTCAAAAAATCATTTCTTAAATAAAATTTGTTAATTAAAATTAAGTAATAAATAAAAATCATTTTGCAAATCGTTAAATTAAATGATATCGCATTAAACATTTTATGAGACAATATATGATCTATAACTTATCTAATTGACCATAGGAAATTATTTAAAAAAACATTTAAGCTATATTTGCTACTTTGAAGAGATTATTTTTAAATGCATTTATCATCTTATACAAATATCAAAAAAGTGCATTTAATATTTCCTTAACATATTGAATAAAATGCCATAAGTAGATAATTTATCGATCTTTCTAATATTTGTTTTATAGCTCATGATTATTTTAAAAAAATGCAATGCAAATATGATAAAATACATTGCATATAAATTTAATATAGGAGTGCTTTAAAATTTGCTATCATGAGAGTAAAATATATAGGTGTCTATTTACATAAAACAATATAATTTTGTTTTATTAAACTTACGTTCCCTCATCTTATGCGAAATAGTAGATTATGGTTTCACAGTTAAAGTTACAATCCACAAAGGTTATATTAGAGAGCACTGCACAGACTTGTAAAGGATTAATGATTTCAAAGCAATTAATATTTTATTTTATATACAAATTAAAGTATTTGAATTTTATGTACTTGTGGGTGTGTGTAATTCAACAAACCAAGCAATGCTAATTTAATTATTTTCAAAGAAATTTTTTAAAATAATCTATTGAAATATATTCATATTTATGTAAAAATTTACAATAAATATTTATCTTTTTCAGCAGATATAGATAGTGCTACAATGGTTAAACTTCATCCTATTATGGTGCTCCGAATAGACGAAGATTCTTACAAGATTCAAGATACGTGATTTTAACACTGACATTTTCTAAATATTCTTTAATTAAATGGTAGGTAAAATGATTTAGCTATCTAAAACAATAAATTAAGTAAGCAATTACCCAAAATAAAATAATTATCCTTTCAAGGGCAATTATAATAAATTACAAATTTATTACATTTCAGTCGTGTATTATAATTTTATTAAAAAATTTGAAAAATCTGAAAATAAACATTTTGTAAAAATCATCAATTATTAACTAAGAAAAATTATAAGTGGCCATTATAAATTTCAACCAATTTCATTTCATCTGGAAAAATAAATGAAATTGGTTGGAAATTGATTGGGCTCTGGAAAAATAACAGAAACCACCATCACGAATTAAGCTTAGATATTTTATGTTTCAATGTGGTTACATATATAAGGGGAAAATATGTATGATAATCCAAAAGATAGTTACACACATATATTTGTATTATGAGTAAACTTCATATTTTGCTTATCTACGTATAAAATTAAATTATTTCCATTCAATTATATGTTCATTTTAGTTAAATTTTCCTTTGAAATTAACGAATTCTTTATTTAAATTTTTGACTTATAGGATTTAATTAAACATTAAAATTTTCCATATAAGATGCCTTTCGAATTATAAAATAATTTTCTTTTTTAATTCAAATTATGAAAATTTGTCAGTAAAAATTTTAAAAGGAATTTTATAAATTTTCTTATTAACTAATGATAATATTTCTTATTCGCTAATGAACAACCAATGATTATTACATTTGAAAAACATAATTTGTACTTTACTATTATTTAGTTAATTTAAATATTTCACTACAATCTAATTCAGTATAGCAAACTAGTAAAACATCATATAAAATTATATATAGTTCAACTGTAAATAAGGGTACATACATATATACTTGAAACGCATAGCTTTAGAAGCGCCTTTATAAATTTTTGATAACCTAACCAAGATTTTAAGCTTTCTCTCTCTTTCGCAAATTTAAAAATATTATGTTCTTAATGTATTTCATGAAAATATCTTTTAAGCAAATACATGCATTAATATTATTTTAAAAACTAATGTAGTACTTAAATATGTTACTTAGTAAAATGTAACAAAGTAATTTTTCTCTTGTCTTCATGTTTGTATTGCAAATTAATGAAATGTATCCTGTGATTTCTTACGACAAGTGCTTACCTTTGAAAAGATTTCAGGATTCCCAGATAATTTGTGCTTAACAAAACGAATTATATGAAAGAAATAATAACGATGGTATTAAATCATTAATAATTAGTACATAAAAATTAAATCCCTGTTTTTCTTTAAATGTATACACGTGGTATTTTCTAATATTACCAAATTATTTATTTTACTGGTACTTATATTCTATATATAAAAATAGAAAAAGAAGAAAATTTATATTTTAGAAAATGATAAATATATTAGATAAACTGCTAAAAATCGTATTTATTTACTTCAAAATTATCGATCAAAAAATTATTCCGAAAAGATTTGATCTCAACTATTTAATATAACCCCCCTTTTAATGAGTAATTCAATTTTATTAAGTTCAAGTGTATGTGGAAATCACAAGGAACATTAATTTTG
Organism: Latrodectus geometricus; assembly: GCA_026290005.1. NCBI lineage: Eukaryota > Metazoa > Arthropoda > Arachnida > Araneae > Theridiidae > Latrodectus > Latrodectus geometricus. The sequence continues at coordinate 56,133 of JAPDSC010116555.1, read as the reverse complement.
AAAGTCTCAATAAAATCTTTTATCATCACTTGAATGTAAAAAAGTGAAATTCAAACAGCAACCTTTTCTTATAAAATCAATTTAAATTAGGAATACTGAAATAAAATAATTCGTATTTTTCGTTGATTTTTTTTAGAAAATTTAATATACTGCAAAATGTTTATTTCGGGAAAAAGAAAGACAAAATTCGCTTAAGATTCAATTTTCTGAAGTGCAAATTGCGTTCTGTCAGAGGCTCAAGAAAGGAAACACTCTTCTTTATTCTTCACTGAAAGTGTGTCTAATATATTCAGAGAAGAAAACATCTAAATATTACAATAGTAGCATTTCGTTCATGTTGGAAATATTTCTTTAGAAAACGAGAAAAAAAAAAGCTGTGAAACAAGTGAAGAGATTTCAAAAAGAAACGTTCTATTAAAATCGATGTTTCCGAGTTCTAAAGCGAAGTAAAGTAGAATCCTTTTTCATTGTATTTGCAACAACACTGACGTTAATATGAGTCATGGCTGAAAGTTCGAAAACTTAGTAGACGCTAAAATAATGTAATTTGAAAGAGAAAAAGCAGCAGTTTCGTAATTTAATTTTGTAGCCACACTTTGGAAGTAAGAAATTTCAGGCATTATTTGTTCAAAGGAAGATAAATCCCTTAAGAGAGTCAATTTACAAAACTGAGATAATGCAGTTGAAAATAAAAAAAAAAAATTATACACTGCTGTTGATTTGAAAATTTTTCTGAAGCTAACCGAAAATTACGAAGGTATTTAAGTATGTGAATATTTTTTTCTGAAGAAAAATGTTCTGATTTATAGTCTGAGGAGTTTTAATCTTGAAACTACAACACAATTTAAAAATTGAAAATTTATCATAAGTTCTTGATAATAAATGATAAGAAATGAAAATTTCATGAATAACTTTCATCTGATGGTATTGTATTTTCCAAAATATATTAATATTTCTGTTCATTTAAAACTTTTAAATTTGTTTTACTTATAATAAATTGGGCCTAAAATAATATATTTATAAACCGCACAGCTGGCCATTAAATTTAATTATATGAATATATATAAAAAAAAACCAAATATTAATTGAACAGATAAATTTATTTTCTGGAAATTACAATAGAATTAAATTTTGAATTTTTTAAAAATTTTGAAATAACAACTGACAAATTTACGAGAAATTCGAAAGGACAAATTTTAGAAATGATTTCTCAGTTTAGTTATCTTTGACAATAATAAAATAAATTATGCATCTGGGTATTTATTCAAACAAATATTGAATGCATGCTCAAAAACAGACGTTCTAAAAATTTAAATACTATGCCACTAATCATCGAACATAGTGACTTATGTACAATGAAGATCTTTTCCCTCGGCAACAATTATCCAGACGTTATCTAGAGTTGACAGATCCAATGAACCAGTTAGTGAGGAACGCAGTCAAACATTTAATCACCAAAAATTGGCCGTGCAATATCAACTTTAAAACCATGATACCCAGTCATTTTGGGTTGCACGTTCAATTTTCGTCTTTCATTTAAAGCTCATTTATCTGTAGATGAGTAAAATTTGAAAAAATGATTGTCTATACAGTTGCTAAACAGGACATCAAAATAGTTGTCATCACGCTAATGATCTCATTCTTTGACCCAGAACTCGAAACGTGTGTTCATAATTCATAAAGTTAATGGGATAATAACAGCAGTTTTAGTTCTTATGAATATCAGATGGCTGAGATCCATAAGATCTATATGAATTTCTACAACCCGTTGGTTTAATATGATGTTGATAGTCTAGAGATCCTAAAAATCATATGTAACAAATCTATAACACAATAATTTATAATCATGTTAAGCTATGATTGAACATTTACTATTGACACAAATGTGTTATTTTATTTTCGTTACCGAGGAATCTCAAAAAGTTTTAAATGATATTTAAATTTGTGAAATTTCTTTCTTCATAGATATATATTGTATGTGTAGCTATAACAAATTATGTCCCACTAGGGAGTTAAAAAGGCAACCATTTACATGGTACAATATATTCTTCATGTCTTGTGCATTTCACACAAGTAGAGTACTGCCTTCAGTGTAATTTTAATCAGCCAAAATGTATAAAAATGATGTTTTGTGTATAATTTCCTTCAAATGTTACTTATTTTTATTTTAAAATATTTAACATTTGATATTAAAATTAAAATATTTAATATTTTGTAATATTTCCGAATTCTATTGTATACGCATCATTTGGATTCGGAAATATTACAAAAATGTGCTTGAAAAAATTCAAAAATATGTTAAGGGTAAAAAGAAGATCCAATTTTAGTGAGAAATGCGTGATGAACTTCCCGATAAGCAAATATGTATCTTAAATATGTTATAAAATTCTTAAGTTACTAATAAGTATTATTCTTAAATATAATGCAAGTTCTAGTTCTTTAAAGTTAATTTGCAAATCAAAATAACGAAACAATGAATTATTAAACAAATTTCTTCAAATTTCACAAATGATTAACAATAAGTTCCGTAATCTTCGAATCTTAATGTTTTGCATCATTTTTACGTGATGAAATAATAATTAAACTGAAAGGTTTATAACTCATTTTGAAGAGTATTCTCCTTTTTT
>JAPDSC010116555.1:12695-38331 GCA_026290005.1 Latrodectus geometricus | reverse complement strand
AAAATTAATTTGAAAGAATAAATTAATAGCTATGTGAATTTATAAAAATATAAAATATCAAATATTGATTGTTTTTAATTTACCCTAATATATAGTTTTATTTCATAAATTTGCATATATGGTATAAAAAATTGCTAAAAATGAAACATTTTTAAAACTTGCATCGAAAATTCCACCTATTTATTTAAGTTAAGTGATGAATTTATAATAATTCAGTTACTTAAATTGAATATTTTTAAGATTAAAAAAATAGCATTAATAAAATATTGACTAAATGTTATTTATCATAGCTAAATCAAAAATTAGATAAATTTATACAAAGCACATTTGTGCTCAAGAAATCAATATTCAGAATGTTTCACAATTCATTTTAATTGCAGTTATGACGATGATTATTTATCACATTTTGGGTGGTTTTATTTAATAATATCTAATACCAAAGTATTGAATCCTGGTTTCTGAGTAGTAAACTTGAAATATAATGGTATTTATTTTGTTGTAATAATTAATTGCCTTGATTCATACATTGTAAAGCCCTAAACTCTTGGTTTAATTAAGTTTCGTAAAAGAACTATCAAGTTCTAAATTTAAGAGCATTTTCCTCTTTAACAGCTGTAGATTAATGAAGCGAGAGAGTTTTGTGTACGCAAAATACCTCTCTTAATATATAGTTTAATTATAATCTAAACAGAGAGTAATTAGCGTTTTCATTAGATAAATTTCCGGACTTTAAGGCCGAGTTTTTAAGATTTAATGAAGTTTTTAAATTATTGTGATTAATTTAATATACTTAAAAGTTGTTTATGAGAATTTAATTTTATCGACTAATTTTTTTTTTAAATTTTAAAATTCCTGCCTCTCTGCAGCATATCTTATATCACACTAATTAAAATGGTTACTAAGATATGGTGTATGAGAGAATTTAACTTAAATATTTTAAGTTGCATTTCCAAAGTTCTCATTTCAAATGTTTTAAATTTAGAATTTTTTTAACATTTTGTCAATTTTTATTATTAGTTGAAGAAATAAAATGTATCCCGTATATGTAATTAAATTTCCCTTTTTTATACATAAGCATAAAATAATTTTTCAATCAACATCTGAGTATTTGTTATACACGGTTTATAAAAAATATTTACATTATATATTTTCTTCTTTTATAAATATTGTTAAATTACTAAGTTTTATTGTCATATTGAATGAAATCCTTTAAGTGTTTATTACGCTCAATAATAAATACTTTTGCTAATCTGTTAGTGCTGTAGTAGCTTTTTAAATAACTCATACTCGTCTTTTACTTAAAAAAGTTTGTTTTCTAGTTATTAAACGAAATTTTGTTTATGATTAGCAATAATAACATTTAAAATGTATACAAACTATTTTGCTTATAATTAATTATTAAGGTTTAATTTTTTTTTCTTAAATAGCTTAATTTTTGTTAATGGAAGTGTAAATTTAGTTTTACTTTGAAATTATATTTAACTTGAAAATTCTAATTTTTTAAGCATATTAATTTGTAATAATAATGTTTTCTTAATGCATTAATAAATACATAAAAAGTGAGGCATAAAATTATTTTAGTCATTTTTTAGAATAAAAATAGAAATATTTGGAAAAATTGGAATATCCAATTTTTTTGGATGTACTTTATATTTACTTGGGAATAAATTTGACATATTTTAATGCGCATGAAAAACTTTTACACAATTTACTACATTGTCAAGCTAAAGAAAGAATGCGGATACCGAGATTTACAATATTAGATTTTCAAATCTAACTTATCAAGATTTTGGTACCTGTAAACAAATTCTACAATACATAGAAAAAATCTTGAAGCACGTTTCTAACCATATTTTTTAACACTCTGCATCACCTAAAGACAGAACACATTAAGATACATCCTTACATTCCAACACGGAAAGCCTAGGTGTCAAAACATTCTTTTGAAAACTTGGAAGGCGAGATGACAGGCACATATTTAAAATCCTCTGGTCTTTTCCATTTGCCAGAACTCCTCACCACCATGAAGATATGTGGGGAGAGAAACACCTCGCCAACCTCCCAAACCCCCTCTGAGAGCTATTTCCTTATTCATCCACTCTAGCAGGAATTTTGATTAGCACATCGCGCCAAGAGGCGCCATCTTGAAGAAGATGGCATACTCAATAAATGAATGTAAATGAAATCAGATTTTAAAGTGTCAGGGACACGAGTAAGGAGAAGGAGAAAGAGGTGGGAAAACCTTGTCCCTTAAATTTTCTTTCTGATGCTGTTAAGGATAAAGTTAAACACCGGGCTTCTTTCGTTGAATAATAATAATCATCACTCATGTCGTTAAGTGAATAAAATTAGGAATTATCGAGTCAAGGCATTTAATCTTTGTAAGGCACCAAATCTGTATAATGAGCTTCAGTAAGAAAATGGGCATATTATATTATATAATGTATGCTTTCTATTGGATTACATTTATGCGGGACGGATATATGTTTTACAAGTATAATAGTAATGTGTCTATTGAATATGAGGTACAGTGATTACTAAAATATATTAATTAGTACGTAAATTGCATGATTTTTTTGTTTTATCAATAAATTGTCATTCAGAAGTACCCTCTTGTTCCCGATTTTCACTGAATTTTGTAATATTAAAGCAAAATTAAATTCAAATTATTTAATTTCACCTAATATACTGTCAAGTTAAGGAATATTATTTATAATTTTGCAATTGTATTAATATTGAAACTTAAAAATATCAATTGTTTTAAAAAGAAACGAATTTGGGAACAGAATAGGAAATTTTTTGAAACACAAGAAAACATTGAATTAAAAGATTATCTGATTCTTTAATTTATATTAACTTTAAAATATATATTAAAATGAAAACATGGAAGTATTCAATGTTTCATATAATTAAATTGCTTAATTGTTATGACATAGATAGTTTGTTATAGATATAGACCGTTGAACAAAATAAATATATTTCAGTGTGAAATGTTTCTAAATGTAATATTGTTTGTTTTTTGTCATTAGTTCCTTAAAGTAATGAATTATGAAGAAAATATTTTTAGAATCCTACTTTATGTTAATCGCATAAATTTCCATTTTTGTATAGCTAGTAATAATATATAACCACAGGAAATTGAATATATATGTACTTAAGTTATAGTGAATATAGATTTTTTTTTTCTTTTTTAAATTCCTCAGGATTTATCTGTGAAAATGTAACACTCTATGTGTAGTCATTAGACTCTTCTGTTTCTATCATCGTTAATTATTTGAAACTGTAAGTAGAATTTGAGATGACATATTTTGAAAAAAGTATTTAATTCATTGGAATAAAATGCGCAAATGGCCTAGATGCATAGTATTATCACCACTGTTCCACTAATTTAAATTGCATTCTTCCAAATCATCTTGGCTACGATTTTACTCTAACTATGGACCTTAAAAGTATATGGATATAAAATCTACTTAAAATTTATTAAGAATTATCAAGCCTCTCATTTTAAATGAGGGGATTATGTTACAAGATTATTAGAGAATTTAAAAAAAATAACTGGTGGTATTTTGGTAAATTTCAAATTGGTGTATTTTTATAATTATATAAGTTTTGTTGAGTAAATTTTTCTTTGCTGAAAAAATTATATATATATATATATATATATATATAACATGTTAAGGTAAATATCGATGGATACTGTATTATTCATTCTCTTGGCTCTCTGTGTAAATATAGTATTATCCTGATTATTAAAATTAATAATATAATATTATTCTGACTTCTTCGTTTCAAAAGCAAAATTCTTAACCAAGATAAGACATATACTTGATATAAATTTAGAAATGCTTCTTTTAAAATCACTGACATTCAAATTTTTCTAAACTATAGAACATTCTTTTCCTAAGATCAATCGGATTTTTTTCTCGTATCAATTACTCGCTGAATAGTGGGTTTCTTTTAATCATAAATTTCACCCATTGCCTGACTCATGAATTAAGAAAAGCAGCATTTAAAATGCTTAAGTGTTATTGAAACTGAAAGCTTCATAATGTTTCTCCTTTTAAATTGAAAATCGGTTACTGTCAGTATAAAAAATGAAACAATAGGAACATTATGAAGCTGTAATAGAAAATTAATTACTCAATTGTGAGTAATAAATCACCTGCTTGTAATATACAGCACAGCCGCTTAACCTGCTTGACTATAGAGAATTTTAAAAACAACGTACACTTATGAGCGTAAGATATTTTAAGTCACTTGAATATGTGTTTTGCATATCTTGAATATATATTATGTTTTTCAAAATAAAAATGTGAAATATTATTTATATTTCCAGGTCATTTATATTTTTCTACTGAATGTTCAAGAAACACCGAGGGCTTATAGTTTAATCTTCACGTTTCTGTGATTAAGTACCATTGACTGAATGGACTTCTCTGTAAACTACTGTTGCATATTATTGTTTTAAAAATCAAACAGATCCTTTAATAAGACTATTGAATGATTTAAATAGTATAAAAATATGTATAAAGAATTGCAGTTACATTATTGATTTTAATTTTGTTCTTTATTGTATTTCATAGATATTAGATGTTTCAAAGAGCTAATAAATTGTTATTGTTTTTCTGTGAGTCTCATTATTTATTTAAGCACTGATTTTTAATGTAACTAAAAACATTAATTTTACAAAAGGTATTAATTAAAAAATCAGATCTTGTTTAATTTAGAAATTTTAAGCTGCGTTTCTAATGCTGAATTATTTTTCATCAATTTCTTCTATGCTAAATTTAAACCCTTTGCATTTTAATAGAATAACGTAATTCTAAAATTTTAGAAAAATTATTGAAATTATATTTCAAGTAATATATATCATGTATTTTATAATTAAAATGTATTAAGCATTTTATAGTTTAATATATTAATTTTATCTCATTTTAATGTTAATTTGAAACCAAAGATACATTTTCTGACTGCAAATCAATTTCAAATAAATTTTAATAGTTAAATGTTTATTTTAAGTGAAGTAGATTCTGTGATATAGGTTTCTGTTTAAAGTATCAGTGTTGCCAATTTATTATAATTTTCCCAATTACTTTGACCTAAAAATTATGAATGGCTTCAATCTGAATGTGATTGATATATTCATTCTTACAAAACATTTTTCTCATAAAGAAATTTAAAGACATTCTGCGAACAATTGATAAACAGTTTTAAGTAAATTCTAAACTACTAACGGCCGTATTCACCAAACACGGTTTAACTTGAGTGTAGCCTATCTCGGATATAACTCAACTCTAGCATGACTCGCCGATTCTTATTCACGAAGCGGGGAAATTCCCGTGTAAAACAACTTTGGAGTTAACCGAACACGACATGTAAGACGTCTTCTGATTGGCTAGCAATCTTGCACATCAATGTCAACAAACATATCGCTTAAGTCCGCCATTGTTTGCTGACTCGGGGTTAACACTCCGAATTCGTAGGGTTATTCTAGTGATCCATATAGGCGAGTTAATTGCTGCTTTTGTCGTGGTAAATAACGCTTCATGACTTAACTCACCTTTTACCCTGAAACCTCGTTTAACTCTGGTTGGTGAATACGGCCGAAAAATGTATAAATTGCTAATGCGTGTTAGGGTTCTAACAAGCTATTAAGAAGAAGACAAATGTTAACCATACAAATGTCTGCTTATGAAGAGGGTATAGTTAAGAGCTATTATAAAATACATCGATTTTTGCTTTCAATGGAAAAAGAGAGAGAGTCAAATAGATTATATCACTTATTTAAACTTATGTATTTAAAAATTTACAAATTAATAACATTATAAAAATATAAATTTATGTTTTTACTTCAATGAAAATAATTAAAAATTGTTAATTCTACAAATTAATTTTATTTCTTCTTGGCATTATTATTGAAAGATCGTATACATTTCTATGAAAGTAAGAGAAGTTCAGATGGATAATTCTTAAACTCCGTTGATTGAAACGAAGGATTTAAGCATTCTGTAAGTCACTTCAGTTTTAAGTTTTTTATAATATAACAAAATGATTAATGTATATCATTCAGCTCAAATACATTTCCATTTATTCTCAAATTTTGCAATAGTTTTCAGTAAAGATAGTCTTTGTAATCACCAATAAAATATATGTTTTCATAATAACATGGTGTTAAGAAATGGCTTATATATCATAGAGAAAAACTACATAAAAATGCTAATATAAATATATAAAATACAAAAATATTTCTTATTAACGTTAATTTGTCTAGTAACTTCCTATCGATTTGACAGGAGTAATAAACCAGTAATAAATTCTTATATTCTATTCAACATTGCTTTTCAAAATTGCTTTCTTTTATAAATTATCTTTTAAATACTAAAATTTAGTAATTTTTCCAATAGAATATTATACATTATTTTAACACAATTGAATGAATAAAAATTATAAGATATAATATAAAGGGAAAAAAAGAAACTTAATGAGACAAAAATTTCTGTGAAATAATTTTTGAATAATGCTCACAAAAATCTTAAAATATATAATTTGAAGAATGCCCATGAGCAAGATATAATACAAGAAGATCTGGGTTAGCTCTCAGAATAATAAGGATAAAGGAGAAACCATATAATTTGTTGATGGAATTTAAAAATTACTCAAAAATTTCTATTGATATTTTGCATGATAAGTATAAATATAACATTTAATATATACCTAACTTATATGATAACTTATATAACTATAGTCAACAGAATTATCCCTGACACTTTTTAAGTCGTATAAACATGAAACATTGTTGAATATTGAGTAAATTTATGAATAGAATATTACATATAATTTAAAAATTCTTTTTACAATTTTGTAAATGAAAATTGTAAGAATATTACATATATTTACAATTTTCAATTTCTTTTTTATAAAACTACTGAATTATTTTTATTAATTATTGATATTAACAATGAATATAATATGCGGTTTTTAAATATCTTTCATTATTTGCATTCTAAGCAAAATATTGTCATTAACATGCATATATACTTTTTCAAGAAAATTACTCTTAGTTGTGTAAAAAAAATATTAGAATTAATTTATGAATATTCTAATTTATGAATATATTTATAATATTCTTATCCTTGTAGAATTTTACAAAATTATTATATTTTAGGTTAAAAATTGCTACAAGAATATCTTTTTAAGTATATGTTATCGTTCAACGATCCTAAATATTTTAAAAATTATTTTTAAAGTTTATAGGCTCATTAAATAAATATTTGAAGTATCTAGGCTGACAAAATAAACAGATAATTTGAGAAGTTATCGTTTTATTTTTCAAAATCTTCGGTTATGCAGGGAATATTTTCATTAGGGAATCTTTTATTTTATTTTTTTAAATTTATAACACTAAATATGATATTTGCTTACGTACCATATTTTGTCGTGTGTAATCATAAATGTAATCTTTTTTCCTTAATATTTCTAATATACTGTAAATGAAAACGTTCTATACGTTATATTTTACATATATTTAAATTTACCAACAAAAATCAGTACTTTACAAAACTGTTTCAGAACTTTATTCCTTCAAATTGATCTTTTAAAAAACATTTAACCAATAAATTAACGCTTGTCAATTGTGTACTGAAAATATTTAATCAATTTCATTACAAAATAAATAATTGTATGAATTTTTTATTTTCTCAAATTATACATTAAGGTGCAAAATAATCTTGTTTAATTTTTTTTTTTTTTTTTTTTTTTTTTTTTTTTTTTTTTTTTTTTTTTTGCTATTACTATGCTGTGCTCTTTGATTTTATACACTATTGGGTTTCACTGAAATGCAAAACGTGACAAAAAAATATGCTTTTGTCAGTAGAGTGGTTTCTTTTTACAAAAAAAATAAAATTAAATAAAATTAAAAAATAAAATTTTAAAAAAATTTAAAACACAGAGATAAATCCATCTGTTCAGTATAATCAATACTTTGATGACAACTTCAAGGTCAACGTATCGGCTTTTTTCGGTGATTTTACTGAGATGAAATTTTGTCCCTATCTTTCACCAAATCAAATGGCTTTGATAATCGCTTGTGGCATTGAAGCGACTCTCATCCCTGAGGAGAACGCGACTCGATTGGAGAAATGTCAAATTTTTACATTGCATTTTCCACCACACTTAACGATATCACAGATGACCAAATTTCAAAAAAATACTGTAATCAAACGGTAATTTAATTAGCCATCTCTCTGAGGGCATCTAGACACAATAAACAATGACACTTATTACCTCGTTAGAGCACATATTTGCTAAAGAATGGTGCTTGCAGACTGGTTTCAGTCTTCATTCACTGCAGGATCGTATTGGACATCAACTGCAGATGTCTTCCTAAGCACTCCACAAGCAATCTTTTTTACAACTTTTTCTATGGTTTGGAAAGCTTACTAAGCGTGAGAAATGAAACTTTGTTGATTCTGAAGTCTGCAGTTACACTCATATTAAGTCTCCTTTACATCTTTCCAATCATTCTTTCGCTTGTGAAGTGGTTCATGCAATTTCTTTTCATGAAAGTTCATCTCCATGTATGATAAATATACCCTTATTGAGTCTCCCTCTCACTCTTTTTTGTACTCTTGAGACGCGCGTGGCTGCCGAATATAATTTTCGTTCCTTCATATCACCTGGAAAGGTTATACCTATGGAATTGATCTTTACATATACACATAAACTATCTATTGAATTACGTAATCACACTGGCCACAAGAATTGCATTTCTATGCTGTCATAACTGTCTACTTAATATTTGAAGTGTTGTTTAAGTTTAACACACCAGTTTTACTTAGAATGAAATTAAACAAATTGTTTTAAAAAAAATTTATTTTTACTCGTTCAACATTATACAAAACTTAACATTTATTCAAAACAAAAATATTTTAATGGATATTTCAATAAAACTGATTTATTTTTTAAAATATATGTTTAAAGGGAGCTCATCTATAAAATATTTTATTGTGTTAGTGTATATCACTATATTTCTATAATTAAAAACCACCTTTCGTTCATGAATTTCACTAAAAAACAATCAAAATAAATGTTTGCATATATTTATTTTTTGAATGATTTATAAGCTGCTGTTAGCACAAAAAACTGGTTAGCCCGTAAATTTATTCACAATACTAATACTTCTACCATCTTATATGGATTAATAAAAACAAACAAATGGAGTCAGCAATTTGCTTAAATTTTTATTTTCGATATTACTTTATTTGATCTTACTGATTTCCTGTTCTGAAATTGCATGTTTAATGTATTTAATTAAATTATTTATTTGTATATAAAGACAGATATATTGGATATTCCCAGAATATCATTTCTTCTTATATATTGCACCAAGAAAATATCTGAACCCACAAAATGAGTAGCTTATAATGTATGTAGTGATGAGATTAACTTTCCATTTTATGGCAAGCCATAAAGAGGAACAAATTTCTATTTAATTAAAATATTCTGTTCGAGAAAGCTTACTATTTAATAAAGCTATTCTATGTAATCATTAACGTAATATTTATTTCCTTGTTCTTGCGAAGCAAAATTTTTTAACACCTGTCATTTTAATAATATATTCTGACAATATGCGTATATTAATATTTTATTTAATACTTACGCATTTAATTTATGACAGAATAATATTCTTTCTTCATAATATGTGGCCGTTATATATTGGCAGTTTACTGAGCCGAAAGGAAAATTAGCAATGATGTGGTAAACATGCTGATTTTGAATTTCTGACTTGTTGCATTATATCCATTTCTATAATAAAGTCAATCAGTTCAGATTAAAAATATAATTTAATTAAAATAAAAAAAATGTAGAAAGTGGGAAACGAAAATAATAATGATTATGTTTATTCTGTAAGGTAAAACATTAAAAAAACTTTTTGTATAAAAACTTACATTAGTTAAATTTACCAAAAGATTATTTAAGCCAATTGGTTTCATAATTATCTTTATATGTAAACAAAACCATGGAAAATTTTTTATTACTTATGAAATATCTGCATTTAAAAATGTACTTTTTGTCCAAATAGATTTTACAGTCTAAATATGTCATTTAAGAGAATAGTAATTAATTGTGATTTATATTACTTTATTTTCTGTTTATTGAAATATAAATTATTCTTAAAACAAGGAGAGTAACATTATTTACCTATAAGTATAAGGGATATTCCTGTAATTAATGTACGAATACAAATAAATTTGTTTAATTTTTGTGTAGGTGAATTATATTACAATAAATGTATCTCCAAATAATTAAACAAATACAAAAAAATAATTGTACGTTAATGATATGATTACCAGCTTAAAATATTTCGGAATAAAATCATTATAAGAATTTAATAGCATTATAAGGAAGGAAAATGAAGAAAATAAAATTATTGGGTTTACAAGATTTTGAACAGTCCACTTTCACAGGCAAAGACATACTATATCCAAGAAATGAAGGAACAATAAAACCGAACATCACTTTAAAGGGGGAATCCACATACACATAACGCTTTTAAATAATTATCATTTCTGACAAAGCTTGTTATCCAGACGGCTACACACTTGATTTCAAATAATTTCAGAACTCTAGAGATTCCAAAAATTAGGCAGATCTTTAGGATGCATATCTGCAAAATTACGGGAATTAACTTTATTAACAAAGTTTTGGTGCAACATTTGTCAAATACATTGACTGATATGTGACTGTGTGCCATGTTGCTTCCACATAAATAAAATTTTGTTATGGCAATTCCTGAATAATGTAATTCTAGGGCAATGATTCTAGAGTTCACCTACCGTGGACAAGTGGTAGGACAAAGATCTTCTGGGCATGAAGTCCCAGCTCCAGAAGTTGATACTAACAATTGTTGTGAATAACGGGAAATTAATGTTGTGCTTCTGCCTTCTGCATTTGCGTTTACTGAAGAGATTGTTTGGAAATTTTACACGTTACCTCCCTTTGCAGCATGGTTAAATATTTCCAAGTTTCTTCCTTCCTCTCTTGCCCACTATATAATGAAAAGTAATCTAATTTGTCAATTTAAGCTGTGGATATAAAAATTAATTACAACAGCTTTCAATCATTAGGATGTCCATTACGTGGTGCCAAAACTTTTATTTATACTAGCTCTTTTGATAAGGAGAAATTCAATAAATGCTAAGTAATTTTCTCGAAGAAATACCGACCAAAAACAAAATTATCGTTAATACTGCTTCATACATTCAATTTTGCTTCAGATAAAAGCTGTGGTGCCATGTCTTAAGAATTTTTTACATATTAGAGAATGGAGTTCTAAGTATTAAGGCTTACAAATAAAGAGAAATCTGACTCATCAACTCACAGTAGATATCTGTTATCTTCATAATATAAGATAAGGAAAATCATTGCAAAATTCATACGTGATTCCTTCTTTTATGACAGTCTTACGACAGTATGCAATATTAAGCCGCACTGAAATTGATAGGGAAATAACCATAGGGAAGAGAGCTGATACCTAAAAACTGTGGTTTTTAGTAAGTCTAAACAGCGATAATATTTTTGCAATCTACAGAGGACTTGAAATAATTGAATTATGCACATTCAAAACTTCAACTAGAGCAGGTAGGTGTTCATCTAGATTCCTCGAATTTTTTAGCAAAATCACGAGCATATTTTTTAACAGAAATCAAACTTTGTCTTAGCTTGTGATTTAGCAGATGTAGTCACACAGCATTGTTAGTATTTTCTTCACTTAAATAAGACAGCTTTAACAATCTACTTCGTTGTTCATTGTGATTGTCATTTTTTGGTATATTCAAGCATCTGACTAAAGATACACTTTATCCACATTGCTTTTACTACCACAAATGCTATGCATGTCATGTAATACGGTAAATGTTCCCCCTATACATCTGTGTGAATTATGCAAAAAGTACCATAGCTTCTGTTTTCAGTTTTGGGATAAGTCCTTTATAAGGATCTTGCATATACTTCATTGTGCTGTAAATTTAATCACACACACTAATTGCTTCAACACCATTTTTTCAATATGTAATAATTTTGAGTAGAAAAGAAGTTTGTACATTTGCCTATTGAAAACTTTCTCACTGTAACCATAACCGTGATCTCTAACATACTTAAAATTGTCACAATTTAAGACTTATATCTTTGAAGAGTCATATGTGAAATTTTGGTTCGATAAGTCGAAAGGATAAACTACAAGGTTCTTATATACAAGAATTCCTATATACATTTTGTTGAATCGTTAAAAATATTCCACAGTAAGTAAAAAAATTTAATTTAAAATAATAAAAAATATATCCTTGAAATAATTACCTAATACTCATATGACTAATCGTTGTTAATATTGGAGTTAAAATAATATTTTTGGTTAAAATAATTATACTGATCCTGCACAAAGCACATTTAGTCATATTTTTCTTCTCAAGATACAGGGTGATTCTAATTTGTCTTTACAAACGAAGAGCGGTGATAGTACGAATCCAAACAAGCAATAAATTACATAGGAAAAAAGGTCGCATTACTCTCTGAGAGTCAGAAAAGAGGAAAGTAGACGTGCAGCAAGAATCTATCACGAATTTACAGTGTAAATTTCAACAGAGAAGAAGCAGAATTTTGCTATCATTGGTTACCGGAGAAAGTCAATAAGAATAGACGTTGTCCTTTAAAAACAGCGCAACATCATCGACTCAAATATTATCTGGATAACATCGTCTGAAAATTTTAGGGAATGCTTTGGCGGCATACACGTACAAGGAATCGGCTGGTAGACCCTTGCATCCTGTCAGACTGTTTAACAGGGGCAATATACCGTATCTTCTTTGAACAAATGCTTCCCATTTTATTGCAGGCTGTTCTACTCCCCATCCTAAGAGACACGGGGTTTATGCACAATTTAGCCCCAGCACATTTCTCCATCAGGGTCTGTAACTTTTTGAATAACCATATATCCCGCACGATGATTTGGATGCAGCGGATTTGTGTGTTGGATTCTTTTCGCTCACCAGATCTTAACACACTTGGCGTTTTCTTTTGGAGGCACACGAAATCTTTAATGTACGAGATGCCTCTGGGCTCAGCTTAAGATCTCGTATTTAGAATTGTTATTACAAAGGAAGAAATTAACACGACACCAGGAATCTTCGTGATTGTCGTTCCTTCGTGGGTGTCATGTGTGCAACGATAAGCGTAGTCGGAATCTTGAGCATTTTTTGTTATGTTTTTATAAAACAATATATAGTAATGTAAAACATTTTGTATTATTTATTCGCTTACCCAACACTGTTATAAATTCAGGTGGGGATTCTTCTTTTATGTCTTTCAGAGTGGAATGCAACCCTATGTAATTATTGCTTGTTTGGATGGGTACTATCATCCTTTTAATTTGTAAAAACAATTTAGAATCACACTATATATAAAATTCTTATACTAATATATATTAAATATTCATAATATCCACATGAATTTTTGGTCATATTTGTATGCATCAACTGTCGAAATATTGCTTATCAATATATTTATTGAATTTAGCAAAACTATCTCTCTTAAAATAGAAAAAATATGGGACATTATTTTTGATACGACAAATTTTTCACGGCATTTTCTGTCTCCTGAGAAATTTAAATATTTAAAAACTGAATATTCTACTAGATATTTTCAAGATTTAGGTTTTAACTATCACAGTGTTCTCGTCATGTGAGATAAATTTTTGAATATTTTGTATTTTAACTAATGCTTCTCCTTTGTATTTGAATTCTTTGTGTTGCAATTTAAAGATATTCTATTAGTCTCTTGAAAAAAATTTTTCTATGCTGTTGTTCTTTATCCGTAGTTTAATTTTTTTTTTTTTTTTTACTTACACTTTCTTTTAATATCCCCATCTTCTCAAATTATTATATGCACTGGTTTTCACTAGTTATTAGCGAGATAAATTAATTTTTATAATAATATATATGATATACAAGTAATTGGTATTATTCAATTAATAATTTGAAAAACTAGTTCATTATTTGAATATGAACTTCAATTTTTTCTCTTTCTTATGGTGTTTTGAATTTGAATATTGTTTTCTCTTACTAAGGAATAGTAATAATTTTATTTATATTTTTATTATATAAATCGATATTGGTTAGAGTTTTTTAAGTAACAAGTTGTAGCATACTATTACATATTAGTTTAACGATTATGTAATGTATATAATTTTAACAAAATTATCATATTTTAAGTTCTCCATAAATGTGAAAATTCATATTGTTAATATAAAATATGATTTATATTTACTACATTATTACGTGATGCATTGTAATTTTGAATTTAAGAAATTTAATGCTATTTGAATAAATAATTTTAAGGTATTGGAATTTCTCAATTATGCCACGTGTTTGCGTAAGTCAAACTTTAAATTTATCCATAACTGAAGACGAATTTATTCAATAGTCGATTATAAACACTGGAAAATCTTTATATCCTTTCAGCAATCATATAACTGAACATTAGATTATGTAAAGTCTTACCCTCTGTTTTTGTGACCACCCGTATATAAATAACTTTAATAAAATTATAGATGAATCACAATATGAATTTGAGCTGATTCTAGTTTATGTAATGCTATATTATCAATATTGCTGTCAAGGAAGTAGACTTATGAACTATTAGTAACTTATGAAGTAGGGAATATATTCCTTTTAATAATCGTTATGTTTATGTTGATCTCAAAGCAATGGATAAGTAAAGGAAGTAAAAGTGCAATATTCGTTCTAAATACTTCCAAAGCTGTTGAGCTAACAACCGTATGGTTAGCATTCTTGCCTTAGACTCTAGTTCTTTGGTTATCATGTCACCTCGGGCAAATACGTTTGTAGTTATTTGGAACCTGCTTTATGTCTTAATTCCGGTCTAATTAACCATCTTGTGCAGAAGATGACCGTTGAGTGACAGAAAAAAGATTCAAATTTTTCTACACGTTCTTCATTTGCCCAGTAAATAAGGAACTTCCACTAATCTTAATCATTTCGGTATTTTGTTAGTTTTGGTATATCAAAAATAATATTTGAATAAGATGGTTT
Source organism: Latrodectus geometricus (assembly GCA_026290005.1). Classification (NCBI taxonomy): domain Eukaryota; kingdom Metazoa; phylum Arthropoda; class Arachnida; order Araneae; family Theridiidae; genus Latrodectus; species Latrodectus geometricus. Next base: position 23,227 of record JAPDSC010116555.1, on the reverse strand, counting down.
GTTTTAACCTTTTTCAAGTGAATAATCTTTAGAATTTCTGAGAGACAAATTGAAAAGACATTATAGAATGAAGAAATATTTATTAATATTAATTTTTTATTAATTCACAGTTTATCATTGAATTGTGACTGGAGGCAAATCCTAGATCTTAAAAGAGCCTGATTGAAAGTTCTAGAGACGTAGTGATAGCTAACTTGAATAAACTAATAAGCATGCTATTAAAACCAATATATTTAATTATGAATATTTTGATAGAGAGAAAAAAAATTAACTATCCATTTCTTTTTAAAATAAAAATTTAAATTTGTCTTGAAGTATATCAATGTTTGTTGATCAATTCATTCATTAAACAAAAGCACTCAATCTTAATATTCAACAAATTAAAGTACTGTGCTCTTTGTTGAAAGTGGTACCTGGATTGGAAACTTTTAACCCTCATTGGATAGCTGGAAAGTGCTGGCAGACTATAGCTTGGTACTGAATGGTATATGAAAAAATGTGCTTTAAAGGGGTGGGGCTTGATAAGATTTATAAGTTGAATTTTAAATATTATGAAGTTAATTCTTCATATTAATTAAAAAGCAATTTATGCGATGGTAGTTAAAATTATATACTTATTTAGGGTTGAATTTCTCACTACATAGTCTTAAATATACTCCATCACTTCCATTTAATAGATATAGTTTTGTTTTCGATGATTTTACATGATTCCACATTTCATAAACCAACAGCATTTTATCCTTAAGCTATTCTTTAATTCACTCACATTCTCAAATTTGTACACCAACTATAAATATCCTCTCATATCTCCACACCCTACAACTTTTTTGTGACAAAATCATAAGATATCTCCTGATAAGAAATCTTTCTGCAATGCCTTTAACTCTTTTCATCACCTTGCCCATACTCAATCACCAAACACTATGGTTATTATTCAATATTTTCCCCTTATGCCACAATAATTTAAAAATCTGATTTAAACTGGTAAAGATAGAGTGATATTCATTAATTGTATCCAACACACAATCAATAGAATCCTTCGCATGTTGAAAAGGAATTGCAAAAAAAGGATATAACTATTTGCTATCTATCTACTATCTGATACCTAATAGTACAGAAGAAGTATTTGTTTGCTTCTTCGTTATTAAATTCATGACATTCATCCTTGATTACAACTTTCATAGGTTGGTTGGTTGGGTTTTATGGCGCAAGGTCCAAAAAAAGTGATGCTGCGCCACAACTTTCGTAGGAGAGCTCATGAAATAAATACAAAATTGAATAAATATAAAAAAGTTACTTTGCAATGATTGTATTAGAATTATATACATAGAACAGAAAAGCCAAGCCCATACCTAATTCAGTAAATTATTTTAGTATAAATTTTTTGTCTGTTTCAAAACTGAAATAAAAAAATTAAATCACAACACATAGAAGTAATGTTTATCTTCAGGTGAATTTAAAGTTTGTTTTGACCTATGATGTAATTTGGGCAAACTGCTCGATTGATCAATTTTAACTACATTGTGATATGTGTCAAAATATATTCAATGAAAATACGTTACCGACTGCCATTGGAGGAAATGTTGTTCACTTTATTTATCACATTGAAAAATTGTCAGAAAAGTAAACAGTTAATTTTTGTTTTTCTCTATTTTTACTAATTATGAGATTTGATTGCAAATGCTTGTTAGCATGGAGGACCTAGTTTTAAACATTAAACTACTCTGGTCGCTTACGGAAGGTGATTCTCATTATAAACAATATAATTTCAGAATAACAATTCAATTGATATTTACTTATAAAATTTATAGATCTCTGGATTAAACCATAAAATCTACCATTATTACATTTTAGAAACAAATAATTGACCAAGTAGAACTGGAATATTAAATAACAATCCCTTAACATCATTTAATATTTAAAATATTGGAAAAAGTTGAACATTGTAAATGTGACATTTATAAATACTATACGATATTATTTTAAAATTACTGATACTGATTTGGATTATATTTTAAATGTATAAATAAATAATTATGTTAAAGTAAATATTGAAGGATTTTTATTGCACCAAATAGATTTTTTTTAAAAAAAATTCATGATCAATATTTTTTAAGATCATCTGATGTTCCATTTAAAATATTCAAATACTTATATCTATAGATTTCTTTTTGGATATTTAATTTACAAAGTTATTAGAAAAGAAATGAAATGAATAGAAATCTTCCGCTTGCAATTGTAGTTAAATTTTCGTTTAGTAGCAAATTCATGTATTCTTATTCTCTCAGTCTCGGCGCTTCAATTATGTTAATTTCACTGATCTTTGTAGCGTTAAATAAAAAATACCAGGCAATAAAAGAAAATTATTGAAGAGGAAAACGGAAAGGTCTTTATAATTAACATCAAAGCAAAACAAAGTGGATAGTTTAATAATTCCGAGCATAACTATTCGAAACCAATGTACGGAAATATGTTTTCCAGCTAGGTATTTATATTTTTAATTAACTAATATGCATAATTTTACTGGCAATTAAATTTTTTCCTGTTTATTTTGTAAATTTACTTTACTTTTTTTTTATAAATAGGGTTATTGGAAACATCTGAACAGTATATCTCACAATTATTTTCATTGTGATTTTTAATGCGTTCAATTTATTTTGATTCATTTAGAAGAAAAATGTTAAAATACTGGTAATTTTTTGGAAAAGGCCGAACTCTTGTGTATACATGTAAATTATTTTTATTTTGTATTGAATATGCTTTTGCAACGTCTTTATATATATATTTATATATAATATATATATGAGCAAAATTACCACATAATATTAACCACATTTAGGGTATTTACGTACATGAAGACCTAGATATGTCACCAAAACTGGTGACAGAAAAAAATAATATGATGACTTCGTAAAAAAAATTCTAGGCACTAATATAGGTAATAGAGTGCCCTAAAATAAATAGTGTTATGTAAATATTATTTTTATCGCGCTAATACTAACAATGAAATTTTTTATCTCCAAGTATCTAAAAGTTAGTCATAATACTACACAAGTACCTGATTTAGTTTCTATAAGTATTTTTAATGAAGTTCATAAATTTTTTAAAGTTCCAGAAATTAATATTATTTTCGCTGAAGATTATTTATTGTTTAATTTATATAATTAATCTTAACAATTAATGATAATTAGCAGTTTCTAAAATGAATTTCCGAAATAAAATAGTTAATTAAAAGAAAAACTTACCATTGATACATGTTAATATATTTTTTTATTTTGATAAGACAATTAAACAAACACAAATCATTTAGAAAACTAATAGCTTACAATCTAATTTTCTTTTAAAAAAAATCGTAAGTAATTATATATTTTGTGCAAATAAAATTAAACAAATAGAAAAGTTTTAAAATATAAAACTGTTACATTTTTTCAGAGTTAATGAAAAATTAAGATTTTTAGACATAAGACTGTTTAAACAGAACTAACATTTACATTTTAATTCAGCATCGAATTTAATTGATTCTAGAGTATTTATATTGTATTTATTTAGGATTATTTTCCATTTGACAAGTACAAGTTATAATGCCAATTTTTATTACAAAATGGCATAAAGTATTACAAATTGCTCTTAACATAATTATTTCTATATTTTTCATTGTTTACAAATATTATAAATATTGTAAAAATGTTACATCTTTAAATTTTCTCAATTAACTATCCAGTTACATTTTTACGAACCAGAGGCTATTTCCTATAATCTTCCAATAATAATTATAATTCTCATTCATGAAATAAAATTTTGAAACACTTTGAGAAGTCATTTTTACATGTTATTCGCTTGAACTTATTTTTTTATAATCTAGGTATTTTTCAGAACAATACTTTATTTTTTAAGAGACAACAGTTCGGTAAACAAAAAAATAATAAAAATAATAAATAATACTTCTATGATCTTATTTTTTCTATTTTTCAAACTATTTTAAGAATCCTTACGCACAAATAAAGACGAGCATCTTTGATATTATATTTTCACTTATAGAAACTCCCTTTTTCCCAAACACGCAGAGTTATCATCGCATAAGCTCAAATGTTCTTTTTCGAAATTGTACGTTTCCCTTTGATGTAATTGAAGAGTTCCAAGTGTAGGATCATGGAGCTTTGTATTTTTTTACATTTTTGTAACATTTTTAAAAATCCAAAATTCCTTATACAGAAAGTGAAGCAATATCTTCATTATGTGTGAAAAATTTTATATGTATAAGAAAATAGTATAACTTTTTATTTCAATAAATGTCTTCTGAAACAAAGTTTCAAGCTTATCTACAAAAATATTGTGAATCATGTTTTCAATTAAATCTTAAGGTATAGATTTTTTTTATTCATGAATACTTAAGATTATGTCAATTAAAATTTATTGATACATCATTTATATATAATATAGCACATTATAATTGTACTTTAAAACAGAGTTAATAACAAATTTTTATTTTTAAATTGAGTTTGGTAGATATATTTAAAAAAATATTAGCTAGGGCGTTGGATTGGGACCTGTGTAAGAATATTCAGAAGCTTAAATAGCATCAGACGGAAACTATATTTAAAATTAATAATGAAGAAAATTTGTATTTTCTATATATATTTTTTTCTTTTTTTATTTTAAATAAATGTATATGAAAATACATTTAAATTTTAGTATACCATTAATGACAAGGAACTAATTGGTTAATTTTATACCATATGTTTCCAGCTTTTTGTAACACAATAATTTTAGTTATCAGATAAAAATAACTGCAAATTACCGACGTAAATATAAAAATAATTTTAATAGTAGAATGTATAATAACACGAATTTTGCTCATTTAAATGTATGTAGCTCTATTATGTTACTTTATAAGGAAATTCATTGTTATCGCATGTATATTTAATACTATAAACTCATAACTAAATGTTTAGATTGATACAAGAACAAGTAATATTACTGAAAGATTTTTTTTAAATTATAATTTCAGTGTGTATTTTATAAAAGAAATAATTTAATTTTATAATGTCTAAGGATCCAAATCTGATTCATTTTTATACTGTGGTCAGTAGTAATTTGGACGACAAAATTAGGATTCAAATTTATTCTTGCTGAAAAGAAATTTGATAAACTCATAAATAGTCTTTGGTGTATTTTATTTTACAGGAATAAATATTAGTTGAAAAATTCTATATTCTCATTAAATTTTATTATAAAAACAAAAAAAATATAGTAATATAAAACAATATTTTTCTACAAAGGAAGAAGATACGGTGAAATATTTACAATTAACATTTTGCAATGTTTTCTTAAATATCAAAAATAATATATGTAAATATCGGTTTCCATATTCATAAATATTTATAATAAATATTTAATAATATTCAAAGGGTAAATTTCTTTTTTGTCTATAAATATTCAAAGAAAATATTTAAAAATATTTGAACTGTAATATTTCAATAATCCAAAATTTAATTGTGTTGCTTGGGTATCAATTAAATTCAAATATTTTATTTAATTGAACCAAAGTTGGTTAACCTCTTGTTTTTAATAATTACATTATAGTTAATTATTCACAAATTTTTATTACGTAAACCAAACTAGCTGCTAAATATTTTGCCCTCTTTCTTTCGGTTCAAAATTTCATGTCTTTGATATTCATCTTGCATGTGAATTTTTCTAGTAGATTGCTTTTTGAATAGAAGTCTAGTGTAAGATTCATTGTATTCTTTATTCTAGAATACGTTATAGTAATAAAATCTGACTGTAGATATGTAATTAAGTAAATTAAAAAAAATGAAAATTGGCTAAAGCTGTGTTTTTACTAGGTTTCTTATCAAATTTAATTTTATTACTTTTGACAAATTTTTGTTCTACAATAAAATGGAAATAGAATTTAACTTAATACATCTAAGCTTAATTACTACAGAGAAACCATTATTCTGAAAATTAAATAATTTTGTTTGCAAGCTATTTTTATGCTGTTTTAAAGCATATATTAGGTAAAAATCTGAAATTGCTATTATTAAATATTAATTTAAAGAATACTTAGCAATGCGATTTCGTTATGATCTAAAATTATTATATGTATGCATCCTGATATTATAAGTTATCCTGAATTACTAAGAATTTATGAAGTTAATTGTACAAACAGTAAATGAATGAATAATAAGAAAATATTCCAATGATATTTGCATTGTTATTTTAGAAAAACAATGCCAATAACAAAACAATAAAGTACCGCTTAAATATATAATTGTTCTTAATAATTTAATTAAGATCTAAGAATTTAGTTAATACTCAGTAGAATTATATTTTTAAATAAGTATTAACTAATTATTTCTTAATTTAAAATAAACAAAAGGATTTAAAATGAGTTTTTTCCCTAAACACACGTGAATATTTCCATATAATATTGATAGAAACGTGTATATTTCACCTATAATAAATATTTTAATCTACAAAATATAAAAAAGTTAGGAAATATTGGCAAAAATATCCAAGAAAAAAATCTCAATTTCGAATTGGTTGTTTTTATTGAACCACATAAATATCTTCACATTGCAGAATAAAGTCTTTACGGTCGATATATCTCTAACGAAACGAAAACTAAGGAAAAATTTACTGCTATCGTTCTACGCTTTTAAAGTGTCTAATGCAAAATAGAATTCACTTTCTTATTCAGTTATTTTCATTTGAAATATTCTACAATTTTTTTTGGAAATCCTAATTTTTTTTTGGATGCTTTGTGATATGATTGTTTCCATACATCTAAATGTATATACTATTTTATCTTGATATAAAATTATCTGATATTTGAAATAGTCAAAATTATTAAATAAAATAATCAAATTAATTAATTGCTCAGCTTTTCAAAATGTAATATTTATTGATAGAATTCTAGATTTAAAGAAATACTTTACAAATTGCTTATATAGTCAATTTAAAGCTGGTATAAATATAATGAAAATAATATTTTAGTTTCAATTTAAAAATAAATGAAATTAATAAATATTCGGTTATGGTTTAGAAGAGAAAGCATAAAGAAATACATATTATTTAGTATAAGAAGAAATATATTCTTACATTATATAATGCTGTAAAGGTAATCTAAACTAAAAAATATAAAAGATTTATTTTGCGAAAGAACTTATGATTAAAAATGTTTTTTGTGTTTTATATTCAGACTTATAAATATCATATTAGTGTAGTTTATATCAGAAAAATATTTAAAATGAAAAATCAGTTTTGTAGGAAATATTTCCTCTTTGTAAAGTGACATTTTAAGGAGAGATTTCGCTTACTTTCTCCAATCAATATTAAGAAGAAAAACAAAATAAATGGATCTGATGTGAAAAAGTTCCACAAAACTTTGCACTTCGAAAAGTTTATTACATATTCGAATTATAATAGAATTTTATGTAACGAACGTTATTTAAAATATTACATAAACTAAAATTTGTCACCGAAAGTTAAAAGAAATATTGTGAATGTTTATACATTATATTAATAAAACAAAAAATTATTTTGGTTAGATCATATATAACTACGTTTTTAAGAACACATTTTAAATATTAATCCAATGTGTTATTTTCAGCAGAAGAGTGTTTTAACTAATTTAATTTGTAATTTGTATTATGTATAAAAACTAAGCAGTATTAAGTTTTGATTCTAAGATTAAAATCATTGCACAATTTACTTTAAAAAGAAATAACAATAACAAAAATGGAGGATTATAGGAGTATATTATGTTGTTGGGAATATATCTGTGGGATATTTATAAGCCATATTTGCAAGAGTCATAATCTATCATATTACTACTGTTGCAAATATGGTTTAGGAAAAATGATTATAAAACTATTCATTTCAAGAAATATTTAAGCTATGCATGTTTAAATTCTAGCATAGACCACAAAAAGCAAATTTTGAGAACTGAAAATTAATGTATGATACATAATTAATTATTCCCAATTTTGTTAGTCCTCGAAATATTGGATCTATGTTTTGTATGTGATTCAAAATATGTTTTACTGACTCATATAGATTTAGTTTTAAATTTCGATAAAGGTATATAGAAGAAAATTGTCAATGGGATCAGCACATCTTTTTGTTTTGAAAAGTCTGGATAATGTGTTTCAATTTTTTATGACATATTCTGAATAAAGTTTTGTTGTAACTGAAAATCGGTTTACTTTTTAATCAAAAAAAAATATTAAATGAATTTTAAATATGTAAGTTTTGTTAAATGTGTATTCATTATTTAGATACAACTTCTTTGCAAATATAATTTTTTTCTGTATCTTTATTAAAATCTGAAATCCGTAAAATATACTGTAAACATAAAGACCCTTCTTTGTTTAGAAAACTAGTCCTAATTTTAAACGAGTTTTAGTATTGAATTTTTTTTCCAATTTTTTTTTCTTTGAAAATAACATATTTCTCTTTATTTGAAAGCCCTTCGTAGTAAATGTGTATTTGCATTTGTATTTCTATCATATAATTTCCGAAATCAAAATAAGTTGTCAGTGATTCTAACATTTAATTCATTACAGCTTAGTTTAAAAATAATATTTTAATAACGTAACCTGCATGTGCAAAGCGAAGTATATCAATATGAATGTTAATGCCATAAAAACTAATTAAACGTCATAACAATATAAAGTTTAGTTATAACTAACAAATAAAGGTTAGTTATCATATATGAATAAAAATACAGAAAATTCAATTTGTACAAAATAAGGAATAGAATATGTATATAAACCTATTTTACAATTATGTTTGATGGGAAATTTTAAGTAATTTTCAACATTTCTTAATCTGAACATTTAGAATTGATGAATTCTTCGACAATGCATCAATTCTTCTAAAAATTTAGATTAAGAATATTAACAGAAATAAAAATGTATATAAACCAAGGTAATTAATAGAGAAATATATCACAAACGAAAGACATTTTGTATAATCTTAGATTATTTAACTCTTTTATTTTTTACATTTTATGTCTTATTCAAAGCACGTAAATCATTTGCTTTAAGAAATTATTGTTCATATGAAATTAAAATGGATTAACAAGAAAAAATGTTACAAAATTATTCAGACATATTCTATCTTTCTCTTAAATTGTTATGATAATCCTTCCTTGGGAATTTCAGAATTTAATACTGTACTTGGTAAAAATAAATGGATAAGTAATGAAAGAAAAGAACCAGCAGTCGAGAGAACCGCCAGTAGTAGAACCTGAATCTGTGTTGTTTTCTATTAATATGGATTGGAAAAAGCTTTTAAGGAACTTTTCTTTGCTCTTTAGAGGATATCTCGAGAATTCAATGTGAAATAAAAAAAGTGGGTGAGAAAATAGTAAAATTTAAGGAAACATGTGAGACTCATTGTTTTGGTATAGGTAAGTATTAAGAAAAAGCATAAAACAAATATAATAAGCATATGATACAAAAAAAATTTAAAAAACATTCCGAGAGTATTATTCGTTATATTTAATACATAATAAAAATGATCAGATCCTTTGGAAGTATTGAATGCAAATATTTTATGAGGTAATATAAATTGATTTCTCACATGATTTTTATCTATAAAAATGCCACAACTTTTATTTCTCAATTATAAGTGATCAATTGCTTATTATAAATAACGTATCTTAAATATTATGTTAAATAAATCACTTGCATTGATTCATGCTATCTAAGTATTGTAAAAAACTTCAGTTTAGTTTAATTTAGTCCTTCATTCAATCTTTGTTTACCAGTATTTTGATTATTTTTACATTTTTGTGCTAGTATTTTTGTTCAGGTTCTCCTTATACACTCAATGTATTTTCAAAAATTGCTATTGGTGCCTTATTAATTGATCCTTTATTAGAATATACTGCAGTAAAATATATGGGTAAGTAACAAAACTAAACGTTTCAAATTGGTGGATACCAAAAGGAATTGATAACATGATACTTACTTTCTTATTATTTTTTTTCTTTAGATCTTGGAATTGAAACGAAAATCACGAAAATTAAAATTATCAACTTTAAAGTTGAAATATAAAATCCAAGATTAATATTCTCGTCATTTCTTTCAAAATTTACAATATGTTAGGATTGAAACATTATGCTTCATCTCTTCCCTTTGAAAATAGTAATACAAATTTTATAAATCCTCATTATAATCATTATTTCGACTGCAAAAATGCCACTTCAAAGTAAATAAATAATTAAACAAACAAACATAGTTCTAGAATAAGTAAAAGTAACATCTACGAACAATTTAATGATTTGAAATTCATTTGTACTATAACATTAAAAAAATCTTGGATGGAAAATTTTCTTTTTATTTGTACAGCAATTCACATAAAAAAGCACGTGGATAATTCCAAATATTTTAATAATACTTCCTATTTAACAAAACATTAACTGTACTAAAAGAGTCATTTGATTACTTTATATATAAGCTAATAAAAATAAAATAATTCAGTTATGAATATTTTCTTTTCAGCAAAATATATATATATAT
>JAPDSC010116555.1:0-12685 GCA_026290005.1 Latrodectus geometricus | reverse complement strand
TTTTTTTATCGGTTTGCAATTGAAAATTTTACTCACAAGATTCCAAAAAGTTGCTGATAACGAGCAGAAATTAGGAGTAGTTTTTAGCAAGTTTGTGAAAGAAAATAATCATTGAATCATAATTCACATTTGCGCACACAATTTGGTTTAACAGAAATACCTTACTAGTATTAATCATTTTCAAAATCAATTTCTCTTATTTTTTATTTGAAAATAGTTTTTTTTTTCAAATTCATATCAAATTATATTATAAATTTGAATCAGTATAATAGTTTATCGGTGTATGAGGTACAGATCATATAAACATATTAATCAAAAGGTAATAAGATGGGTGTGGAAACAATTATTTTCATAAATTATCCATTCATTTTTATATAAAAGTTAAAAGAAATTAATAGTTACAAATCAAATTTCAGATGAGTTATTTACTATCCAAAACAAGCTGAGAAATACAATAAAATATAATCTGGAACAAATTAGCCGTTAGTCACTAAACAAATTATTTGAGATAAAAAATAAACTGTATAGATGAAACTTCTTAAACTTTGTATATTTAATTTCTTAATTAAGAGCATATTAAAGGTATAATCTATAAATATAAAATTCACAAATTTAATTTTTTTGCTTAAATTTGAATTTTTTATGAATTTTTAATCTTTATTTTAAGTCACAACAATGAAATTTAATAATAGTAAGTAATTATTATTTTTCTAGTAAAGATTTCAGCAATCTTTCATAATAATTGTAAATTCATTTTAAACTTTATTTAAATAATGTCATTTAATGTAAATTATAAATAGTTTATTGCCAAAAAATATGTCTGCTTGGTTGCAATAATTAGTATATGGTATCAAATAAACGACTGGCAAATATATGAATCAGAATTTACGTTTCATTCCTTTCAAATATGACGCAATATTTGCATAATCCTAAGATCTTTCTCTAGTGCATTTGAACGAACGTTATTTCTCTTAATGAAAAATTCTTGAACAGGTAACAATAAGCTTTTAATCTCGGGAAAATTAATGATTGGTTTATATGCAAATATGAATTTAATATTTCTCGTTGAGACTAGAAATTGAAATTCGGAGAACAGTAACTTTTAAAACCTCTAGGGAAGAAAATGATTTCAAAATATAAATGTATCCTAATTTAACTGGAAATTGTAATGCAAATCATTAATTTCATAATTCCTGTACATAGCTTTGATTTATATTGAGAATATATTCTTTCAATAAGTACAACAGAAATATTAAGCAATCATTTTCCATAGTTAAACACTTTAAGCTCAAGATGTAACATTACTGATTCATCACTGGCTACTAGTTTAGTAATTTAATAACTATTTTTAAATTATTAATTATTATCTTCAAAATGCAATAACAATCTACAGCTTCTGTATGAAATATAGCTCAAAGAAGATTCTTCAAAAATATTGTTAACAAATCCGTAAGAATAATATTCAATTTATATCAACACCATGATTTAATGTAAAGCATTTCGAAGTAAAATATATATTGAATTCAAATAATAGTGACTGATAAATATGTATTTCTATTCAAACTAAAAATAATCAGTCTTTTTGTATAGATATTTATGGTTTAGTTGTTTCAACAAAATCTTGATTTATTTATCGAATGATAAGTATATTAATGTTTCAGGCGAAATCAGCAATTTTATATTACCAGACTTGTGTAATTTCAGTTTTAATATATAATACTAGTTACATAATAATTAAAAAAAGCAAAAGGATGGACTAATGTAAATATTTAAATAGCTTTAAATATTCCTCAGATTATTCGGTTTAAATTAAACTATCAATCATAATTTGAATAATATTCTGTAACAAAATAAATCACACAAATTCTGAAGAATTTTGCTCTAGTACGCGAGAAATATTTGCAGGAAATCTGTAAATCAACAGAGTGAAATAAAACTCAGTAAAGCCGTAGTATTTTTCTTTTGCTTCCAAATGAGCTACCATTAAAACTTTAGTGGGGAAAAAATAGGAATGCGGAAGGTGTGCGTCAGCGCCACAGGCGTCGGGATCTTCGTCACGTGATAAATTGTTGTTTCAGTTGCGGCTCATTGTTACTGGACGGATGATAAATGCCATCATCGTCCAAAAAGGCAGTTCTAAATCGATGACATAGCTTAGAAAATGGGTCAATCGACCATTTACTACTTTAGATCACTCCAGCCTTTTGGGTACAAACATTACTTTCAGATGCTTTTGAAGAAATTTTTGTTCTTCCGTCTGATTTTTAGCCTTGGTTTCAGGGAAAAGTTATAGGTTTCCGTGAAAATGACGGTGTCTGGTACAAATGAAATTACGACCAAAGACATGAGGGCAATTTTTTTAAATATTTTTATTTTATTGATTACAACTTTCGTTTTCCTATAGCTCCATCACAATTTTTTATTTCGTTTTTGAACCTCAAAATATTTTCTTAGAAATAATTTGTAGCAATCGATTTATGGTCAGATTTTTCTATATAAGTATTTTCAAATAACATTTGTAAAAAGATTTCACTAATACTCATCGTCTCGAATCAGGCATACAAATTTTGCTTTGAGTAATTTAATGTGTAACATTTTTTTTTTTATATTTTGGCAACATGAAAAGTAGCATTATTTATAGCAATTATACATCTGATTATGACACAGCAATTAAATATCTGATAAATATTGAAGACTAATTACAAATTGTCCGTGTTAGTAAAATGTATACTATTTTATTAATAAGTTATAGTTTTTATGCCAATGCATTTAAATTCCATAAAAAATATAATCTTTTGCAATGAATAAAACCATGATCTCATGAGACAAAATCTTATAACTCCCAGAAAAGAAAAAAAAAACACTAAATATTTCCTTTTATACATAATCAAATATTTTTATTCCTAAACCTACTATTAAGATTTAATATTCTTTGAAGTATGTTTAATATCTATCACTGAATAAATTTAATTAAATTAAAGTGCTTAAAGAATATGAGTTTTCTTTTTTAATAAAAAAAGCACTAAAGAATTCTTGAACATAAACATGGAATTATGCCCAAAAGATTTAATAGTATGAGTAAGCCTGTAAATTTAATCAAATAAAAAAAGCAAAATTTTTCTGTGATACTAAATATATATTATAAATGATTTATTTTTAAATATGATGTATTATTTACTAAAAGTTAGAAATTTCAATATGAAAAATATGGGACTATTCGAAATGAATTATCACGTCTTAACTTATGTTTAATTCTTAATTTTAATTCCTTAGGTGTTTAAGTATGTTTCTGTTTTCAATACAGTAACTATTTTTTTCCATTTCCTATTACTTTTGTATATATTACTAAGAATAAATTTTGCGGAGAGTGTTCTTTATGTAAGATGTGAATATAAATGAAATTACTACGCCTGTAAATTTGTTGCGTTTGTATCTTAGTGAACCAAAGATACAAACGCCACAAATCACAGACGTTTGTATTTCTGCAGAATCAAATACACAAAAATATGCAATACTTAAGTTTCAAATTATTGCCTTTATTATCTTAATTATTATGATTAAAAAATAGGTGTAAATATAATTCTTCAATTCCCTCTCATATTATCACACATGTATTAGATGTCAATATTAAAGCAGATATAAAAAGTATCAATACTTTGCTTAGTATATATTTAGATTGTTTGCCTAAATCAGATTTTCAATCTAATTTTGTAATTTTTGAAGATAATTTTATTTATTAAATATTAAAAGCAGTCAATCATCTGTGTATAAAACATTTTAAATTTCATTTTGCCCCCCCCCATAGTTACAATTTTTAAAATTATTAAAATATTCGTCAATTTCTCCATTTTAATCATTTTACATCTAAAAAGTTTTCCATTATATCAATAATTTCACGCAAATTGATATGTATTGAATGGACTATCTTTAAGACAATATTTTTACTGGCACGTGTTATAATACTTAATACAATGAAATTAATTAATTACTTTATTATTATCTGTGTCCGAGCTCTATTTCAGCATTTATTTAGCACGGCGAAATGGGGGTTATGTTTTGATTTATCTGCATGCAAGCGATAAGTGCATAGGTTACTTGAAGATAACCTTCCTCTTCTTATTTGCATATAAACTATCTAAAAAGAGACATTTTGAATAATTTTAGACTATACAGAAAATTTAAGAAGTGACTTTTAAATGCGCTCTGAACTTAAATTATACATAACATATTGCTCTAATAAAGTTATCAAATTAATGAATTGATTTCTTCGTAAAACAAGTTCATAAAATTATTTAAATAATACAGAATTATTCTTGAAAACATCTTTATTTTTATGTTCCCTTAACATTCAACATTGAATTTCAATATGCTTAAATTTTTACATTCTTATAAACAATATATTAAAATAAATGTATGCATCTTATAAATTTAAATAATTTAAATGTATATAATAATAAAAATAGAGATAATATAAATTTTTCCTTTAAAGTATTTCAGAATTTTGCATAAAATATTTATCAATAGTTTGTTAAAAATAATTTTTTTAATTACAATTTGTTTTTACTAACATTTTACTCGTTTTTTTTGCCATTTATTTGACTTATTTACACAGCTGATGGTAAAAATGATTAATAATCCAAATTGTGTCGTTTTAAAGATTCATGAATTTGTACAGTAATAATATTTAAGACAAAGCAATTTTAAACGGTAAAACACAATACTTTCGTTATTTCTCAATACTTTCGTTATTTCAATATTTTCGTTTATATATATATATAATCATTAATTTGTCAGCATTATTTATTGTTGCAATATTAAAAATGTTTGTTATTTAAATATAAAATTAAATAAAATTCAAAAGCAAACATTGCAAAAATTATTAATTTACATTTTATGAACATGTTAAAAACAAATTTAAATATAATAAACTTGTAAAATAAACATTTACTTTTAGTTAAACGCAACAAAATAATTCTTTTCTAAATTCAAAATTCTGGAAAATCCGGATTCATTAAAATTTAAAGAAGCAAAGAGCGTTTCATTATTAAATATACAATAAAACAATGGTTTACTATTATGGGAAACAATAACAATTTTCAAGCATTAAGATTTATACGCGCTTCATCTAAAACTCTTTAGATTTATTTACTCTTGAAACTAAAAGGTATCTTATCTGATATTGAAACTAAAAGGTATAAATCTAGCATCCCTATCTGTTTACTGAAGAAATGCATCTGTCTAAAGAGATCTCTTCTTCTCCGATTTTCCTTTAGCGATTCAAAGCATAAACAAAAAAGAAATATTTAAAAAATTTCTGGGCTAGCAATGCATTACATTTTTTCATGAAATACTTTCTTATCTTCTTTCACATCTGTTTTCACTGTTCGGAAAAGATATTTACCATTTGTAAAATTCAAGATTTTCTTATCTTCTAAAATCTAAATAAACTCTTCTTGTAAACTTAAGGTTCCCCTAAAGTGCTTAAGAAACATTCTCATATTTTGCATTAGGCATTTAAAACTGAAATAGATTCACACTTAGAAATGTTTTTTTTATAAAAGGAAAACTGGTATTTCTCTTTTATTTTTTCCAAATCTAATAAGAGCACTAACTTAAAAACTTTAAAAATAAAGGTCTATTATAAAATTCTAGAAAAATATATAAGATTATTTCTCTAAATTTTTAATTAAAAAAATAATCCTTAACTCCAATTTTAAGTATGGAATTTCATAAGATTTTTATTGTTAATAATAGATTCCAGTTTAAAAAATGAATACAAAATATGAAATAATGTTACATAAATAAAAAAAGTTATGTCAAAAATTAAGTAACTTACGCTCATATTTGCAGGGACGGAACAATTAAGATTTTTGATTAAAAGCATGAAAATACAAACTGACACTTTGCAATTTTAAGTATAGAATCATGTATTCACATCTTATTAAATATAATTAAATTCTTAAAAACCAACATTTTTATTTTAAATTCAATAAATTCTCGGAAGAAAACTGCAAACTTCTTTTGGAAAAGTATTTCTTATTTTAAAGGTTCTACAATTATTATAATGTATTTTAATTCTTAATACTGTGTCAAATGACATTTCAATGTTCAGTTGAGAGTTTATTTATTTTTAACACTGAATATGTAAAGATGTAAAGTACTGAAAAACACATTAAGAGTAGGCTAAACAAATTTACAAATTTGTAAAGTTATATACATAGCATTAAAAATTAATATATATATATATATATATATATATATATATGGAAATAATGTTTTATGTTTTATGGAAATAACATTAAAAAAGTTATTCCCATTTTAATATTTATCCGTTCAATCTAGATAAACAAGTATGTATTGAGATAAGCATTGCTAAATAATTCATTATTTGGCTTGAATCACACATGCATGGGAATGATTAAATAAATTTAATAAAAATATGATTTAATTATTACTTGAAATATTGTCCATTAATTGTTTTACCTAAATTATATTTAATTGAATCATTATTGGAGATATTATTCATGCGAACAGAATTTCGAATAATAACAATAATTTGTCAAGATTTTTATGTTCATTATTTTTTTAAAGTGATCAGAGTGAATTTAAAATGAAAAAATAAATACATTTAAAACTACGATTGCTCAAAATTAATGCTTTAAGAAATTTTAAAATTTAAAACCAAAAAAATTTTCTTTCTGATTTTCTTAAATATGTTACTTATGAAATTTGGAAAAAATTTCTTGACATTTCCTATTTTTATACCAATAATAATCTGTGGAAATATAATACGTTAAGAACTTATAATTTTTTTTAAAATTCTTTTGTCTAAAAACGTGGAATGAGTCATTTTGGCCCCATTATAATTACAAGTACTAAATTTGCGTTTAAACGTTTCTTGAAATGAGAAAAGCTTTTTCAGTTTACTATCCTTTCGCAGATGTAAGCAGAAAAATACTTCAAGGTCAGTAGATTATTACTGATAACAGAAAAGCAGCTGAGAATTTTTTGTAGTAGTCGCCAGTCTGGCAGTGTCACAGTGCTCACCCTCACCGCTTGTGAACATTCCATAGTACCATAATCAAAGCGACTGTCTAACGGGGCAGCAACTGGTTCTTTTTGACTGTACAACTGGATGCTTTGGAGATTCTTTGAGTATTCCAGACTGTTCGATTTTTAAAACTCTGCTTCCACGCGGAGATAAAATTGAACTTAGGTTAAAATAGATGGAATAAATATAAATTAACAGTTTGTGAGGTCATCGAATATATGAAACAATTATTGGAAAATGAATCAGAAAACGATGGTGATGAGGAAATTCATTTCAGCAACGATGAATATGTGTTTCTAAGTGAAGAAAATATTTCCTCGGATTAAGATACTGAATCTAATTTTTTTTGTACAATTTGCTAGCAGAAAAACCAGTTCTCAGAAGAAAAAAAATGTGTAACAATTTGTTTTTCTTCCCAGAAATGGTAAAATGTAGAAAAATTATCAAATTCAAATCCAGATGAAATGAACTCTGAAACTTTTATTACAAATGATGGAACGTGTTGGTAAAGCATAACCTCTGAAAATTTTATGTTTGGAAGAATTGCTAAACATAATATTTTCAAATAAAATAGTGGCCCAACCAGTTATGTAAAGCAAATAAAAAATTAAAATAAAAATGCAATTAGTTCTTAAGAGGCTACTTATAGCTAGAGGCCTATGCTTCATCAATTCAAAAATTGCACTGAGGAAGAACTTACCTGCAACAGGAAAAAAATAAAAGAATGGTCAACAATTTTAAGCGAACTACATGTTTTTATAACAATTTTGCATGCTTGAGGTTATATTAAGCAATTAATCTAGAGTTTGTACTAATCTAGAATTAAATATTCCTTATAGTTAAAATAAAATCGCTTTTCATTAATTTCTATAGATCTTTTATGCTTTCCATTGACTAAAATAAAGGAAAAGTATAATGTAGATGTCACTGAAAGAGTTACATGTAAAAAAAAAAAAATGTTTGTTTTTGTTTAGAGTAAAGGGTTTCTAATGCCGATCTGTTCTTTTGAATTTAATCGGTGTATTCGGATCTCAATCAACTCTCGTTAAAATTGACAATATTTACTGTAAAATATAATTTTTAACAATGTAAAAATGTATACCTATATGTATTTAAAATATTTGTATAACATATTATTTATTATTCCTTACATACACAGTTAATTTTTTACATTAGAATAATTCTGTTACATAAAAAATTAAGAATAATTAGGATTACTAAATTTACATCCAAGTAATATTTATATTCACTTTTACAATACGTATACGTATTTAAAATTTTATACTTCGCCTTAATGCCCAAATGTTATTTTCATATATTAAAAAATTGAAACATTTAATTTTATGATTGATAAAATGTGACTTCAGTTGCTTATCGCGAACGTTTTGTACATTTAGGATAAAACAAAAAATATTCAACAAGTTCTGAAGAGTTAACATAAATAAAAGTAAGTATTTTTCCTTTTATTAATAACCACTAACTATTAACACATTCTAACTATTAGATTAGATGGTTTCCTAGAAATGTTCTGTTTAAGTAACTAAATAAAATTATTTGAAACGTAAACAGTAAAGGTTAAGCATATTTATTGCCCATAATAGTTAAAAAAATGTAAATATTATTTCGTATTCTTTAATAATGCTAACGTTTTTAACTAATAAGATAGCTAACATTCTCTTAAACAAATTTGGTAACATAGTATAAAACGTGTAAATATTATACATCCAATTGTTCCTTTAGACATATGTCAGTGCTAAAATAAATAAATAAATATATATATATATATATATATATATATATATATATATATATGTGTGTGTGTGTGTGTGTGTGTGTGTGTGGTATTGTTATTTGGAAGCGTTTTAATCAATAAATTGTTAATTTAAAGCACTAAATATTATTACCTTATAATAAACTGTATTGTTAGCATACGAAAAATATTTTACCAGAATTTTTATTATAAGCATATTTTATTTATTAAATAATTTAAATTTTGCTTATAAGAGGTTGCTTTAAAATTAAAAAGGAATGATTTAAGGAATGTTTATTGTACTATGTTCTGCAAATTCTTTGGTTTACATAATTAAAAAGAAATATTCTCGAATAAAATAAATATTATTGTTATAGAAAATAATTTCGATAAACTAGATGTCCGTATAATGAGCTTTGACATAATGGTACAAAATCTCATTATTTCAGCGTTCCTTAAATTCAAGATTATATTTTAATTTTAAAAAAAATAAAATCAAAACTATAACAATAATTTTTTCAACGGAATATACAGTTCATTATAAATGATATCCCTTTTCTTAGCGATATACTTTAATGCTTATATGCTTAAAATGTCCATATCCTGAGTGAAAGATGATTCTTATACAGTTGATAAAAGTAATGCAGCATCAAAGCAGATAGTTTACTGTAAAGTAAAATCATATTCATTTAATGTCGAAAGTTTCAAAATATCTTTTTCTTTGTCCTTTATTTCTTTTAAAGCTAGCTTATTTTAAAAGATATTCTTCTGATGCGAGGATAAAGACTAAGTAGCTTTATTACAAATATATGATCATTTGCTTTATTTACTTGATACTTATGTTGAAAAGATTATGATTTAAGCTTTTCAAAAATTCAATTTACATGCATATACTATAAAAAAAATCAGTTTCTCTACGAAATTGGTTAATATTTCTTAAAGGTAGTCTTAAAATCTCATCTAAACACGCTCTGCTAAAATGCCTAAACCTACAAAAAAATTTACTTTCCAAACAAAAAAAAAATCTATGAGATTTTAGAGAGAGGATTTTGTTGTTTTTGGTGATAAATCGCCGAAAATTCTTCGATACCAACAGCCCGACAGAGCAGAGTTCAAATTCACCGGATCACCTTCACGATGGGATGGCACAACCCTAATAAATCAGGATTAAAGTGGTGCTTAACAAAAGAAATGAAATCTCAGTTGGTGCCGTGGCGTCGCCCTCACTACAAGCGACGCCGTCTGTTGCCAGGCAACGACAAAAGATTGTAGCATCATATATCATGGAGGCTATACCGTACTGTATTAATATTTCCGGTCGATTATTAGTAGACCGTATACGTCTTTGCTAAAGAAAAGGACACGCTACATTTATACCATATGAATTCTTCGCAACAAGTCAATTTATTTTTTCGAAGCATTTTCAAAGGGTTCTAATGTTGATATAATTTTTCCCTTTTGCGATAAAGATATGCTTAGTCGTGACGTTAAATTTCCATGCTTAATCAATATGAGCAAAAAAGGGAATTTATGACATTTGTACTCATATTCTTAACAATCTCAAGAAATATGTTCTTATATATTTCGAAGGAGAAAAAAAGTGTTTCTTGCTGAGGTCAATATATATGTATTGGGAAGCACTGAATATTTTACATAAATCTTAAATACTGTAAGCATAAAAGTATTATTCAAAATTAAATATTTTTAGTTTATGGAAAGATTAATTTTACTCAAAACTTTGAGGACTGTTTTAAAATATTATTATGAATTACTGAATTTAAATTTTCAATTATTTATTAATTTTTTATGTAGCTATTACGTATAACGTCAAATTAATTTACTTGATAAAAAAAAACTTCTAAATTATTTTTATTAGTAAGTGATTTGATTCATGATTTTTATTAATAAGTGATTTGAAATATGGTTTGCTTTAAAAGAATATCAATATTAAAAATTGATTTAAAAACCAGATTAGAGCTTTATTTAATATATTACTGATTTTTAATATATAATTTGATTTTTAGACCACAGTTACAATACATAAAATAATAGGAAATAATAAAAACTATGTCATTCAAGTAAACAACATGCAGTGTTCGGAATTTTGTTTCTCTTTAAATAAAAAATTATAATTAAAAAATTAAAGAAAATAATCATTGATCTTAAGTATAGTATATTATTCCTGTCCTTTTTACTTCAATATATCACACCACTTTCATAAAAAGACTAGATTTAGTAATCGAGAGTGAATTGAGAAATTTTCTACTTCAGGTAAGAGTTTAAACTGTAATAACATTCTTAATAATAAAGGAAATAAGAAGTGTGCGGAAGAAAAAATTCAATCATGATGATATGAATTACTCATCAATAATCACTCACAATTTCACCTTGAAAATAAAACAATATCTGATTCTATTTCAACATATGCACAAACGGTTAAATATTTAGCCAATGTTGTGAATTTTTGCATGTTGATTTGATTCTATTCATATTTCAATTCCCAATACACAGGAAAATGCGCAAAATACACATTTAAACCATATGACAGGTGGTATAAGACTATTCACTTTGAATCAACAATTATTACATAAGTTTTGATATGTTGTATTTAAGAGAAAATGCGCTCGAGATTCCATTTTACAATAAACAGTTTTAATGAATGTAAATACTATAAAGCATACAATTCCGAGCAATCAATTAATGGTAAAGAGGTATAATGCTGCACGTTGCTGTAAGATCAGTGATTATTATTTTATTTTTAAAACATTTTTTTGCGCAGCATATTCCGACTTCATAGGGTGTTCTGGAGCCATTAATGAATAAGAAAATTTTTAAATAAAGTGCATAATTAGATCTAATTTAAAAGTTTTAGTTAAAATCAATGATATCAACGTTTAATATCGGTGATCTTTATGGTAGTTGTTACCAACTCTTAAAACCATACAGTTCAGTTTAAATTGAAATAGATTCCAGTTAACTGTATAATATTAAATGGTATGCAACCTCATTTTCACTTCAGAAGAAGTAGAAAATTTACATTCACTTTTTTAATAAGACACATGATATCAATAAGTTTGGTAAATAGACTAGTGAGGTATCTGCTAGGCACCATGTCAACAATAATCATGTTCTAAATTCTTGGTTGTGTTTTTGCTTAAACCCCCGGTAGTACTATCTCAACTAATAAATTGTCTGGTATCAATTATTATCAAAATAATGATCAACCCCATGTACATTCTACATAATTGCCTTTAGAATATTTGCGAGATTATTATGTTTCTGTAAAGTCAGAAAGTTCAATTTATCTCTGATTAGTAGTACATGTTTGGTAAACAGTTTCAAAAATATCGGATTGACACAAAACTAATTAATTAGTAGCTATTTTTATTTTAGAATTTTGTATAGGGTCATTAGGTAATTAATTAATAAGTTATAAGTAATTAATCAGCTTGTGTAGTTCAGGAGGAATATTTACAGTCAATATATATTAATATTAATTTTTTCAATTATTGATCAATATTGTACATTCTAAGAGATTTATAATAAAACAGTCATTTTTTAATTAATACATTTTTGCATAATTTCGTATTTATAGTTAAAATGTATTTTAGCCACGATACAGGAGTATGTCTACTGTATACACATGCGATGTTAACATTACAAGTATTCATAAAATTAATTATTTTAAAAATGCAGATATATTAGTAATTTATGTTTTCCATTATATCTATTGTTTTCTATCCAATAGATAAATATTCTAAATATATAAAGGAATTTACTCATCAATCATTTTAAGTTTATTTATTTTTTATCAAAATAACAATTTAATATGATAGCTAAAATGTTATATTATTACAGCTATTTTATATATATCATTTAATTTG
>JAPDSC010116540.1:1402-15589 GCA_026290005.1 Latrodectus geometricus | reverse complement strand
CTCAGGCATTGGTAAGATAGTAGAATAATAAATTATGGTTACAATACAGTTCTTGTAAATGTACCGAAAACTTTTTTTAAATTCTTATAAGCCTCAAAGGATTAATATACGACTACACATATTTTAATAAAATGTTATGCACTACTTTTCCCTTTACAACCAGCTATAATAAAATATAAAAATGTAAAAATGTAAAATATTTATTTTAAATTTGAATTTTTACATTTCACTGAATATATTTTCATGGACTTCATAAAATTATTGTTGCAGCTCTTACTTAAAGCAACATTTACAACAAATAACTTTATATTTCGTTCGTGTTTGTCTCAGGTTTGAGAATTGCTTAAATAGCTGTTCTATCAAGAGAACTGTATAAAAAGAATCACACTTCCTTTCTGTAAGCACTGCTGTGAAGTCTACTAAGCATAATAGAAATTTCGTAAGGAGATAAATTTGTTGCTTTATAAATTTTTTTTATTTCTTCAGTGAGGTTGGTACCTTGCGCGATTAAAACCAACGAACCAGTGAAGCTAGTGCAGCATTTCCATACGCAATGGATATGATGATGTTTTATAACAAATGCTTATTTTGAAAAATAATATTCATATTTTCTACTTCAAATTCAAATAAATTCTTAGTGGTAAGAAATTTATCTCACTTTTTATTTCTTTAAATTTAAAGGAATTTTAAATATTATTTAAAATTTTATGGTAAATAAATTGATTCCTTTTACAAAAGGATCACTTTCTTTAAAATGATGTAAACATTACCTGAAAATACTGTTGGTTTCCTGAAAACATTCATTAAGTAACAAAGAAAAATTTGCACATGACTTTGAATTCTAAAATTTATTTTCTTAAAACATATAATTCATTTTAATTTTTATAGATGAAAAATATATACAAAGAATTTTTGTAAAAGCATTTATAGATTTACTTGAAACAATATGATATTTGAATTCACGTTTGTAGAGAGAAATATTATAATATTTTGACTCAGAAATATAGTGTTATTATCACATTATTTTTAAATCGTATGAACAAATATTCATTTTTTTATAAAATATAAATTAATAAAATAATTATAATCATTTGAAACTTTGGTTATGATGTCTTTTCTATTTTCTCATATTTACCAAGTATAAAATGATACTTGTTATTTTTTCTATACATTTTAAGTGTCATATTTTCTAAAATTTATTCCATTTTGAATGTAATAATTATCACATAACTGTATTCAATATCCTCTTAGATAAAGAGACATTGATTGGGAATTTAATTCTACATATAATTTATTGTATCAACATTTACACATTGAAATAAATATAAAATAAATACTTAAAATATCTACCTTTATCTTATTTTCAATTTTAAATATTAATATGTTTAACTAAATTATATAATGAGTAATTTACAATAATGATCCTTATATTTAAAATAAACTATAACCTTAAAATTTTATCTTGAAATGTTTTAGTAAAATTAAATACTTGTCTGAATTGGAGAGAAAAATTCATATGAAAAATGTTATGAAATAAATAGAGCATCTATTACTCCCAGTAGAATATTCCAGTTTAAATTATATGTTTTAGTTTTCAACAATCCCATGTGAAATACAACATTCCGTTTTCTTGTCATTCTAAATCCGTCGTATTTTAAAGTTTAGATAAAATTCTGGTTTAGTTGATTTATGCGTATGTTTCATACTGCAAATGATTTTAACCGGATCTGCAGATTTTGAAATCAAGACGTCTAAAAAGAAGATATAATCCTAGATACATTTTTAGTAGAAATTCAATGGTGAAGAAAAATTTTAAATAGGAAAACATTTCTACTTGGATATGAAATAATATTTTTCTTCAATATATAATCATACAAAAAGGATCTTTAAATATACTTCAGGAAACTTTTAAAATATATCCTTTAGAAAGCAAAAATATTTTTAATTTTAAAAACTACGTAATATTTGTTTTATGGTGTGTAAATTGAATAAACATGCATGAAGAAAATGCAGGAAACTAAAATTACATTGCAAAAAGATTAAATTGAGTTAGCTGAGACAAAGCTAAAAAATTACATTTTCTATCTGTTCTTATGCAAAGTTGCATTACCTAACTATTAATATATAAAATGCTTGCTGCATTTAAATTTATCTTATATTATATTTTTGATAAAAATAAAACTATAAATAGAAATGGAAAATACAAGTTTAATTGCAGCTAATATCCTCGATACATTACATTAGTATTATTGATTCGATTCTATTTGTTTAATAATTTATTTTTAAAATATCTAAGTTCTTAGATTTTATTTTTTTGACTTTTAATTTAATAAATATAATTTGTTTGCTTTTTGGTAAAACATTTTTACATAGCTTAAATATTTAATAAAAATTTTAATTACATGCAAAATAAATTTAAAATATAATTTTGCTCTTCCAATGAGTTTAACTATTTATTTCCGGAATTATTCCACTTCAAAATTTGATTTTAATTTCCATTTGTAGTAACATATTTCGATTTTAGTTGATATCATTTAATTCATTGAGAATGTTAAGATTTAATAATGTTTTAGGATGAGTTTCTTATAAATGTAAATTTGTTGCAAATGTGTGTGGGCACACATCTTCATTTTTATATTGCCATCAAATAGTAAATATATTAGATATTTCTTTTCAGATGTAATTATGGAGACATATTTATACTATTATTATTTTTTAAGTATGCACTTTAAGTACTTTTTAAGTATATACTTACAGCATATTTAAATGGTTAATTACGAATAAATAATTCAATATGTGCATAAACTCTCAATGAATATGACTACCATGGGAATATAAAGTAATTGGGAATAAAAGTAAAATGGGAATTAATTTTTATTCGTAATAAAATTTTGTTTAAAATGTTTAAATGGATGAAAATATAGACTCTGGTTATTTATTTAAGAATATAATTAACTTAAAATAAAGAAGATAAAAATTTTATTTACACTTCACCAATCCGACTATGATTTTGTATTTAATATAAACACTAACATTTTTACTCAAATTTATATGCTTCTAATATAGTCCTTTAATTATTACCATGCGTTTTCAGTTGAGAGTAATTTAAAAATTTAATACAATTCTAATGTATAGAATTATATTATAAAGCTATAAACTTTTTTTTTTTTTTTTTTTTATCTAAAATGATGCATAGAAAAATGTATGGCTAATACTACCCATAAACTAATCAGTTTAATATTTTTCTAAATAGCATTTTTGCAATTTCTATACATACTTTTTCTTACTCATTTAAGTTAAACAATGGATTAAAATCACATTACTTTTAATTGAAAACCAAACACTCTCTACAACAAGATTAAACTTTTTGTGATTGATTTGTGGTTAAAAAATAATTATTTACTATAGAATTAAGGTTTCATTATTCTTGAATGAATAAAATGTATATAAGGATTATACAGGAGGAAATGTTGGACACATTTTACATATTCTTTCTAATTTTACATAATTTTTAAATGTATTGCAAGAAAGAATACCAATACATATTTCTTTTATAATAAATATATTTAAAAATGTAAATATTTACAAAGAATTGGGTTAATTATCTCACGTAAAAATATTGAAAACCCAGAAATAAATCATAATACTAATAAAATCACATATAAAACAGGTTTCTATTTATTTTGATAAAATTATATTAATAAAATTTTTCATGACCAAAAATACTTATTTTCATATAGATATAATATTACTTTATACTTTTTATAAAGTAGGTGACTGTCTTGAAACAGATATAAGGATTCTAAAAATAAAAAATAAAAATAAAAATAAAAAATGGAAAATTCTATGAAAGCAGAGATAGATCTGGAAATATGATCTGAGGAAGACCATGACCCACCCTAAAACCACTTTGAACAACCGAAACAGACTTAAATATCAGAAACATTTTAATATTCCATTTAGAACATAGGTCAAACTTCTTACCAACTAATGGTATAGCGAGGAAGGCTAAGATAGGCCAAGAAATTTGATGCCGTCAGGGCTCCTGCAGTGGTCTCATACTTTGAAATTAATTGGGTGATAGCGTCTTGAAAATATACTGGGCTAGCGTAGTAAAAGATCTGAATGCAGAAAATACAGAACATCTACAAGCTTTTACAGGCTTTACTTTTGCGGTGGCATCACCAATTGAAAGAAATCTTGGAGAAGTAGTGAGTAAAGCACTTGGCATTTCCAAATGGTGGACAGATGACTTCAACTTCGAGATCTTTTATGAAACATCCGAATTTCTCTTATAAATTACAACGCTGCTACACGTTCTCTTAGGTGATCATCTACTGAAAACCACAAATATTAAATTGCTGGGCATTACATTTGATAAAATGTTATATTTCAAGCCTCATATCTTAACAGAGGAAAATAAGGCCATTCGATGCTATGAAAAAACATAAAATAATTGTTGGTAACCATTGTTGACATTCAAAGAAATCCTAAACACTATTATACCAAACTTTAACCAAAAATGATTTTACATGGATCATTCATTTGGGGAATCTCACTTTCTACTAAATTAGCCATAAAGTTTACATTTATACAGCAAAAATTTCTCCTTAATATCACAAGATCATTTCGAACCATAACAACGTCAGGACTTCAAGTAATAATTGGGAACCCAACGCTTAACCTTATAGTAGAAGAAGGAACAAAATTTATTGATCTTACGTGTTGCTAAATTCCATGTTGTGATTATCCTATCTCTCCACCATCATACATTGAAGTATAAATAAAAGTAGATTCAATCCATCCAGGTGTTTTTCATCTGGAACCAGAGATCCTAATTAAGCATAAACCTAATGTTCTATGCTCTGAAGATGGCAAGATTATCTTTACCGATGGTTCGTAAACAGGAAATCACTTAGTAGTAACAGTAGTCTCTTTCGTCAGGGATGGCAGGCAACCCACAGGCAGAAATTTAGTACACCAAGCAGAACTTATAGCTCTAAAAGAGGCCATTAATTAAGGCAAGAAACATCAATCTCCAGTTATTATTTAGTCTGACAGTCAAGCATTTATTAAATAAATTAAGATACTTACCAAAAATAGTCCTATAGTGCGATCTATCCGGAATGAACTTATCTTTTTTCCCCAACATCACAATCAATTAACACTAAACATACCGGAGATTTTTTTATTCGGCAAAATTAATGGGAAAATGGGTCAAATGACCCCTTTCGGTATTTTTAGTGTTAAGTCAAACCAAATGGGGGAACTGCAGCTAACGAAAGGATCGATAAAGTTGTGAAAAATGCAGCTATCTCATCCGACTAAAACATAACTATGTCTCTCCTACAATGCTTAATAAAATAACCCTCAGAAACTGGGTAATGAAGTATTGGCAGAAAGATTGTGCCATTGATTATGCAGTCCGTTCTATTTTTGATTTAGAACCTGATGTTTCTATACATCACCTGCATTGGTTCAAAAATGAGATTCTCACTGTCCATTGGCCGTTACCCATTTATTTTAAATATGTTATCACTTCAACTCATTATTCTACATGTTGAGAGGAAAGAAAACCACATCACTATTCGACAACTTACTCACATACAAAATCGAACTCAATGGTAAACAATTTGGAAAAAGAAAATTATGAAAAATCAACATTCCAGACAAAAACTGAATAGTCTAGTGGACTTTCTAATTGACCATGAGAAACTATTTTCGTGGTTAAAAACGAAAGAAATTTAGAATGCGGAAAGAAGATCTAGACCTTACCTTCAAAACAAATGCAAGAAAATAAATCCAATTACTTTTCCATACATTTAATAAACTAACATCCTACCTTTATCAACTGATTTTCTCTTTTAGATCCAATAATTTTGTACATCTAATATGGACAGCATAATTTTATTTTAATTATTTTTTTTCAGATTGAACACCTGCTACTTTTAAACTTTATAGCTCGCGTAAGTAAATGAATTAATTTTACTCATTTTTTTTCTTTTTATTTATTTTTTGTTTAGAAGGGATTAAGAGCCCCTTGTTCTAAAAAATGTAATTCTAAAATAAAAATAACTTTCAAATGTATAAATTATTCAACGAACCTCTTCTTAAGTTCGGCCTAAGCATCAGTTAAACTAGTAAAGTTCATCTCGAGCTAGGCACAGGGAGGTCTGCTCACGTAAAAACTATACTTATATAAATTTTGTATACAAAAAGATTACTTAAACATTAGAAGATTATCAATCAAGAAAAAGAAAATATGAAAAATAACAGAGAAGGTATATGGTCACATACTTGGGTGTTTATTTGACAGCAGAACTAATTTATTTATCCCGACATGTTAGAAAGCACGGTCATGAAAATTAAACTAATTTTCAGAAGCTCTTTTCATATAACTGTCAAAAAAATCATGCTCTAGACGATAAAATTTCAAAATAAAGGAATAACCACTGAATGACAAATCAGTTCTGTTTCACGAGATTCTTAGTTCCCATCCAAACTTTTGCTGACATTTTTTAGTTCAATAAATAACATGAAACTCCAAACTTTATTCTAAAAAAAGACAGCATCACTCAACATGTCATAAAGATTATATCATATGATTTAAAATGTAAGACATACAAACATTTCTAACACATAAAAAATTAATAATGCATTTAAATGAAATTCCCTTAGGCTTAAATTTTTCATTCACGCAACTCCATTCAATGCTACTTTTCTGAATTAATATTTGCTCTATTTTTAAACTACTATAAACTTACATGTGAATCCATATGTATATACATCTTATCACCAAATTCTTAATTTAAATTTAGGCATTCATATCAGAATATATGTCCATATATCTAACAATATTTGATTATTCAGTTTTCTAAGATATTTTTAGCTTAAAATGTCTTTCTGATTTCGTTCTGTTTTACTTATATACTTTAATTACACTATGATACAGCATTTCGTAATATATAATCAATAGAATAAAATATCCATGTAACGTAATTCTGTACTAAATAGTTAAATATTTAACAACAATTTATAGTTAATATTGTAATCTGCAGCATGTTTTTGATGATTTAAAGTTGTAGATATTTGCCATATTTGAAGCATTTAGATACCTATTTGGACTAAATTTTTCCTTAATTCTTAAAACTTTTATCTAAACAAAATATCAAATCATTAAATTTTAATCACAAAAGAATTATTTCAGATATAATTGTTTTAAATTTATATAAGACAGTTTTTTAAAATGGTTGAAATAATATTCCTTATGTATTTATTTTTGCAGTTTCAAGGAAAATGCATTATTAAGATGCATTTACATTAAACATATTAACAGAGTAAAAGCTTTATTTCCTTGGATTATTACCAGCTAAATTGTTTTAAGGGTACAAACTTATAAAAAGGGCAATCACAATCGTATCCGAATATGAGTTTTATAAAGCAAAAATAAACACAAATTTAATTTTAATATTTTAAAACTAAAATTTAAATTTAAATTTTAATATTTAAATAATTTTTTTACCTTAAGCTAAATCCTGATATTTATCTTAACTTCTCTTAAATTGTCGTAATTTGAAATTTTCAAAACGCATTAAATTTAAATGTACAAAAATATATAAATAAGTTTAAAGTATTTAAATATATAAAATTGTATACTTCATTACGATAAAAATATATATTCATAAAAATATTTAAAATAATTATTTTTAACCTACGCTAAGTTGAAAAATGTAATTAGTTAGTTAATTAGCTTATAATATTATATTAATTTCATTACACAAAAGCTGATTTCTTATGAATAGTTATTTTTAAGTACATGCTTTATATTAACTACACAAGTTTACAGTTCTATTACTTGTTATTAAATTAAATTTAAATCTAAGTAGAGTTAAATCATAATTTGTCAGTCTGGCTTAAATATCATTACTTTAAATTAAAAAAAATTAAAATATTTGGTTTTCAAGTAAAATATATAGTTAAATTTATTAAAAGAAATATGTGTAGCAGATATATTCTTTAAAATTCATACTGTAACACAGGTCATAAAATTTCTGTAACGGAATTGAAAACAACAAAATGATAATAATTTTGAACAAAAATGTTACCCTAAAAATAACAAGTAATTCAATTTCCAAGAAATTTAGAAACACGAATTCCAGAAAAGCTTATACTTCTATCAATAACTCTTACATTTCTAGGCATTGAATAAAGATTAGAAATAAGCAAGAATTTAACAGTTTACGCATCTTCATAAGGATGCCTTAATTAATCATCGGTGGTAATTGGCCTTTGTACATCAATAGAAACATGGATTGAGTAATCTTTTGCTGAAACGAAAAAATACACGAGCATTAATATAACATAAATATGATATCCTTTGTTTAAATAAACAGTACAAACATGAAGGAAGTATAATGTGTATTTAATAGAAACATTTATGGAGTCCAGGTGATCATTTCAGGTGATGGAATAGCATAATGGTATTGAATACACATTAGTAACGCACATTCGTCATGATGTTTCCAAAGGTATATTTGACAATCATGATGTTGCAAGCAGAATTGTAGTTTTTGTTGTCCGTTGTACCCAATAAATTTATTCCTGCTTATTATATAGCATCGTAAGTAGACAGATCCTAAATCGTTGTTGGACTGACATCCAGGCTGATGAAAACATCGTAGAATTATTCAAGCATATATCTGTACTACATATAACCAATTATGAAATTCGTTAACATATCTTTTCCTTAAGAAATAATATTCAAATACAATTCTGGTATAAGAAATTAGTTGTATAGTTTTTCATTAAAACACACTATGTATGTCACTTACAGGAATTATTGTAAATATGATCATTTACAAATCTTATGTAGAAAAGTGGTGTAGAAATTTCAATGGCTAGGAAAAAATTTAAACATACATAAATACAATAAGATCAAAAAAATATAAATATATTTTCTTAAATAAAGTATGTGAAATATGTTTTTTTCATTTCTGATTAAATGGATAATTTATAAAATCCGTGCAAGTAAAATTTAAAAATAAAATGCTTGACATCTAGAATGTGTTGCAATATTGGTTTAATGAAATTAAAAAGTGTTTTTGTTGGGCCAAAAGACAACTTTACTGTTTCATATATTCATTGTTTGCTGAAAAAATTTAAAATTTAAAATCTGTATATTGTAAAATAAAACTTACTTTTTTTATGATATCATAATTTGTATTCTGATTTGAATGATCTACTTATTTTATTTTTGATGAGATTTATATTGAAATGATATTCGCGATACTTTTTATTATATTGTAGACGAAAAAAAGCTAAATTCTTATTCAAAATGCAATTTTTTCAAAATAACTCACATTATTAAATATTATAAAATTCAAATTCAATTACTATAACAAATATCAGTCATCAAAACACAATTTGAAATGCCTTTAGGATTGAAGAAAGATAAATATGTATTTATTATTTAATACATCAATATTATTTTATATTGAATAACACATTCGTAAAATTAATACCAAGTCATAAATAATTATATAAGTTAAACTAATGTAGCAATTTTTGTTCAGGCGCCATGGCAACAGTAAATCAAAAATGTGTAATTTTTTGTAAAGACATTAATACTACAAAAAAAATATTTCATTATGGATTTCTTTTATCATTTTCATTGAGTTCAAAAATGAATATTTATGAAGTTGATTATGTATATATTTATGGCTCATTTATATTTTAAGGCAGATATCAGTTTTCTAAACACATTTCGTGAGAAAATATACAAACACTTTTCTACGTAATGTTTTTACGTAGCCTACAATTTTTTTATTTAATTAATATTTTCTCGTGAATAATCAGAAAAAAATTCTAGGACTATATTTTAAAAATTCTAGGACTATATCAAAAGAAGTATGATGTTTTACTAAACTAATTTTTATAATATTATTAAATAAGAATAAAAATTTAAAGGAACAGTTTTTTTTTTTTTTTTTAAATACAAATACATTTTTTTAAAAAGTAAAATAATATACGTTTAAATTAAGACATATTTAGTAAGAATATTCAAAAGAGTAAACATAAATGTTACCTAATATAATTCATTAAAATATGTCATTTTTTAAAAACTGCTTTTCTTATAAGTCACAATTTATTTTATTTAAATAAAATCTTTGAGGATCATTAGATTATTATCAAATAATTTTCAGCCATTCAGCTTAAGTGCTTGTGGAAATGATATATCTATGTTAGTTATTAAAGTACTAACTTTTCAATATTTTACAAGTTTGCAATAAAGCATTTCTCACAATCCACTGAAAAAATTGTTACAATTAAATTTATTTCACTCAAACCTTTCTTAAATATTTACATGATGTTTATTTTAGGAGGTTTTAGGAATAATTTACATGATTTATTTCTATGCAATATATGTATGCGTGATTTGTATATATAAATTATTAAAATTTAGATCTTTGCAAATTCCTTATAATACATATTTTTTTCCAAAACTTTAAATCTTATTTTTAGAATATTTATAATAGATTTTATTTATATTAATAGAAGTCACAATTGAATTAAATTAAAAAAGTTATTGTGAATAATCAGAATAATTAAATCCATACATTGGGATGATTGAAATAACTTACACTGCCATCAAATTTAAGACATTCACTGTTATATTTTGCTAATAGTCTTAATTTATTTGATGGATAAAACTCATTACAATGCAAATAAAATGTCTTGAATGCTAAGTTTCATAAACTTCATGCTATCAAGCATAGTAGATATAATTTACAGCTGAACATATTTCATAATTTTATTCATTAAATAACTGTCAAGAAGGACAATTTTGATAATAATACGAATATATTTATTTGAAATGAGACACCTAAGAATATATTTTACAGTTGCTTATTGATTAGTAGTATCTAGAAGTTAGGTGCAGAAGCATGCCACAAAAGCTTACCCTATTTTAAATATATTACTACTTATTATTTCTACATGAAAAAGAAAGATAATGCTGATATTATTGTTTCATATGTAATTTCATTAAAATCATTAATCACCATGTATTTATTACCTTATAAATTTAAATAATTTTTTCGTGGTTATGTATATTACAAGGAAACTCAATTTATTGAATTACATATATCTAATATTTCTCACATAAATATGCATGTCAACAAAATAAGATTTCCCTGTTTTAACGGTATTTTAATTGATTGTTTTAAGAAAATTTATTCTCAATCTGCAGAATATATAAGTTTATTTTTTTTTTAATTTAAAAAAATGTTTCTTGAAATTAAATTATTGATTAACCTTATCTGTGTGTGCGCGTGGGAGTGTGTGTATGAGAAAGAAAAAGATTCATTACAGATAAAAGAAATTTCCATTTCAAGTAAAATACTTATCTTACTCTCTTCTATACATGTTTTATTTTTTCATGACAAACCCACAAAATACGCAATCAACAAATGAAATGTTTA
The DNA here is from genome assembly GCA_026290005.1 of Latrodectus geometricus. Classification (NCBI taxonomy): domain Eukaryota; kingdom Metazoa; phylum Arthropoda; class Arachnida; order Araneae; family Theridiidae; genus Latrodectus; species Latrodectus geometricus. The sequence goes on along the minus strand of JAPDSC010116540.1, from coordinate 4,109 downwards.
CATTTTCTAGCTTTTCTAATTTTAAAATTATATGTTAGATGCTTAAAGTAATAATTAAATGTTTAACAAACCTTTAAACAAAATTAGGTGATTAAGTAATATAATTTATTTAAATAACTATTAGTAAGATTTTACTTTTAATTATCATAATTTAAGATGAAATGATTTTTCTCATCTCATCAGTTGAGATATACAGAAAAATATTATTTAATTTAACCTTTTTAATAGCTGTGACTCACATTTTTAATCATACAGATGAAAAATACAATTTCAAATCATTGGTGGTTTCCTATCAGCAAATTATTGAAGCAGCATAATTTAAAATTTGTTGAAATCACAAGATACAGATGCCTTAATTAACAAATGGTCTAGTATGATTGACTCCCTAGTGTTCCATAGTTCCTTTCGAACAAAGACTAGAAATGACATATTGGCGAACGATGGACAATTCTGATCTTTCATTAATGAAACAATTTAATAAAGACTTAGAAATTCGTTTGTGTATTTAAGATGGACAATTTCAAATTGATTTCTCACTAATCTACAAATTCCTGTGATTGCTATTTACAAGATGTATCAAACTTTAATACTAAATTCTTGAGTTATTTGCTTAGTATGTTAGTTCAATATAATTTACTTGTAGAAGTTTATTAAATAGCTTGATAAATATTTACATTCAATCATACATGAAAGCATTTAAATTTCTTTAAAATCAGGAAAAGGATTATAGAAAAAAGTAATATTGGCCCAAACGATTTCGAAAAATTCTTTACTCATCCTTAAAATCATTGTATATACAAACAAAGAATCACTTAAATTTTTCATAATAAATGATTGTATTTTTATTTTTGTGTGATCGAGAAAAAAAAAGAGCTCCAAAAAGTACATAAAATGAGTCTAAAATTCTGAAGAATAGATTAAATTATTTCAATTAAATAAGTATATATTCCTGCACTGAAATGCAAAATATTAATTAAGATTTAATTTTTTAAGAGCTTATATGTTCATTAAGCGTGTGTTCCTGATAATTTTTATTTAAATTTTATTGATTGAAATTATAAATAATTTTATTATTGATAAAAATCTATTTTAATAATTGATATTTAAATTAGTTACGTTAAATTAAGATTAAAATATTTGATGAAATAAGATTAATATGATAAAACTATTAATCTCTTTATAAAATTTAAGGATCTGAAATTCACAAATTAGTATTTTGTAAATGTAAAGTCAACATTCTATTTTATTAAGCAAAAAAATATATTAGTTAAGAGCTGAAAATTTGTATCATGACATACATCTCATTCCTTACAAAAAATCATTGAAATGACAAAAAATAACTCTACTCTATAATCACTTATTTCAAAAAGAACTAAATGAATTATTAAGATATTTTTCAAGAACAAACTTTCCGATTATAAAATGAAAAGCTAATAGATGAGATAAAATTCAAGAAATGAAAATCATCAATATTGGCAAATAATGCACCAATTCTAATATTAAAACGTTGTCTTTTTTTTTTTAATGATAGAGAATTTAAATTGATATTTTAATTTTGATTTCGAAAAATTTGCTACACACTTTAAATTATTATTAAATTTAAGAATTATCAACAAAATGTAATTTTGTATAGATTTTTGTAAATTGCTCTTTTTGATCAATTTTTCTGATAAATTGATAAAAAATTACCTATTTACATTTTGAAATTTTGTATTTTTGTAAAATATAAAAATTGAATTTTTGTAAAATATAAAATTTGTTCAGAATTGTGGTTGATAATATATCCTTAAAGCTCATAAGTGATATCAGAAATATGCATATATTATTTATATATGAAGAAAATGCATGTGCATCATCAGATACATTACAGAAAGTATTTAAACAAAATATCACGAAAAAAACAGTCAATCAAAAAATGATGTTATGAAAATACATTCAAATTGTGTTTGATGAATAACGATGTAAAATTCTTAAAGTATTTAGAAATATAAACTAATAAATTTCTCTTAGAATTAGTTATAAAGTGCCTGTTAATTTAGAAATTATATTTATGTGAAATTTTGAGTATCTATTTCTCAGAAATTACAATTTTTAATGTTATATTAGAAAATATCAGGTATTCGAGGTTTAACTTTTAAATTAAAATGTTAGTTTAAAATATTAATAACATACTTATATTAAAAGACAAATCCAGGAGATAATACATCTTGGTTTTAAAAAGATATTATGTCTGCAACCTTGAAATTTACTGAATCAATTAAAACATTTATTGTTTCAATACTTTTAGATAATTACTAGATCATAAACTATATTTGTTCTTCCAAAATCACTAATTTTTCTGCTTGCCATTTCAAGTGAAATGAAGCACTCTGTGATCGAACTATCAATACTGCAGCTGCCAAAAGCGTGCATTTCAGCTACAAAAGAACTTTATCACACTCTCTCAATAGCAAGTATTTGGAAAAGATGGATCGACCGCTCTAACGAAATTTTATCGATTTATCAGATCTTTTTACAACAAATGGATTTACTTTTCTGTGAGTGGTTTGGAAATAAATTTATTAGTTAGAGCTCAATGTTCATCACTCAATTATTTTTCCTTCTTAAAAAATTAAAATTGATGTAAATAATAAGTTATCATTTTAAGTTTTAATGCAGGGCAATATATATATATATATATATATATATATATATATATATATATATA
>JAPDSC010116536.1:0-17188 GCA_026290005.1 Latrodectus geometricus | reverse complement strand
TTTTTCAAGGGGAAGTCAAGCAGCTAACTAAGTTATCACTCGTAGTTATGATTCAACTGTTTATGAGTTCAATCCTGAGTTGAAATCAACTTTATTCATGTCTAAGTAGCCTTTGTCGTTAAAAAACGTTTTCAAAAAGACAAACAATCCAAGAAATATATTAATGAAGTAGTTACAACTGTCATTATATATATATATATATATATATATATATATATATATCTGATAGTGTTTTCAAGTTAAGTACATTAGATTTTTGAAGCTCTGATTTTTGATTTAACTATTCAGGTTCGAATCGGAGCTCAATCTTGGATTCTTAAAATAGTCTGGAATCCATTTTAAATAACATATCCAGGTTTGTTAAACCGTTTGGAAACTTACATGTCAAGACATTTTTCTGTTCGCAAATTATGGAAAATGTTTACTCTGAAATTTGGTGTCTATCCTTATGTATCCCAGATTTGGTAGTCAATAACATTAATGTTTTTGAAATAAGAATGTTTATAGTATACAGAGATTCTTTCATAGTATAGCAAAAACAGTCATCACCTAATTCGATAAGCATAGACAGACAGGCTGCCATCTGATTAATTATCGCTCTAAATTTCAGTTCAGTAGTTCATGGGTTCGATTATAACAATTGTCTTGGACTTTTGTCAAGGCCTGAAATCTATTTAAACTGTAGGCCATGGTCCTTTTAATACTCATGAGTGAAAATTCCCTTGACAAGTAGACATATGTATAAACTACCTGGTAAAATTCTCATGTTTCATCGAAATAACTTCTGAAATTACATATATAATTTTTCTTTTTTAAAATACAAGTGCAGTATATATATATATATATATATATATATATATATATATATATATGTTGAATTAAAATAACAGATCAAATATTTACTGTTATTGTATTATGTCTCTGTAATTATTTCTATAATTACCGAGACATAATGTCATATAATCGTTAATAATGAAGAAAGAACCTTAATTCGTGCTTAATTTTTTTTTCATCATAAGTAAATTTACCCTACCAAGGGATTAAAGAAAGCGAAAACTAAATTAACTGAGAAAATGAAGTCATATCATCTAAGAAAAAGAGATTTTTAAAATAAATGATTTTCTTCCAAGTCATTAAAGCAAGATAATTTCATTTTTTAAAGAAAGCTTCAATCGCCAAAAAGGCAAAGTTGAAAAGAGCTTAATCGTAATCGTTATCAAAAGTAAAGAAACTTCAATCGTTTTGGGAATTTTCTGGCAGCTTATAGAAATTTTTCAAGCGAGTTAGAAATACATTTTTGTACTATTATCATCTTTAATCCAAGTATTAAATATATGTATTTATTTCATTAAATTTATAGGAAAGAAATCTTTTTAGAGAGGAAATAATTGGAAAATAAATTTTTTTCTCCCATTCAAAAGGGAGATTAAAAAATTTTGTTTATAAAAGAAATTATACTCTTTTTGAACATAATTAACAAGAGGTTTTCGAAAATTAAATATGATCTCAGAATTTTTAAAATGAATATGCATGTACAAAAATATAAATTATTAAAATTCATTATATATATATATATATATATATATATATATATATATATATATATATATATATATATATATATATTAAATTAATATAATTCCTATACTTAAATATATTGAATTTTTGAAACATATTTTCTAGCAAAATTTAAAATACAATTTTAGTGCATGTATAAACAACGAATGTTTTGATTTTTATTTGTTTAATCAGATGCAAGTATCAATATCAAAAAAAGCGAAAATAATGAATTTTTATTGTGTAATTTATAAAGACGTAATTTCAGTTTTTAAAAGTCTAAATGGCGATAGAATAATCTTTAAAACTATTAGAGACCAGTCAAGGTCACATCAGTTTCCTCAGAAGAAAGCTTCTTTGGGAAACAAATCTGTTTTCCGGGAGAAATTGTAGTTTGCAAATCTAAGAACATTTTTAATAACTTAAGAAAATAAAGACTTATGGACAGACCAACTAAAAGCAACTTGAATAAAGCGTTCAGCACTTAAAAATTTCCTTTCAATATGGAGTTATTAAATATTGAATTCAAAAATCCTTTCAATCACGTTCCTATCTATTTACAATCAGTAACTACAACGCAAAGTGTGAACTCATACAGTGTAAAAGGCAAAAAATATGCATTTCAAAACCTAGTAAAATAGTGTCATTTGTGTTAAAAATATTATATTGCAAGAGTATTGATATAAGAGGAATTCGAAAGCTGTTCACATTTCTTTTCTGTTCCCTATTAGATAGCTGAATATTGATTATTTAAAAAAGAGAAAATGTGGATCCGACTTTTGCTTGAATGCTTAAAACATGTAGAATTCGAAAGAAAATACACTTTCAATTCCCTCCAATATTAGTTTGAATGGCAATGGAATCGCAGATCGTGTGTTCAAGTCTGCCTCATCTGACACCCTCCACGGCAGATTGACTCATACCACTATCTCCTCAATCAAGTCTATTCAATTCTAAACACTTTGGGGAATCCTTCATGAACACACTTAGTACTTTGGAAAAAGACGTCGTTAGTGTCATCGATGAATATTTCGAAGAAAAAGCAAACGTCTCTCTTATGTTTCTTGAATGGCCATTCAAATCAATTACTTATCCGGAAAGATCTTTTCCCCCGGAAAGATTTTCAGGGAGAGAAGTCCTTTTCGGAGTTTGTACAGGTGGTGCAGGCTGAACAAGCCTCTAACACCATATTCTCAGGTGATTGAGTTCTATGGTTTCCAAAGAAGGAATTCTAAAAACATCTGAAAGCAGGTACAGTTCCTAAAGGATACATTTCGGTTTTCTAAGAATTTTTTGGTTTTATGGAGATGGTATAACAATGCTATACAATTTGGGATTAGAAACAACAACAGAAATTCAAGAGTTAAATGATTTATCAATTGATTATATCGTGCCACAACTTTACAGAGAGGTTAGCTCAATGTTCCTTACAATTTAACTAAACTGAAAATAGTATCTTCAAAGTTTTAAAATAAAAACTATATTTTACTTTCAGTAAGGTGAGATGCTGATTTAATATCATTTTCTTCTGTGGACAGCTGTTCTCAATTAAATTCCTCACAAATACTCGGTGGACCAATAAAATTTGGAATTATTTATATGGATTATATATTGCAAATTTTTCTTTTTGTTTTCATTGAAAACGATGAAATTTCCTTTTAATTCTCAAAGATGGTTATTATACAACAGGAGAGAAATTTTAAAACTATTTTTTCATACTATTAAAAAAAGTAATTTAAAATGTTACTTTCAATGTATTTTTGAAACATATATTTTCATAATTTTAAGTTATATATGATGTTCCTTCACATAATATCCAGAAATAAATCATAACTAAAATGATTTGTAACTATGTGTAGCATAGATTAACAGTAGAATGCTTTCGTAAGTATTTTAAGAGCATCCAAGGTGGGCTGCATTCTAGGAGGAAATATCATCCATATTAAATTAAATGGAAATATAACAAGGTAGAAAACAATGTACAACATCAGGCATCCATAGAAAAGTGCTGAAAGAAATACCCAAAAATGCAACATACGATTCCAAATTTATAAGAGCAAAAAAAAAAAAAAAAAAATTCTCAATGCCCCCGCTAATAGGTTTTTCATCTTTCAGCACTACACAGGGTGGAAGTGATGGTACCTTTCCATGAAGGGGCGCCTAGTCGGAGTGATTCCGAAATTCAGTGGGTCTTATTTTAGAAGCAGGGAGTAAGTAAAAGACTTGCCCAGCTATCGTCAGGAGTATCATTTCACATGAAAGACATTGAGACTACGATATATGTTACGTGTCCCAGTCAAAATTCTGAAACGACAAATATTCAGTTAAGTCAGAATACGAAATTACTATTTGCCAATAAAGAAGGCGATGTTGTAATCAATAAGGCCACCCCGGCCCTCAAATGCAAGCATTACATTTATGAATTTGCAATACAAAACCATATTCCATAATTCACGTGAATTTATATTCGAAAAATACTAGAAATAAATTTTCTAGTATTTTTTTCTAGTACGTCAACTATAGTAAAAATTGAGCTTCGACAAGGAAGAAGGCGCTCTTTTTCGAAGTTTAATTCTACTTTGTTCCAACATACATTGCAGAGAGAAACATTCCCCCCCACCTTCTATATTCTTATGTATGAATAGGATAGGAGCCCCCCCCCCGAATTCGATACCACAATTCTTTCCTTTCAAATGACTGATAGCCATGTGACTTCGACTTCGATTCAAACAATGTCTAAAATACCAGCACGTAGTGCTTCATTGTTAAAGAATGAACCAATTTCTCAGGCATTGTATAAAAATATCAAACAAAAAATTAAATGAAAACATTAGATCATAAATATATAAAAAAACGGAAAGACATCTACTTGTCAAAAACGAAAGTTCGTAACAAAAAGATATTCTTTAAAATTTTGGTTCTGAATTGAGAGTTAAAATATACATGAATCTGTCAACGGTGTCAGGGTAGGGACTAGAATTTAGTTCATATAAAAGATAAGTGTTCGTAAATTAGAGGTTCTGAAAAAGGAACATCTACTATCGTAAAGAATTTAATGAAAAAAATATTGTAAAACTATATATATATATATATATATATATGTATTTATTTTATAAAAGGAACCTACATTTCCATCAATGTAGCCTTCTGTTTTTTTGGTACGATACATGAGACTGACCATTAAGTCAACACAACGGTGCTTCACGAAATATGCATGGCGTATTTCTTTTCTCTGATTTTGTAAAATCTGGCAACAAAAAACACTCCACCCATCTCAGAATAACAAGGAATTGAGCAAATAAAAAAAAGCAATTCACTCAGAGTATTCCACAAACGTATTCCAGACAGTCGCATTTCTAGCAGATCACAATTCACGAGTTGAATAAAAGATTCTGGAAGGACTGAAGGAGAAAACTGAATTATTTTATTTTTTAGAGCGAAACAGAATTCTTTGTTGTCGATTTGCTTCAGTGGTAGTCGGAGGCAAATCTCTTCAAGATCAAATCAGTGATACATATGTTCCAAGAAGTTAGATTTTGAATATATTTTCTTAATTTTATTTTTGGAAAATGTCAACAGGAAAATTGGATTACTATTTTTTAATTTTTGTTGTTTATATTATTATTTGGAAATTTCTTTTAAATAATTTTCTGCAAAATTGAAGTTAAAAGTCCATATAGGTTTACCTTAACTCATTGTCCTTATAGGTTTATTTTAAGATTAGAAGACACTTTCTCTAGATATACGTATGGTTATTTCTCTAGTTGACAATATGACATAAGATATTTAAAAAGTTAAGCGTGATGTAATATTTAGTCCTTCCAGCTATTTTTGAAGATAGTATGTGCTTTTGATTTGTTTGTTTTAAGAATATTCTCTTATTAAATCTGGTTTTTAAGATAGTGTTTTTTAAATTGATATTCATTTTTTATCTGGATGAGAAAAATTAAACAGCATGAAATGTATTATGATGGTAAAATCAAATTATCATATATTAAGAATAGTTTTCAATATTTCATTATAAACATGATAGTCTGTTTTGCCTTTTGGTCTACAAGAGCATATTTTCCTTCATTTTAATCCAACTATGTTTCTTTTTTAGAAATATTTATTTTATTGTAAAAAAAAATTATTCCTGAATGCTTTCTAATTTATTTGAAATGCTAGCTGAATGAATGTAACATATTATGCTGTCGCCAGTAGCAAGTAGCATTTAATGGTTTGGATATATGAGGTAAAACCTCAAAAATCCAAACCTGAATGGAAATTTTCGAAAACATTTCATTTCAAAGCTGTTATTGACCCGATTGTGATACTTTAGAAGAAGCACTTGTTTTACTCTAATTAGATATAGACTTGAGTGTTTTCTAGTTCATTTTACATGTTAGCTGCATAAATATTGTATGTTATACCTTGGCAAGAAATATTAACCTCATACATACATACCGTTATAATACAGCATACATTTGAATGTTTTCCGTTTCAAAGCTGAAATTAATTCAATTGTAGTACAGTCTAAGAAATGCTTTCTTTGCTGTAATCAGAATCAGATCTGAATGTTCTCTGCTTCGTTTTGACATGTTAGCTGCATTAATGTAGTATGTTTTACATTCTCAAAAAACATTCACCTCATACATCCATGTCATATCATGCAGAATAGGTTAGAAGGCATTCCGTTTCAAAATTGATGTCAATTAAATTGTGGTACATTGAAAGAAGTACTTGTGTTACTGTAATCAGAATCAGGTCTGAATGCTCTCTGCTTCATTTTACATGTTATCTGCATAAACGTAGGATGTTATACCTTTAGAAGAAATATTCACATCATACATCCATGACATATAACACAGAACACTTTTGAAGGCATTCCGTTTCAAAGCTGAAATTAATACAGTTGTAGTACATTGTAGGAAGTACTTGTTTTACTGTAATCAGAATTATACTTGAATATTTTCTGGTACTTTTGACATATTATTAATATTACTAATATATTGTTTATTATATTATTATTATTAATATAATTACATTATGCTATACCATCTCAAGTAGTATTCAAACCATACGCTCATAAAACACAAAGCAACAAATTTCACAAGGCGTTTTGTTTCAAAGCTATCTTCAATCTAATTGTACACTATAAGAAATACTCCTGTTACTGTCATCAGAACACTGTCTGAATGTTATTTGATTCCTTCAACGTTAGTTGCATAAATATAGGGAATTTACTAGTCATCGCATGGGTCATTCATCTTTTATATTCATTACACACAATCAAAAATTTCCCGTAGGATCTAAATAATTTAATTCTATTAATATCATTTTCATAAAAAATTATTTTCTTCTCTAAATGTATTTGTAACTGATTTCTATTACAAATTTTACTTATAATTTATTATTCCTGCATATGTTTAAAATTTATAATCATGTTTTATATTTCATAATAATTTTATGGAATTATTTATAAGCTTTTCCAAAAACTGAATGGATTTAGGATATTTTTCAGATAAATGTTTTTATTGCTTACACATTTGTTCGATTTCTAAGTAATATATTACATTTTATAAGTAATATATTACATTTTATAAGTAATATATTAGATTACATTCTAAGTAAAATACTTACACATTTGTTCGATTTCTAAGTAATATATTTCAGAGTAATAATAGTAGCTTGTAAAAAATTGAATAAAAATTTTAAATACTGTACTGAAGCATGTATTTTTAATAATTTTACATTCAAATTTTTAATATTAATAAGTATATATATATATATATATATATATATATATATATATATATAAATATATATATATATATATATATATATATAATTTATTTAATTGCTTTTAAATATAATAAATTTATTTAATTTATAGTCTATTATCTAGATGGGTTGAACTGATTCAATGTTTTTAACTTTGAGGCAGCCAATCACAGCCAGGCGCACTTCATGAAAATTTCCTCCTCATTTCGTCATTCAGCTCGGCGCTGATATAAAAAGAGCGAGAGTTTCGCCGCCGAGCAGTCCCACCGGAAGTTCGGCCAGAAGTCGAGAATACGACATGCTGTACGTTCGCTAAATGTGAATAAAGTATTTTATCTTAAGCGAAGTTATTATTTAGTAGCTCACCGAGTCGGCACCTACAATGGTGACCCGGAAAACTTTTCGACTTTTGGTTCAAATTTATTAATTCGTCGAAAACTAACGATATTTGTTCTAAACTTCACGAGCTAAAATGGAGGAAACTGCAGCAGTAAAGATACCAATTTATAATTACATCGATCCAGCTCTGTGGTTCGCTATGTGCGAGTCTACCTTCGCTTTAGCTACTCCCAAAGCCATTAAGGATCCGATAACCAAGTTTAACTACTGTGTCGCCCATCTGCCGTCCGAAACCGCTTCGTTAGTTCGAGATATCATACTTCAGGAACGCACAGCTGAATCTTACCAGGAGCTAAAATCCGCCATTATTCACCGTTGTGGTGAAAGCAGTACTCAAGAAATCAGAAAATTACTTTCCGGGGAGCAACTTGGTGATAGAAAGCCTTCAGAACTACTAAGGGTTATGAAAAGACGAGGAGACAAGCACAACATTCCCGACTCATTGTTACTGGAATTATTCCTACAGCAGATGCCTCAAAGTGTACAGTCCATCCTCGCATCAGTACAACCCCTCGATTCTTCCAAAGCCGCTAGTATTGCCGACCGCATACTGGAAGTAACACCTACTCAGGTAAATGTAGTTTCTTCACCTTCAAATTCAAATTCGGACATTGATTCACTACGAAACGAAATTCAGAAATTACGTAGCGAAGTGTTTTTTTTGCGTCGTTCACGTAGCTTTTCAAAAACTCGCTACACGAGATATCGTAGCCCTTCAGCTAAAAGCACTTCGAAGTCTACGCAATGTTGGTATCATCGGAAATTTAAAGAAAAGGCGCAGAAATGTGCACCTCCGTGTTCGTTCCAGGGAAACGAACGAGGGAAAGTGTAATGGCGACTGCCGCTTTACCCTCTGAATCTTGTCGCCTATTTATTCGAGATAAAAAGTCAAATATTATCTTTTTGTGTGACACTGGTTCAGACGTCAGTCTTCTTGCTGCAACGAAACAACAAACGCGTCAAAACCCTATTATGACATTTTCTGCTGCAAATGGAACTCCAATTCCTGTATATGGAAGAAAAACTTTAGAGTTGGACCTTGGACTCCGCCGTAACTTTCATTTTGTCTTTTATATTTGTAAAGTATCAACGAATATTATCGGTTCTGATTTTCTTCATTATTTTGATTTACTTCCGGATGTAAGAAGGAAATTACTTGTGGATTTAAAAACCAATTTGAAAATTAATTGCAAGGCCATTAACGCTAATTTACATTCAGTTAAAACCATAATTGTTAAATCTAAATACGATAAGTTATTGTCAAATTATCCTTCACTTCTAAAACTTCCTGACCAGACTCAGACTGTTAAGCATAATACCTTGCATTTCATCGAAACAGTAGGACCTCCAGTTTCGTGCAAACCTCGGAGGTTAGCTCCGGACAGGCTCGAAATTGCAAAAAGGGAAATTCAGAAGATGATAAATTTAGGCCATATGCGAGTTTCAAAAAGTAACTATTCCTCTCCTCTTCACATGGTGCCAAAAAAAGGTACAAATGAATGGAGACCAGTAGGCGATTATCGCAGGCTAAATGCTCAGACTGTCAAAGATAAATACCCAATTCCAAATATCTCCGACTTTACAGCAAATTTGCACGGTGCGAAAATATTTTCCCACATAGACTTGGTGAAAGCATATCACCAAATACCGATAAACGCCGCAGACGTACACAAAACGGCTATTGCTACACCTTTCGGCTTATTTGAAAGCACCAGAATGCAATTCGGGTTGTGCAATGCAGCTGCAACCTTTCAACGTTTTATCGATGAAATTACTCGAAACTTGTCAGGAGTGTATGCTTTCATAGACGATATATTAATAGCATCTAAGGATGAAGCTACCCATTTAGAACACTTAAAAGCTCTGTTCGAACGGTTGAACAATTACGGCCTAAGTATTAATGCACCCAAATGCAATTTTGGTGTATCCTCTTTAGAATTTTTGGGATTTCATGTTTCCGAGCAAGGGTTAAAGCCCTTACCGCACAGAGTGGAAGCTATTCAAAAATTTCCAAAACCAAACTCGTTGACTCAGTTACGAAAATTTCTTGGAATTTTTAACTTTTATAGACGTTTTGTTCCCAAAGCTTCGCATATTTTAGCACCTTTAAATAAGCTTTTAGAAGGACATCACAAAAAACCTTCAACTAAATCAAAACAATGCCCTCTCGAGTGGAACGACGAAGCCGAAAAAGCATTCACCGCTGCAAAAGCTGCTATTGCTGAAACTACCCTTCTCAGACACCCGATTCCAGGGGCTACTTTAAGTCTTTGTACTGACGCCTCTGATCTAGCCGTAGGTAGTTCATTAATGCAACTGCATAATTCAGTATGGGAACCAATTGCCTTTCTTTCGGTTAAACTAAACAAATCTCAAAAAAATTGGTCAACCTATGATCGAGAACTACTCGCGATATACTTATCGATCAAGAAATTTCGACATATGCTTGAGGGTAGGCCATTCACAATCTATACAGATCAAAAACCCTTGATATACGCATTTAAACAAAAACCTGAAAAATGCACACCGCGTCAACTTCGCCACTTGGATTTCATAAGTCAATTTTCGACAGATATACGATACATTAAAGGCCGTGACAACATAATAGCCGACGCCTTGTCCAGAATAGAAATAAACACAGTTTCTAATAATAAAAATCTCGATTTAAACCAATTATTTAACGAACAACTTCAAGATAACGAAATTCAAAATTCCTTTTCACAATTCCCTTCAAACTTTAAACTGCAAAAATACTATTTTCCTCTAGAGGATATTACGCTTTACTGTAATATGGATACAGGTACACCCCGACCGTTTATCCCCTCAGGGGGTTTACTTTCTTTAAGTAAACACGGGTGTCACAATCCCGAGGTACCCCAGTGATCTATCCTCTTCTTTTCTTTTCTTCTGTCCTCTACCCTTCTGCTTTCTCTTCCTTTTCTCCCTCAATGTGGTTGCCTCTTTGAGGTTGAGGGCTCCCCTTGAGCAGCTGTCGCCGCTCTGTTGCTATTAGCTACTCTTGGGGACTAAATCACCCACGTGTTTGCCGTGCGTGGAGACCCGTGTCCCTGGAAAGGAGGGTCCTGGTAATTGAGGCCCCCAGAGACCAACACATTACTTTGGCCTCTGCTTCAGGTAAACGGGAGGTGTGTTGTGGTCCTCAGCACATCAATCGGCTTTATGGATCAAGCGATCGGTACATCTGCTGGATGACTCGTTAAGGGTGGAGGCCATCACAGGGATGTACTGTGAGCGTATAGGATCTGGCTAGCACTGGTGCAGCTGGTCTGCATCCCCTTGTTGGACTCGGTGGTGGGTGGTGCGGTCAGGTCCCGAAATTTTAAATCTATTAAATGGAGATTAAAAATTTTTCTTTTCTCCCTCGGGAGCAACTTGTAAACAATGATAAAACTAAATTTTTTGTTATCGAAAGGAAGGAGGGATCATTTGAAAATGTGTCCCCCTTTCTAATTCACAAAGGAATATCGGGTTTAATCGGGGAAGTAAGAGATATCCGTAAGTTACGTTCTGGTGACTTATTGGTGGAGGCTGCGAATTCAAAACAAGCAGCAATGCTGAACAACATGCGAATGGTAGCGAACATTGAGGTAACTGTCTCGCCTCATGGTTACTTAAACTTTTCACAAGGTGTAATTTCCGCAAGGGATCTGTTGAACTCGCCGACGGACGAGATTCTTGAGAATTTGCAAAGTCAGAAGGTCTGTGCTGTTAAGCGCATTACTGTCAGAAGAGATGGAAAAGTTCTTGAAACTAAGCATCTCATTCTGACATTTGCGACACCAGACCTTCCAGACAATATTAAAGTTGCTTACATGAATCTTCCCGTCCGGCCCTACATTCCCAATCCCTTGCGATGTTTTCAGTGCCAGCGTTTTGGGCACTCGAGAAATGCTTGCAGGGGCAAACTGACTTGCGCTCGCTGCGCAGCAGTTGGCCACGATAATTCGACCTGTACAGCAAAGGAGGAATGTGTCAACTGTCATGGTGACCATCCCTCCTATTCTCGTAGCTGTCCTCAATGGGTACTTGAAAAGGAGATTACCACCTTTAAAGTGAAGAATAAATGTTCTTACCCTGAGGCTAGAAAACAAGTTACCTCTCGCACACCGCAGCATGGAAAGAGTTATGCAGCCGCTACTAAAAAAGTCACCAAAAATATTAGTACACAAACGGATATTCTATCAATCCCTGTAACTAGATTACCCCAAACATCAACTGAAAGACCAAAATCTTCAAATTCCATCATTCGGAGAGCTCCTTTGGCTAAATCAAGAGGTGTTAAAGCCTCAAAATTAAAATCTGCCAAGGAGGGCGCACGAAAGCCCTCCTTATCCACCCGTAAAGCCTTATCCCTAGAAGCTGACGCAGTTTCTCTTCATCCTTCGGACGATGATGTATCGTTCGAAGAGATGTCAGATGATATGCCTTCCAGCTCTGGGAAAGGAGCTTTTCAATTTAAACAATAACTTCCTTTGTTTCTTGGAACTGCCATGGTTTGCGATCCCATCTCGATGACATCAAGTGTCTATCGTCAGCTTATAACCCCGCATGCATAGCACTTCAGGAGACATTCCTGAAGTGTACAAATAACATCAATATGCGTGGGTTTCAATGCTTTCGAAAAGACTGTGGTGACGATGGTGTAGTGTCTGGAGGTGTTTGTATACTAACATCTAATGATTTTCCCAGCACTCTCCATCCATTAAATACTACTCTACAGGCTGTAGCTGTGAGAATTCACACATCATGTTTGATTACAGTCTGTAGTATGTATTTGCCACCACATGATGTCATCCGTCAAGAGGAACTCGATGATTTAGTTGATCAGCTGCCAGCGCCATTTATGTTGCTCGGCGACTTCAACGGCCATAATACTTTGTGGGGAAGTGATGATACTAATTCTCGCGGTCGTCAGATAGAACAGTTTATTTCTGATAACTGTCTCTGTCTGATGAATACCGACGAGAAAACTTATTTCCACCTACCCACAAGAACATTTCATTCGTTAGATCTGGCCATTTGTTCCCCCTCACTTCTGCCATTGTTAAATTTAACAGTAGGGAATGATCTGCATAATAGCGATCATTTCCCACTCGTCATCTCCCAGACTGGAGGTAGTAGTGTGCAGCAACGTGTACCTACTTACGTGTACAGTCGGGCAGATTGGACGCTGTTTACACAATTGGCAGTTGTTGATAATACTATGGTCATGATCCGAAATATAAATGAGGCCGTTGAAAGGGTCACCGAAACCATTATACGTGCAGCTGATATTACAATTCCTAAAAGTTCCTCTAGAATACACAGGCGATGCAAACCTTGGTGGAATGAAGAATGTCAAATCACCTATAAGAAACAGAGGAAGTTATGGGGGTTATTTAGGAGATACCCCACTACGGAGAATCTTATTGCCTTTAAGAGAGCAAAAGCATTAGCTCGTAGAGCTCGTCGTAGAAGTAAGAAGGAGTCCTGGTCTTGCTATGTCTCTTCAATAACATCTTCAACATCCAGTAAGCAGTTGTGGAGAAGAGTAAAAGCAGCCAATGGAATTTACAGGGAATTTCCCATTCCCATTTTAAAAACCAGGGCTGCTATACATTCTTCTCCGAAGGAAATAGCTAACGTCCTTGGTGAAAGTTTTGCTAGTGTCTCAAGCACTGACTCTTATAGTCCTTCGTTTTTAAGGACTAAGAGTCGTGCTGAGCAAACACCAATTCGTTTCAACCATGGACAAGCCTTACCCTACAACTGCGAATTTCGGATGTTAGAATTGAAGAAAGCTTTACAGCAGGCCAATAATACCAGCCCAGGACCTGATGAAATTAGCTATCTTATGCTTCAACATTTAAGTCCAGACTCCCTATCGAACTTATTGCTTTTGTTCAATAGGATCTGGACTGAAAATGTATTTCCAACTCTTTGGAGAGAAGCAATAGTTATTCCGGTCCTAAAGCCTGGTAAGGATCCTTCAGAACCTTCAAATTACAGACCTATAGCTCTGACGAGTTGCTTATGTAAGACTCTCGAACGTATGGTCAACGCCCGTCTTATATATGTCTTAGAAAAAAATAAATGTATTCATATTAATCAGAGTGGATTTCGTAAAGGAAGATCCACTCTTGATAATATTACATATTTGGAGACCCAAATCCGCAACGCTTTTGTGCGGAGAAATCATCTGGTCTCCATTTTCTTTGACATAGAGAAGGCATACGACCGTACGTGGCGATATGGTATTCTCCGTAAATTATATGATTTTGGCTTTCGGGGTAATCTTCCGATGTTCCTTCAGAATTTCTTACGCTCCCGAGTTTTTAAAGTTCGTATTGGACACCTTTTGTCCAATACTTTTAATCAAGCCGAGGGTGTTCCCCAAGGCTCAATTTTAAGTGTAACAATTTTTAATTTATTCATCAGTAGCATTCTTCATCTTTTATCACCTTGTGTTTATGGCACAATGTATGTAGATGACCTGCAAATATCTTGCCAAGGATCGAATATGCGTTTAATTGAGAGACAATTACAAACATCTGTTAATAACATAGCTGCATGGTGTGCTGAGAATGGCTTCACATTATCTCCAAGCAAGAGTTGCTGTGTCCATTTCTGCAAGAAGACCAGCATTCATAACGATCCTGTTATCAAATTGAACAACACTTCAATACCTGTAGTCAACGAGATCAAATTTCTTGGTGTGATATTTGACCGAAAATTGACCTTTCTTCCGCATGTTTTACATCTGCGGAAGAAGTGTGAGCGATCGCTTAATATCCTCAAGGTGTTATCAAATACATCTTGGGGTGCTGATCGCTTGTCACTGCTTCGTGTCTATCAATCAATTATTTTGTCTCGTATTGACTACGGATTTGTTGTCTATGGATCTGCTAGGTCTTCTGTCTTACGCAGATTGGACACTGTGCATCACTCTGCTTTGAGAATCTGTTCAGGCGCATTCCGCACATCACCCGTCCAGAGTCTTTATGCCATCTGTCATCAATTGCCTTTAGACCTGAGACGGATGCAGCTGTCTCTCAATTACTACGCAAAGGTCATGTCTGACCGACAACATCCTCTACGTTCCTTGGCCATTTCTCCTGCATTAAAGAGACTATACGATGCTCGACCATACAGCATCCAACCTTTTCTCACTCGAACTAAAGATCAACTCCATTTGACAGACCTACATGATGTCCGTTTTATTAAAACGGACTTTCAATCACATCCACCCTGGTACGATCCACAGATAAATATTATTAATCCATTTGCTCAATATACAAAATCGGACACAACCTCTACAGTTTTTCAACAGCTTTATCTATCTCACCGCTGTCAGTATTCATCGTACACGCCTGTATTCACGGATGGATCCAAAACTGCAGGACATGTTGGCTGTGGCGTATTTTACGCTAATACCAGTCATGGTTACAGCCTCCATACGTCCTGCTCGGTCTTTACCGCTGAAGCTACGGCTATCCACCAAGCCCTTCAGCTTGTGAATACAGAGCAATTTAATAAAATCTGTATGTATACTGACAGTTTGAGTGTTTTAGAAGCGTTGAGAAACTATAATAATTGTCATCCAGTTGTGTCCAAGATTTTCAGAGCATTGGATTCCCTTGCTGGCAAGGGCTATGACATCATTTTCTGCTGGATCCCAGGTCATGTAGGTCTAGAGGGAAATGAAAAGGCAGATGCAGCTGCTAAAGCTGCATCGTCCGTACTTCATTCATCTGTCCCTCTTTTCGATGTGAGAAGGGTTGTTATAACATTTGTTAAATCTCTCTGGCAGGAGTTATGGAGTATGCAGGTCTCTAATAAATTGTGTGCCATATTCCCATCTTTCATTCCATCATCAGTTTTACCGATACGAAGAGCAGATGTTAGATTAACTCGCCTTCGTATCGGACACACACGTTTCACACACAGACATTTGTTTTTAAGTGAATTGAATCCCTGGTGTGAAACGTGTGATGTACCATATTCTGTTTATCATATTTTAATTTCATGTCCTGATTTTAACTTCTATCGTTTTATATTTTTTCAAACAGATTTTTTAACTATGTATGATTTAGTGGGGGAGCCACCCCACAGAAACCTTTTTGCCTTTTTAAAGGCAATTGGTTATATTTATTTTATTTAAATAGTATTACATCACTTTTATGAATTTTATTTTTACTTTCATTTTACTAATTATATTTTAGATTTTAATCATATTTTATACACTTGTTTTTTGTATTTTAACATTTTAACGTTGAGTTTGGGTTTTTAACAAGGTTTTAACTAAATATTATTTTTGGCGCAGCTTGTCCTTATTGGACTTTGCGCCATAAAACCCAACCCAACAACCCAACAACAACAACCCGACCGTTTATTCCGAAATCTTTTCGATCGAACATTTTTCACCAGATTCACGATCTTTCTCACCCTGGGATCTCGGCTACAACCCATTTGATAACAAAACGCTATTTTTGGCCTAACATGAAAAAATTCATCAAACATGCTGTCCAATCCTGTATGCAGTGCCAACGCTCAAAAATTCAAAGGCATACGAAGTCAGTTTTGGGCACTTTTTCCTTGCCTGATGCAAGATTTGCCCACATTCATATAGATTTTATTGGTCCACTTCCCCCATCGGAAGGTTACCGATACTGTATGACAATCATAGACAGATTTACAAGGTGGCCAGAGGTAATACCCACCACAGATATTACTGCTGAATCGACCTGCAGAGCATTAGTGCACAACTGGATAGCTCGATTTGGATGTCCAGTTACAATAACAACGGATCAGGGAAGAAATTTTGAATCCCGATTATTTCACGAACTAATGAAAGTTTTAGGAACAACCCGCATTAGAACCGTTTCTTACCACCCACAATCCAATGGATTGATAGAGAGATTTCACAGACAGCTTAAAACCGCATTAATTACTCATAACAACCCCAAATGGACCGAAATTTTACCAATAGTGCTATTAGGCATACGATCCGCCATAAAAAAAGACATCAATGCTACATGCGCCGAACTAGTGTATGGAACTACGCTTAGATTACCATCCGATATTTTAAATGTTACGAATTTACCCCCTACCGAATCCTATGTTTCGAAACTTCGAGCAATCTTTCATAGGCTTCAACCAATTCAAACTTCTACACACGGTAAAACATCAATTTACGTGCATCCGTTACTTAAAACTTGCTCACACGTATTTCTAAGAATAGATTCCGTAAAACCACCCTTAATACCGCCTTACACAGGACCTCACCCCGTTATCAAACGAACGGATAAAAATTTTGTAATCAAAGTAAATAACAAAAGCTGCACAGTTTCAATTGATCGCTTAAAGCCCGCTTACATGCTGTCGGAATGTGTAGAACCTCCAATTATCTCCGAAATCCCAAGCAAAACTAAAGCCTACAAAGCAAACACTCAAAAGAAATTTGTGAGAT
>JAPDSC010116530.1:33452-55000 GCA_026290005.1 Latrodectus geometricus | reverse complement strand
ATTGTACATCCTTTTTAGTTTATGTGTAGCCTTTAAATGCTTCTATGATAGAACAATTTTATCTAACTTCTAGATGCAAATGGAATTTAGTTGCCATGATGAAATGTCAACAAGAGCAGGGAACAGGGAGTCAAACTCCAGCTACCAATGTTTCCTTTTTAAAGTGGGCTATGAAATCCTGTATTTCTGATTGAATGTTAATTACTGTCTTCTGTGTTTATGCATAACTTTCTAATTGTTCATGCATTGTGCATGGTTACATTAAAATAATTTTGCTTAGTTAATTGAAATTGGTTTTGTTCCAAGAACAACTACACACTGTGGGGAAAAGGTTTTATACCTTTAAGGATTTTTTTATCATAAATAACATTTGATAAATACAATGTTGTAACTAAAAATTTATTAATCGAAGTTTCTAAGCTTAATTTTTGCATTAGGAACTAGTATTACTATTTGATTATGTGATTAATTGATAACTCAAACAACTTATTTGGTTAAATTAAGATAAAAAATGATGATAAAGTGTGCTTATCAAATTATCATTTAGTTCTTTAGTTACTAAATGCTTATTCTTCAATTGCATTTTTACTCTTTAATAGAATGGAATAATTGATTTCATGGTGCACATTTTATTTTTTCTGATTAAGACATGATTATTTTTTGTATTGAAATTACCTTCAATGATAAGTTATTGGCAACAATCTTGTTTGATTTATATGGTGTTTAAGGAGATAACATGGTTATATTTGTGTTATTCAAGTTTTTTCTTGTAAATTATTCTGAGGTTTGCCTATGTAAAGATGTTTACACTGTTATTACATTATCCCCAAAAATCCTAAAATTCACTTGAAATGTGAGGCTCACATTAACCACAATTCTTTCGTGAACTATGTTATATGGATGTTGTATTCACTAAACTGACTATTTTTACTTGTGTGATCATTTGAAAGTTCTAATTAAACTGTAATAATCTTTTTAATTTGAATAAACAGTTATGATGTTAATCAAATTAATTATTGCAAAGCATTTGATAAGGTTTGTGCCATTTTCTTTCTATACAGTTTGAAAAATCTCAAAAAGCTCTAAGATACTTAAGAATTAAATTTTTTAATTGTAAATATTTTTCAAAATATCTGATTTGCTGTTTCTATAATTTATTTTATATTGTTTAATTTATACCTGCATATTGTTCCCACAATCAAAGAGTAAAAATTATGAGATTTAATTATTTAAAAATACTTGAATTAATTTTATATTCTTTAAGAAATACATGCATATTGTTCCACAATCAAACAGTAATAATTAATTATTCAATATATGTGAACTTCAATTTAATGTGACATTTTATAGGAAGGTATCCATCAATTTATTATTCTATGAAATACCATCTTTCATTGATTTATTTCTCTATTTGTATGTCATTTACTTTAAATATAGATCTTTCTAAGTGTTTTTACCATAAACATTGGTACCACTTTTCCACTTTGGGGATAGCTTTGTCTTCGAAAATTCTTTGATGCTGAGATTTCAATTAAAAAAAATTATGTTTTAACTGGAATTTATAATTAAGACAAGTAATTTTTTTTTTTTTCCCAATCAGTATGTGAAAATCATCCAAAAGAACCATTCGAGCCAACAATAAAATGATATAGAGAGAAAGCAACTTTTTGCTTTTCAAAAGAAAAGTAATGTTGCTTGTTTATTTATAAAAGTTTTTTTTCTGTTCAATTTTTTAAAAATATTTTTAAGTGAAAGAGGTTTTCGGAGAACTTATCAATTAAGATCAATTATTAGAGAAATTAATGGGGTGCATATATTGTTGTTGCTTTTACTCAAAAGATCTGACATGTCAGATAAACTCCAAAAAAATTCTTGACTGCCAAAGAAGTGTGCTATAATATGATTGTATGTTAAGTCCTATTTAGAAAGTCTGATGCAACTCAGAATGTGATTCGGTGAAGTTGGATAGTCGCAGTCGGTGAAGTGGATTGAATTTTTCTGCCATTATCAAAGGAAAGACATGTAAGCTGGCCGCTTGTTAGTCTAGTTTGAGCAGTCTAACACCACAGTCACATTTGATTTACAGCAGAATGCCACTTGATGTTCCTGTGTACAAATTTTTTATATGTGGAATACACCATATTAAATTGAATTCATTTAAGTATAGTTGATAAATGAGTGAAGAACTAGTTGCTGTTATATTTTCACTATCCTACTTGGCCAATCTATAATTATCACTAATGTTTACAGATGATGTAATCTATTAGTGGATGTTTTGTGTCTGTAAGGTCTTCCTTAGATTGAGCACAATAAATATACTCGTTTCATTATTTCTAGAGTATTAGCCACTGAAGTGTAAAATACTTTGTTCAACAAAATCTATTATTCTCTAGAATTACAATGATGAGACATAAGATGTAAAGA
The DNA here is from genome assembly GCA_026290005.1 of Latrodectus geometricus. Taxonomy (NCBI): domain Eukaryota; kingdom Metazoa; phylum Arthropoda; class Arachnida; order Araneae; family Theridiidae; genus Latrodectus; species Latrodectus geometricus. The sequence goes on along the minus strand of JAPDSC010116530.1, from coordinate 52,576 downwards.
TTAACACCTTATTACTTTCTCTGTTATGATGTTTCAATACATTTATAGTAGGAAGAGCGTTATTAAATATTATTCTTAGAAAACTGTCAGATAATGATTATTTATAGTTTTACTTAATGTATGTTTTTAGGACAGGTATATTGATCTTTGCATACATATTGGTTTCATTGTGTTTATATTGATGTGTATTAAGACATCATTTAATGCCTGTTAGTCAATAATTGACAAATATATTTTGATTATAAATGCATTTATAAATGTTAAGAATATTAAATTATTTTTAATGTTTGCTTAGTATTAGAGAAGTCAGAAGAAACTGGTTCTACAGATACCAAAAGCCCAATTCCCGAAGACTTTACTGGAAGTCTACCGGTCTCTAGTCCAATCAATGAAAGTGCTCTTGAGTCAGAGAGGTGGCAATCTGAAGAAACAAATGAATCTGAAAATAGGACTTGTGATCAGCTTTCAAACGTTTCAAACTGTGATGTTCAGAACTCTTCTACAGTTGAAGTGCCCTGTCCCTCCGAAGTAAAGGAGGGAGAAACGACAGACAGCACAGAGGTGCCGGACTCTTTGTGCAGGACATTTGAGGAACATCACCAAATGGATCCCGTGTACCTCTGAATTTGCAATAGTGCAAAGAACCTCAGCTCTGCATGATAGTGTCTTAAGCCATTGTTTCTTGGTAAACGCCTAGTTATTTTGCAGATTTGAGCTACATCTTGTAAACATATGTAAATTTATCTCCTATCCCTTGTATATGTAAGTTGTGCAGAAAAATATATATGATTGTGAGCGTTGTTCAATTTTATTTTAGCAGTCCTTTCTCTTCTAGGAAGGGCTTTGAAAGATGAACCTGTTTTGTATGTTTCAATGTGTGATCAGTGTTGTAAAATTTTTATTTATTGTACAAATATCAAACAATAATTTTAAGAGATACATACCACATATTAACACCCTTTCTTTTTAGAAAAAAAGAGCGATAACAAACTTTTCCTGTGGGACACTGCCAATTTGTAAAAAGTTAGTTCAAAGATAATGGTGCTCTTGGCAGTGTGAAAAGTGTATGAGGCCTTCATTAACGAAATATATCCTGCTATATTCAGATAATGTCGTTTTGAGCATTTATGTCCAAAACTTTAATTTTATGTCCTTTTTAAGAGGATTACAAGAGTATTTTGTAGATATAAATAAATCTATATATATACATCTATATAATATCTATATATATTGCTGCAGTTAGTTTTCTAATTCATAATCCCTTCTACAGCTGTTTTATATCCTTCTGAGATATACATTTTAGTCACATTTAGCTGTTCCTCTTTGTATGTATTAAACATTTTGGCTTTATTCAATTTGTTAAATTACTTGAAATGAAATATTTATTGAGAAATAGAACATTGTCCATAGACATTAATTGCTTAATTGCCAACAACTTAACATGCATGTTGCAGTATTTTAATAATTTTTTACTTTTATTATATGATGTGTACTTTGCAGTAATTGCCCATAACTTTTTTTAAGAGACTAGAAATACTTCTTACTGCCTTACTTGTGGCATAGATTGTAACATATCATCATTGTAAATAGTTTTACGCACACCAAGCTAGTTCTACCAGTAGTGCTCTTTCTCTCTCAGTATTTTGAAGTACAATTTTTGTTACTCATGTTAAGGAAAGTAAATAGTTAATACCAATACTTAAATTGGGAGGGTAATGAGAAACTCAATAAGGTTAGTAAAAATTATAAACTTTTATATGTTTATATATTGTAAAATTCTTGTGTAGCATAATTTTATATGCTTTTTTTATTTACTTGTTTTCTTTTTTTACTTGAATAGTTTTTGTTGCACAAATAAATGGTGTTGATCAAACATTAATTTTTAAATAATTTTGTGATAAGGATTATTTTATAAATTTAACTGTGTACCAAATAATTTTAAGCTTAAGAAATCATTATTTTTCTTATTCCTTCCTGGCTGTATAGTTTATTCCTGTTATTTGCTTCCCTTAACCATACTAATTCTCAATGTGTTTTCATGCTTTAGAGCTAATATATTTTTGAATTTTGTATAAATAAGGTCTGATTTTGTATATTAACTTAAAAGAATGATTTCAAGAGCTTTTGAATTACATAGCCAATTGACAGATTTCCTGTGAAAATTAATGACATAGCTTTGCAGAATTTAAGATTTGTTAAATCCTACCTTAATTTGATTATATAATTTGTGGAGTGATTCTCATTAGATTGAAGTATTCATTAATATTTTTAATCAAACTCAATCTAAACTAAATTTTTATTAAAAATAATTTAGTTTGTATTTTGTTGATAAATAATACCCGTATGAAATATTATAAAATCTTATATTTTATCAAGCATATCACTAACTTGTGCTATTCTATTAAAATATTTGTGAATTCTTTCATAAGAAAAAAAAATTAAAAAATCGTGTTTGTTGAATAATTTTGATATTAATTGAGAATCAAGTTTTTATAAAAAATTTTCCTAAATAATAGCAAAAAGTTTAAATTAAAAGATTTTTATTTTTAATGCATAAAAATATTATTAATGAACTATATTTTATTTGTGTGTGTGCTATGAATAATATAGTTTATAAAAAATTAATCATAAAAAGTTGCTTTTTAATTTTCGTCGAAATAAATATTCTTTTGAAATTTTTAAAAATAAACTTTTGTTTATTATTTTTATTAGGAAATATTCTGTAGAAATATCCCTAAATATCTACATGAATGCAGTTTATTTTTACTTTTAATGTGAAAAATAAATCAATATAGCTGTAAATTTCTTGAGTTATTTACCTTTTTACTCTTGAAAGATTTAATGTAAAATTTATGTGTGTTACCTAATTATTAGATATTGCAATATATTTTGCAAAGCTATGTCGCAATACGCATTTTGGATTAGAATTTGAAAATGTCAACTGCATATTTTTATACATCTATAGTTAGTGAGAAGTGCATAAACATTTGTAGCAATAAATGTAATATTATTGTATAGGTAAATGTGTGCTATATATACATAAAACGTTGTACTTTTCTGAATTGTTTTTTACAGTGAAATAATAGTCTTTCCCTTCTTGTATGATTTTTTTTATAAGTTTAGCTTTTATCACATCCTTTTATTTATTTTTCATAGAGATTCTTTCTGAATTTATTATTCTCCTATGAACAAGATAATCAAAGATTTTCTTGTCTAGTAGAAATGTGTTGTTACATTTTTTAAGAAATTATAATGACAATCTATTTATTTTTTACCGGTGATATCCTTCTTCAGCGTGTATTTTTTAGAAAAAGAACAGCCATGTTTCAGCGATTTACTTTCTTCTCATATCAATGTCTAATTTATATTTTAGCTGTCTATTTTCTTTACATCTTGCCTATTAATTTGTTTAATGTATGAAATTAAAGCAATAAAGTAATTAAATATGAAATAGCAGCTTATAATTTTCTTTTGAACTGTGAAATAAATTAATTTTAAATAGTATTGCTGTCTGTGTGTGCTTTTATTTAGAATACTTTAAGTAATCCTTAAAACACTAAATAGTATTTTAAGTTGAAGATCCAAAAATTGTCATTGGAACTAAATGTGTTACAAATTGTTTTATTACTAGAGTTTTAATATAGATGACTTATAAATATTGAAATATATGCTGATATTTAAGTTTTAAATTTTCCTACTATATGTATAGTTTTTTAAACTTTTGTTTTTTTGTTTCTTTGGATAGTATAATATATATTTAATATTAAATAATATTTTGTCATTAAATCAAAGTATACGTAAAAAATTACATTTGAAACAAAAGATTAATTCAGTCAAGAAATGATATAGTCTTCTGTACAGTACAGTATTTTTTAAGAACTTATATGTGTGATCTATAGAGATTAAATAGTCGTATCTATTGAAACAAAAAGTTAACATAATTATTTAGATGTACAAAAATGGGATAAACCAATTTGGAATTGTAGAAGAAAACAGCACAATGTATAAAAGAATTCTTATTTTTCAAGGAATTCATATTTTCGAGTATTCAAAATTTGAAAGAATACAATATACAGATAAATATAAAGTTTAAATAATTTTTGTATTCCTTATTTGTAAACTAAAGCATATTTGTTACATCTTTTTAATCAAGTTATATATGTGTATTTTTCAGTAACCGAAATAACTTATACTTCCATAAGCATTCATTATTAGATTGGTGATGAAAAAAATAACACAAAGATAAGCATTCATTGTTAAATACAATGAAAAAGATTAAAATTTTGAAATTTTAGAATTATATCTTTCTTGATGTGATTTATATTTAATGTTAATTATTTTTTTATCCCTTTATTAAAAATGAATTTATCTTTGCATGGAATGATATTTTAAATTTTGCTATGTAATTGCATTTGAGTTAGCTAAGCATGCATGTAGAATTTTTTCTCATTTTTTTATACAATATTTTGTTCTTACAAATTGTGTACAACTTTTTCTTGGTTTATAAGTTTAACTAATGCTTAAACATCTAATAAAGTATAGCTCTCTCTCCATGCACACTCACGTGTATATTTCTTGATCAAGAAAATGATCCATTTTCCTTTTTATTCATGTCTTTAAAATAATTGCAATTACATTGTGAGACATGTACAGCATTAGAAATCTTGCTGTATGACATTAATTTAGTTTTGTCTAATTATTAAAAAGATTCACTATTCATTTAATCTGAATTGAGTGCAGCATTTTTTTAGTAGTCATTTCTGTTAATATTCATTAAAGTTTAAACAATTAACCTTAAATTTTGTTGTGTTATTATGAAACTTTTTTTTTTATCCTATGTTCATCTTCTGCATGCCTGCCATTAAATGAAGAGCACCTTAATAAAGTGATGATGAGGCATAAAAAAAGAATTAAAATTAGCATAGAGTTGTCTCTATAAAATAAAAAAAAAAAAAAAAAACTATATTTGAAGTGATTACCTTCCGTCTAACTGCTGGGACAGAGGGCAACAAGCCCGATTCTTGACTCATAAGATGTGAATGCTTTTGCAACTTTTTATGCCTAGCAAACAAAAACAAGCAACTCCAACAGATCAAAGCAAAGAACTGGGAATTCTATTTTTATTTTGTAAGACACTCCACCAATAACTGCATCACTATACAAGAAGTCTTATTTTTTTTTTTTTTTTTATTCATGAAGTATACCAGTACTATATTAGTAGTTGTAAATAAAAAAAAAATTATTCGTTTGAATGCTGTTGTCATGTGCCAGCCAGGCTGGCAATATGGGGTGCGCTGCTCCACTTTTCCAACTGAACCATATTTGGTGTGGAGTCCGATTTCCTCAGTACACACATGCCATAGGGACCCGTTTATAGGGTAGGCAATCATTCACACACACAAAGAAAGGACAAAGACCAGAAAGAGAGAGAGAAAGTACGTCCATGCCCGAGCCAGGATTCGAACCCAGGTCCCACCCATCTGTAGTCAGGTACGCTAACCACTAGACAGGTTGGGCGGCATTCGTTTGAATAAAAATTAATTTCAAAATTTTTTTCAGTGACCTTTTAAAGTATTGAATTAAATTTGAATGCAATTGCATTCAAAAATTAGTTTTTTACTATTATGTTAACAGAGATTTAGTTGTGCTATTAAAATATCAGTAGTTTTTTAAATTTCCAGAATTTTATCTTAGAAAAGAAACTACATTTCATTTGGCGACTTTATCGCAGGAGTTAACATCCACAAATGTGGTGTATTAAATTAATTAAAAAATAGCCTGTTGGCTTAATGGTTGCGCTTCTTGCTAAAGCATCATGTCCGAGGTTCGGTTCTCGGGATGGTCAAGGTCGATTATGCCTTTCATCCCTATAGATAAAATTGAGTACCAAACATGCTTGGAAACTGAATAATGGTAGTTTCGTGCTCGGCTAACCGCCTAACCGGGATATATTTTTCGCACCACAGGGGCTTCGGTCACAAAAACAGATATGGATGCTATACCCATTGGGGTGCTGGGGCATTTAGTTAAGTTTATACTAATTGGAAAATATTTCCATATTATTATTTAGAAGGTTAGAGTATTCTTCTGATTTAAGATTCTGCCTTATATATTTTCAATCAGATTTCTCATTAGTCATTAATTTTCTTCGAATTTGCAGTACACATTCTTAGTTAAAGCAGTTTTTTATGTCTAACTAACGTAATTTTCGTTATTTTATACCATTTTTCTTACCATATTTTCAGTATCGCTTGATAGCATATCTAGAAACATTAAGTTCTGTTGGCTGATTTATATCTATTTGAAAAATCGCGTTATTATATACTCCTTAAGACAAATTGTTTTGTTTTTGGAAGACAAAATTAATAAGAGAATGCTACAAAATTTATTTAATTTATTTACGTAAGCATTGTTAAATGTGTAAAGGGTTAGGAAGGTTTAACTACCTTAGTATTTCAAAACATTTTTCAATGTTGATTAGGTTATTTGAAGACATTAAAAAGATAGTTTTTTTGCAAGATGAATAAATAAATAACAAAGGCATTAAGACACAATGTAAACAAATGTATTATTTATTAACCATTAATTATGTACAATTTAATAATTGATAAGACAATTCTGAAAATTTTTGAGCCAGAAGAACACAAGCTATAAAATATCTACAGAAGTCAGGTTTTCATATTTACAGGTGTTACAATAACTATTTAAGGGTTTTTATCTAATCAAACGTCCCACTCTTTGTCGTAAACTATTAGAAATTCTTCACGAGAATTTATTTACACACATATATACAAGCATTTACTAAAAATATGAATGAAAAATGCTTAAGTTTTATAAACATTTACTTAATAAAAATTAAGGGTTTTAACAATTATAGAAATTTTAAAACTTAACAATTTTATTGTTTCAATTCAACAATTGAAAGTGGCAGCTGTTCAATCAATTATAGTTTTCTTTTGTATTTAGTTTATATTTTGATGATTCACAACAGTTTATTTATTTAAATTCTTATTTTTTTATTAAATATTCTTTTTTACTTTGTAATTTTTTAATTTATTTTCTTAAACTTTGCCCTGTGCATCGGAATCATGGATCCATTTTTTCCATTACAATGTAACAATTGCATTTTTTTTAAATGAAATGTTTTTGTTCTTTTTTAGGTTTTGGGGAACAACTTTGATATACCCTTCAAAAATTACGCGCCAAATCTGGCACTCCCTACGTACTTTTTAGGGTTGCTCTTTCATTTTGGTGTTGCTAATTTAGGTTTTTTCATCTTTTAGATTTTTGCTGTTGCCAAATTTAGTATTTTCTTGCATTTTGTTCCATATTTTGAGTTATTTTTTTTTAAAGTTTTTTTATGTATTAATTATTTGTACTTGGCGAGAAAAAAGGTACCAAAAACAGGTATTTTGGGTTGGTGAGAAAAAAAATGTCGCCAAATTTCCGATTTTGGGGTGGTATATCAAAGTAGTTCCGGTTTTGGATCCAAATGGCACTTTTTCAATTAATACAAATGTAAAATGTCAGGGCGAAGATTAAGTGTTTCCATATTTGATAATGTTATGCATTACTAAGCTGCTCCAAAATATAGTTCTGAGTAAAGAAATCTATCTTAATTATGATAAGTATAATAAAACAATTAAGGGAAATTGCCTAAAAAGTGGTGTTAATCTAGAAATTTATAATTTCTCACTACCATGGGTAATTTTACTATCTTTTATTTTCATTAGAGGCAGTGCAATAATATGAAAAAATTGCGCTTAATCTAGTGTGACATAGTTTTTCTTATTATAATGAACATAATTAGTAAACATGTCATAAAATAATTAATTAGTAGCACCAAAAAATCATAAATTTTTGTACTATTTTTAAAAATTGCAATTTTTTAAACTAAAATTTGCTTAAATTTAAATGTTAAAAAATAAAAATATCACAATTTATTATTTTATTTAAACAAAATATTAAATTAATTCATCATGTAAAAAATTGTTTCGGTACAAATGTTTTTAGCTAGAAAGTATCTGCATAATATTATCAGACATTGTATGTTAATTCAGGTTGTGCAAACACGATTAATCTAATTAATGCAAGTAATAGGAACAATTTGTATAATTTATATAATCCTTGATTATAAAATGAGGAATATTTCATTGCAGACAGAAGAGTTATGTTAAAAGGAAAACCTTTTCTGTCTTGTGTAAAGTTCTGTTTCCATGAAATGCACAGCATTTTATGGCGACTCGGTGAATTCTTGTCTTTTCAAAAATAGAGGCACCTCTTTGGCATTGAATATTGCTGCAACTTCTTTAAAGTATTGGATTTTATTTCAGTTTTCTAAAATAAAAACAATATATAAAAAGATATTTCAATAAAACCATTCTTTCATAAAATTTTATATTAGTATATTGTGTGTTGCTAATATTTTAACGTCAAATCAGAAGCATTTTTTGAAGATTAAAATTACAATTTAGGTACTACTTATGGAAGGAATTTTCAAGGGATGTCCAAAAATTTTGTGAAATTCATGTGGCAACGATAATGCATTTTAGAAACGGAATACGAAGTGAGTAGTGCTCTCTAATATCGTTGATATTATAATATTGCCTATGGCAACCAGAAGAGTATTTGATTGCGAAAATTCATCTCATAGAGCAATTCGTAATCATAATTTTTTTTTTCAGATTGGATAAATTGATTAAAAGACCCTAGATCTATGTTTAAGAATGATCCAATTAATAAATAAATAATAGTAAACTGTTTATAACTGATCTCAATATTTTTGAAATTAAGCTCTTTATATTGGCTTCAAAGAAACAGAAAACCTGACACTCGCATACTTGATAAGTTGCTTGAGTGACTGCTGTCTTTGAATATGATAGTGGATGAAATCGAATTTGGCTAGGGTGATTTGTACATGAAAACTGGAAAAAAGAATTGCTTTCATTTAGAACTCAAGAGCTGATGACGACTATTCCAGAATGCATCAAATTCCGCAGAGATTTTTTTCAGTATCATAAAAAAATTGCAGATAGTCTGGACACAAGGAAAATAGTGGCATCATTTTTTCCAGATATTTTTACCAAGAAGTTTACCGTAAACTCAAATACGTCAAAGGTAGATTGTATCAAGTGTGCAAGTTGATGTTTATGTTAGAATAAGTATTATAAGAATATTTGCAGAAATATTTGGCTCTAGCTCCACAAATAATTAAAGGTATACTGTTTATAGACATCATATGCAATGAAATCAGAGTAACGCGATTTCTTCTGGTGATTCCAAAAGTCCCGAGAGTTTTTTTTTTCTTTCTGGTGTACATGTCAAAAGGGCATTATAATAGCCAATAATAATTATTTCAAAAGACTATATTGTTTATTCAAATGTTTGTTCTTTTTTGATGTCATTGATAAAACTTTTTTTTAAAAACCTTGTAGAATTAAAGTATTAAATTTTATTTGCAAAAAATATTCTAAGATTAAAATTCTATAATTAAATATTCCAAATATAGGTAAAGATATTTCAATTTTCTTTGAGCAAATATTAGCATTATTCATGTAAAATTAAACATAATGTGCAATATAATTTTATAATGCACCTGGTACATAAAAAATAATGTATAGACATTAATATAATATATTGATATAAATTTTATTTTAAATATTTGATTGTATTGATATATATTTTATTTTTGCGATATCTTAACTTTTGTAAGCTAATTGTTTGAGATAGGCAACTATCGTAAACTCATAGAAGTGAGATATTTACTTAAAAATTTTGTTTAAAAGTTTAACCTTAATCGTTTATGCGAAATATTTTTTCACAACCATTAAATACAGTGTATTTCCTTTGGTATTCAATGACATTCTCGCGTTAGCATTTTTCAAAAAGATTCATAACTTTATGAAAAATTTACATGAAGATTCAAATCTAATAGCTACGTGAATTATATAGAATTTTACATTTAAAATATTGATTAATTTGCAATATCCTGTTAGCTCTATATAATCCCATTTCACTACTTAAAATTCTTCTAACTTGGTAACTTTTTTTATAATTTGAAATAAATTTTTCACTTATCTTCTAGTTTTTGAATTCAGACATGTACTTTGATATTTTGGCCTCTGTTATTTTAATCTTTTTGACATTAAATTTAGCTAAACCAAAACCATTATTAAATTAAAGAAGAGATTCATTCAGATTTTAATTCTGCCTCAGTCATGATTATTCAAATTTTTATTAATACAGGCTATGAGTTAATTAAAATCACATTCATCAGTCCGAGAAAAATTTGCCTGTTTTCCAAAAATATTTTTAATCCTTTAAAAGTGATTAGATTAGTTTTGTTTACATTAAAAAATTAGAAATGTCTTCCGCCCTTACTCTGTTATTGTTATAAAACTAATCCAATAATTTCATAAAAGAAAATTAATATCAAATATATTTTCGATGACATCACATCCAACTCACCTGTATGCAGCTATGTCAGCAAGTAGTGAGCCATGAACAGAAACAAAACGAAAGAAAATAGGTTTGTAGATAGCTGTTGTGAGCTGTTGTCATCGTCTCCTAAAGGAGATAGTTCAAAATTAGTTCATGATTCATTGTTGCTTAAGTCACACATTTCATTGTTGCTTAAGAAAACAAATTGTATCTTTAATTAGAATTCAGGTATAGACTAATAACATATATTAACTTCGATCTCCTATTAATAGTTCATGTTTACAATTAATGATATTCACAAGTGCCATCAGATAAAATTTTCTTATACCTTACTAAGGCGGCAGAATATATTAAAAACATAGATTTTGATATCTGTAATATGAGTGAGGTTAAGGCGGTATTAAATCTGACAGAAAAGAACATTTCTTCATATAAGTTCAACAGAACAAATATTTTTTGTTTTTGATTAAAATGAACATTGTGTTCTACTATTAAGTCCCCCATATGAAGAATAAGCATTTTTTTGGCCATCAAGGCTGTTGAGCAGTTTTAAAACCCTATTCTACCTATTGTTTTCTCTCCAGTGTGCTTTATCTAGTTTTTTTTTTTTGTATTATTCAGGATTTTTATACAACTGTTTCGAATAAATTGATAAAGATCTTACTAATAGTTAAATGATGAATCTTCTTTAGGTATTATGATTCAAAATTCTGATCGTTGGCCTTCGTGAGTAAAAAGTGATCGTAGATCAGCTAAGAAAAGTAACTGGTAAAACTCACCAGAGTTAGGTATCAGGAATGTATTTTCTAAAATGGTAGAACTATGTAAAAGTGTATAATTTTTACGCAGTATAAATTTTTCTTTGCATGTCAATTATGTGCATGGAGAAAAATACATGAAATATTTTTCATATTATGTGATTAGAGTGTCCGCTAAAAATGAGAAAATATAATGTCCTCAAACTTAAAAAGTACTTTTGAAAATAACAATTTAAAACTTTTAGGGTGCGTCAAAATAATGTATGCACACATTGAACTGTCATGGAAACCATATTTCTCGGGCTACCAAGTTCAATTTCTGTGAGAAAGTAATATAGTATACATCAGTGTTTCTCAACCTTTTAGTATTCACGGCCCAATTTTCAATCATAATTTTCATCGCGCCCCCCCCCTCCCCAACGCATACAAAAAAATATATACAATAATAATGTATTTTGAATATTTTAGAGCTAAACTTACACTACAACATTAATTTTAAACTTTACAAATTACCAAGAATACCAAAATTTATTGACATTTTGCAACACCGATCCTCAGCATTGAAAAAACAAGAATCCTATGCTTTTTTATTGCTCTTGCGTCCCGCTATGTCTCGGCATTCTCACGGTTTCGCAAGAAGTTTGGAGTTGTCTGGAATTTGTCTGGTCAGCAAAAAATTAAGCTAGGAGCGTGCGCAGATGTGAACAAATGTTTTCTCATAGGGAGAAGGAGAAAGTTCTATGACGTCAATTTCAATTCCAGACAATCTCATTCGAGTTGATCCTTCTATCGCTATTGAATCTATTCTGGATGTGTATATTATATATATTTTCGTGCAATTGCAATTCACCGTATCACCGTAATAAATATTCACGGCAGCAGACTTATGCAGAATCATGGATAAATTTTTAAGCAGGCGTAAGCGAGCATTAGACGATAGACAAGCATCAACAAGTACACTGATAAGCGTGGTTCTGAAAATAAAATCAAGAAAATATTCTCAAGAATACTTAAATTTTGGGTTCACTAGTACTGAAGTAAATGAAGAAGAAAGGCCCCTGTGTATCATTTGCTCAAAAATGTTGGTGGCAGACAGCATGAAACCTAATAAACTTAAACGTCATTTGGAAATGCTTCATAATGAGTACGTAAACAAACCCAGAGAATTCTTCGAATTAAAATTAAAATCATATGAAAAGCAAAAATCATTGTTTAAAAAAACTTTGTCTGTGAATGAAAAAGCTTTAATTGCCTCTTACAAAGTTTCACATAAAATAGTCAGATGTAAAAAGCCTCACACCATTGGTGAAGAGCTTATTTTGCCAGCCACGATTGATATTGTAGAAATTATGTTTGAAGATAATTTTGCAAAACAAATGCAGTCTATACCTCTTTCAAATGATAATGTTGCCCGTCGAATTGCAGATATAGCTGAAGATGTAGAGTGTCAGCTTTTGTCGAAGTTGAGTTACAAATTGTTTTCAATACAACTCGATGAGGCAACAGATAGTAATAAAGATGCTCATTTCATTGCTTATGTTAGATTTTGTGGTGAGTCAGTAGTAGAAGAATTACTTTTCTGCAAACCAATAGAGCTCAAAGCAACAGCACTCGCTTCATTTGCTATCTTAAATGATTTTATGAACGAGGCAAACATAGAATGGAAAAATTGCATCGGAATATGCACGGATGGTGCTCGTTCTATGTCAGAAAGATTCCAAAGTATTCAAGCACTTGTGAAACAAAAATCGCCACAGTGCGTCTGGACACATTGCATGATCCACAGAGAAGCTTTGGCTTCCAAAGAAATGAGTCCTGGTTTGAATATTGTGTTAACTACGGTTGTAACCGTAGTAAATTATATAAAAATGAGACTCCTGAAATCAAGAATCTTTTCCGCACTTTTAAAGACATGGGTGCAGTACATTCAGTGTTTATTTGGGTACAGTACATTCAGTGTCACTATTTTATTGCGAGGCAAGATGGTTATCACGAGGGAAATTTTTGCAACGTGTTTATGAATTAAGAGAAGAAATCGCCGTTTTCCTAGAAGAAGAAAACAGACCGGAAGCTGAGAATTTTCGCGATAGTTTATTTGTGTTGAAATTGAGCTACATGGTCGACATATTCGAGAAATTAAATAACTCGAATCTTCAACTGCACGGAGCAAATACACATATATATTGATACGAGTGATAAAGTTAATGCTTTTTGTAGGAAATTGGAATTGTGGAGCAGAAATTTAAAGCAAGAAAACTTAACAATGTTTGCAAATTTGAATGATTGTATTAAGACTTACAAGGCTGAAGAACAACATGTAAAAGTTGTTTTTGTAACCATTGAAAATCATTTAGCAATGCTAGCAAAGAATTTTAAAAAGTACTTTCTTGCTGAAGACAAACTGATATCATTAGTTACAAGTGGGTGAGGGATCCATTTCAAAATACTCCCGAAGGACTCTCAATCGAAGAGGAAGAAACCTTCATAGACTTCACGGCAAGCGGCGAAACCAAAAGACAATTTAGTAATAAATCACTCTTTGAATTTTGGGCAGGAGTGGATGATGAGTTTTCTGCACTAAAAACAAGGGCATTTCGCATTCTACTACCATTTTCAACATCTTACCTTTGTGAAACTGGATTTTCTGTGGTGGCTTCTTTGAAGACAAAATATAGATCTCAGCTAAATATAGAAAAAGAACTGAGAGTGTCTATTTCTAATATTAAACCCTCCTTCGAAAAACTTTGCTTACAAAGACAGGCCCAAGGAAGTCACTAATAATTATTAAATTTGTTTTAATTTAGTAAATTGTTTTAATTTAATAAGTTAATTATTAAATATGTCGAAATGTATTTTGTTTTGTATGTGTGTGTGTGTTCTTTCCTTTCAGTCACTTAATCAATTTTTTTAAATAACATTTTCTCTTGGATATGATCGCGCCCCCCCCCATTAGTGTGCTCACGCCCCCCTAGGGGGTCGCGCCCCACAGGTTGAGAATCACTGGTATACATAATAAACAATTTGTTTGTCTGTAAAGGGACTGATTATGTCTTTTTACTTTGATGATAATGTAAAATGCGAAAATCACTTAATAATTTTTGTTGATTTCATATACCCTGACATTCGTACTTTATTTATTAATAACAAGTTTATTTCCTATAAGATGGCGCATCACAGCACTATTACAACGCATGAGCATACCTGGATCAAATATGGCAGGCCAGTGGATAAGAAGCAGCGTTTCCCCTACTTTCCCAAGAATTTATACCACTGGATTCCTTCCTATGGGGATGATGATGAAACAAAGATGAGGTGTACAAACGTAAACTAAGTAACTTAGACCATGGACAAGGCCGCGGTAGCCTGGTTGGTTAGGGCGTCGTTCTCGTTACCAAAAGGTGGTGAGTTCGAATACCGGCTTAGCCGAAAATCAGTCGTGTTCACTAATGGCGATTGGATCATGTAAAATATGTCGGGTCGGAATGTCCTCCATGTTCCCATTCCAAATTAATACCTCTGGAGGTGGTTGGAGCCAGGCTATGGGTCTTCTCTGGTTTCAATCTCTAAAATGGAAGATGCAGATGGTGCTGCCCTCTATGAGCCAAAAGTTGTACTTTTACCTTCGTATGAGGGTGCTCTATTCAAAAACGGAAGACGCGCTCTCTCTCTCTGACTTCATTCACCTAGTCTCTGACGGGCAGGCTTGGCGTTGCCAAGTGTCATTAGTAACAACAACAAAAGACCATGGCCAACTAGAACAAGTTAAGTTGTTCTAGTTGTATACCTAGACACACTTTGAAATGAGATTCAAACGTTGTGCGCAGGAAAACCCATTGAAAACGTTGTACGCTGCAAAGAATTATGGAGACTCGTACTCAATGGTATTGATGCTGAAGACCGCAATGCTTAACGGTATTCATATTTTCATGCGAAAGTTCATTTGTCTTTCAAACTGGACTTTAAGTTTCCATTTCTAGCAAAAGAATCTTGTGGAACGGAACATAAATTTTCTATGATGGTTCAAAGTGTGAGTATTTTCTTGACTCACACAAAAATTCTATTTTCTTTTATGATCTCAAATAACTTTTCTGCAAAGAATTAAATAACAAGATACTTAAATTCTAAATTAGGATATTTAATTTTAATTTCATTCGTGGTATGTTCATTTTCACAAGACTCTGCTGTTACTATAGGCCTTATATTTTTATGGAATAGTCGCTGATATCAGCCAATCGCTTACTGGAACTCTATTAAAAACTTAACATTTCCAAGTGGAATTTAAAGTGTAATCAATTCAAGTGCTTTCCAGATTTTTAATATTTTCAAGTATTTGAATCTCAATATAGGGAACTTACTAGGGATATCTATTTGCATTTAAAAATTTATCAATAATTGTTGATAATAAACATCCTGATGTTTTCTAGTATTAAAGAATTCCTTTTCAAAAGTTACTGGTATTACATAGATTGAATTAAAATTTTTTGATAATACTTCTTTCCATATACACTATCTGCAATAAATATATTTCGAAACTCCGTATGATTTTATTTCATTTCCATAACCATGATATGTGGAGAAAAATTTTATGAAATGTTCAATTGCTAGTTTTGAACTGATCTTGATACATTTACCATGACGGAACAACTTATTTTAAACAATTTTTAAACTACGGAACAACTATTTCACTTAAGTTATTAATTAAGAAATGCATTAAAAATAAAATTTGTAGTTTAATTACTATTTCGCAATTAATTCTTTTTGAAATGAAACTGATAATTGTAAAAAAGTATCTTTTTGTTTTAAAATTTCTATTGGATTTTAAATAAAGCCACATGATATTTAATAATTTTATTTCTTATAATTGCTGAAATTTTAACTGGATGTGTGAGGAGCTGTTAAAATTCTTATCTGGATGCATGCTTGAATTAATATAAATTTAATCAATACTTAATTATAACTGCCTTAAAAAATTCTGTAATACTTCCTTTTTAGAAATATTTTTTGATAAATAAAATTCATCTGAAGAAAAATTCATGATGTAAAAAAAACTTTTGATGATTTTTATTATTTTGGGATAATATTTAAAACTTTCATTGAAAAATTTAATTAATTTTCTCTCTTATTTTAACCATTTTATCATTTTTAATTACATATTTTAATCCTGCGATTAAAACTGTTCTTTTGAGAATAAGTTCATATTTTTGAAAATCTATTAAAATTTTAGTTCCTAAATGAAATACATTAAAGAAGTAATTATATCAATTTGATATCCACAGTTTTAAAGAATTTAGTGTTTCTGTAATTAATTAGATAAAGTTTATTTAGTTATTTATTCGAATATTACTTTTTAATTTATTTAAACACATTGACGAGTCAGTAAATATGATATGACCTTTTACTTAAAAATTTTACCATTATATGAATTTCATGATGATCATTAAAGTTGTCGAATTTTTACAAGGGGCAACAAGTTCAATTTTTCTGTTATTTAACATAACAATTAAAAATAAATATAAAACATAAAAATAACATAAAAATTTAACATAATAATTTAAATCACAGAGAAATTTGTTTGATTTGTTAATTACCTTTCTCTCAGAATCAAATCATACATAGATTCGAATTTATAAATAATGCTTCCATTTTAAATATTCATAGTGTAACAGAACCATAAGAAAGATACAAAATCGTTTTTAAGTACAAAATAAGTAAATAAATAAATAAACGAGCGAAAGTATTACCAAATTCCTCTCTAGACAGATAAACATAAAATTTTAAATTGTTCTTGTGTTATAAAACAAAAATTACAGATACATTCTCGAAAAGAAAAATTGGATACATTCTCGAATAGTGTAAATAATTTTTCAAACTAAGAAATAACGTTCTTACCTTCCTGCTTCTCCGCAATGGGATCTGCAAAAGAAAAACAAAATGTCACTCGATTTTAACTACAAATATTTGCAAAAATAAACACCAGAGGATTAAAACAAATTGCCTTGTTGACTTTCAACGTCTTGCACAAAAAAAAGTCAGTTTGACAGTTTTCGCGAGTGAGAATCTAATGGAGCATAAAATATTTAAATATTCCTTAACTGAGTTAAGAATTTTTTCCCACCACGTTGAAGAATAGGATTTTCATTTCTGAATATTTAATTCTTTTCCTTCGAATTGACAACATTTCAATTAATGTAGTCTCCTGGTATATATTTAGCCAATTAAGTTGCCAGTTCGTTCGTCTGGAACTGCTATTTTTTTCCCTCCGTTCTGTAATTCGGTTATGCCGCCATCTTGGAAAGGAATTTGTACTATTTTCTCTGAACTAGAGTTGCGGTAACTTGGAAATGAATGTTGTGCTGAAATTAATTTGTTAATATCCTTGAGGTAAAACAAGAAATTAATCCATGCATGTGCATCATTGAAGTTGAGGAAGTTTAGAACATGCATTTATGCATTCGTAGCTCCACTACTAGTAAAATTAATGCAGTAATTAGATTATAGAAAATTATTTAAGGAAATCAAATTATGAAAAATTTGCATTCTGCCATTTTGTTCTGATTTTCATCTACTTACTTTTGTCTTAAATCATTTTGCATTTACATTTAATAATAACTATTCTGCATTTTTTTGAATTAAAACAATTGCTATATTATAGATTTGACCCTACATGTTTCTAGTTCCAAAAAGTTTGAACTAAGAATTTAAATTTAATAGAAATATGTAAATTAATTTTAGTATGAATAAATTTTTTATAGTGAAACAATTATTATATAATGAATATAATCATAATTTAGGTTTAAATTTATATGAATAAGAATTTGTAATTAAAAATTGTTTTTAGTTATATGAAAGTTAATTTTTGCTTAGAATCATCCATATGATAATTATTTTTTTATTTAATCATAACTTAAAAATACGAGGCTCCTTCAGTTTTAATTTTTTGTTTAAACTCTTAGGCTTGAAAGAATTTTTATTTCAATATGCAAGGAAAAATTCGAAGGATTTATGAATTATATTAGTTATTTAAATAAATTAAGTTTACCAATCGTCAAATGCTTCGTTATTTGGTCGTAATTTTGAATCACGGTCAAATAACGAAGTTAAAATCAGAGTTGTAATATATTCTTTTTGTATTAGGTTCAATAAACAACTAATATGTGTAGGCCCTCTCAGTAGGATGGCTTTTTATTGGACAAGTAATAATTACAGAGGAACATAGGGTCCATTTCCACTCTGAGAGGCAATAAAACGGAATCACTTGAACATATAACAGTGTTGGGTAAGCGAATGAATAATACCAAAAGTTTCACAATTGTATTTATTGTTAAGTGAAAACCTCACAGCAAATGCTCAAAATGCCGACCACGTGTGTCGTTGAACAGTTGGCACCGGCGAAGGTACGATTGGTCTGGTTGTACGATTGCTGAAGGCACGATTGGTAATCTCGAAGATTTCGGGTGTCATGTTAATTTTGCCCGTGGCAACAAAGATTCTAGCCACGAGATCTTTAGCTGAATCCACAGGTGACTCTCACACTAAAGATTTCATGTGTCGCCAGAAGAAAAAATCCAATCGGTTGAGATGCGTTGAGCGAGGAGGCCAAAGCCACAGATCAACAATGTCCAATCTATCGTGCATGATAGCATTCACGGGAAATATTGGACAATGATATCAGATAATATTTGAAGCGATGATGTTTCACTGTTTTTAAATGACAACGTCTACCCTGATTGACTTTCTCCGGTAACGAATAAGTGCAGAATATTGCTTCTTCTCTGTAGAAATTTATATAAGGTAAATTCGTGATAGATTCTTGATGTACTTCTACTTTCCTCTTTTCTGCTTCTTAGAGTCGAATGTGACCCTATGTTCCTATGTAATTATTGCATGTATGGATGGATACAAACATCCCTCTTAATTTGTAAAAAA
>JAPDSC010116530.1:10386-23560 GCA_026290005.1 Latrodectus geometricus | reverse complement strand
TAGATAGATAGATAGATAGATAGAAATTCGAAAAATGTTTATTATTTGAAACAAATATAAATATAATATATATGAATAAAACATAGCTTCTACAATTACTGATTTCTTTAGATCACTTTTGTTGAACTTTAAGAAATGCTGAATTAGTGGAAAAGAACAGTGATTATATACGAAGTCTTCGAACAGTTTCTACTATTAAGTAAGAAAACGAATTAGTTGTCTTTCTTATTGGTTTGCTGTCTCAGATTTTTTTATTGACAAGATATTGATCAGAGAAGACGACAGATGGCATGTTTTTTTGATTTTGTTCTACAGTTTTGTTCTTTGTAATCTTAGAATCATTAGTAATTCAATAAGGAGCAGATGTTTCTACTATTTTGCATTTAATGATTTTGAACAGACAGAGAATCACCTTTTTAAACTACCTTTTATCTTTTCTTAGAATTAAAACATGAGTGATTTAAACTCAAACGAACAAAAACAAGAAAATAAGTTAATTTGAAATGAAAATGATGGTGGTTAATAATCCGTTTTTTATTGTCTTATAGCAGACAATTTAATGTGCGTTCTTAAATATGTGTACAGATAATTTATATCTACTACATACTTGTATGTATTTGTTGTAAACCTTATATTAACTATACATTACTTAATAGTGGTCATGGTCTAGCGATAGCTATAGCTGTCTTTGATGGAAAGCTCTAATCCTCGCTCTTGTTGAATGCTAGGTGAATGATTATGATTGTTTATGGAATATGCTGCTCAAAACTATCCGCAATAAATGCGAAAATGCTTTTGATTGGTAAGCTATCCGGTAGACAGTAATTATAGATACATAAATGTTCGGCTTTATCAATATGAGTAAATGAAGATAAGTATTTGTGTTTCCCAAGGACAAAATACCAGAGACGTCGAACATATACTTCCTACTATAGGACTAATATAGAAAGGAAATATTTTTATTCTATGTAATCATTCTATTGTATTTATTTTTCAGGTGCTACAGGACTGTTAACGTCATATGCTGCAGTAATCTTCTTTTGTTTTGATTTTTTATTGTATTGAGACAGAAGAGATTATATTAACTCCGAATATTTACAGACGTGTCGTCAACAAAATATGTTCTTTCAAGGACTTTTCGGAAAGTGGAATAAGTAATTTCTGTGATTTTTAGATATATATCCATATGTTCACTAGCGCATAAACATATATATCTTAATCATACGAAACATTTAATGAAATTGTGTGTAGTTTACGACAGTGATTCTGCTAGAAGTTCGAATGTGATAATTTTAAAGGGATCTAATTCATACACACATTAATCAATAAACAACAATTATGCTAATATAACGACTGATATGATGATAAAATATCATGATAAGTAATTTATTGATGTTATGTGAAATGAATATAAAAATGTTACGTAATGTTTATCATTGAATACGAAAAATTTCCATCTGTTAATTTTAAGCTCATGTACGATTGTCGTGTTTCATTCGAATTAATCTTTTGATGTCCCAAGCTATTCAAATTTGTTGATTACATACTCAAAAATTTATTTTACGTTGAATTTTGGTTTTCGTTACTATGATATAACTTTTTACATTTTGTTGAAATTATATTATAAAATAGCTTTTCGAATTCTGAATTCATGTTTTGAATTCTAAATTTAACACTATAAAAAAAAAAGTATGAATACTTTGTATACAAAAAGTAAAGCAAATTTGTTTGATGGAACAAAACTCTTATCTGACGAAGTAGGAAAAGCAGTCACATAAAAATTAATTTTGTTCTCTGTGGCATCGTCAAAGCTTTCAGAAGTGGGAGTTTCCACCCAAGGGAGAGAAATAAGCTGAAAAGCATTGGAGAGGGATACAGCTGATAGTTTTCACAAGACTTCTTTTTTTTTCTATTCTTTCCATTATTTTCTTTGTCGAACAGCACAATACTGTTTAACACGTGCTTCGTTCTACAACCTCTTTCGAACAAAAATATAAATAAATTTAACGAGAAAGGAACAAGAAAAAAAAAAAAAAAAAAAAAAAAAAAACTTGTCGATGGAAAAATTAAAAACAAGTTTTTCTTTATCAATGTAATTTTGAAGAGGAATCGCAAAGTGGTTAGATTCTATCGCCATTTTGAACGAAAAATCAGAAGAAAAAAAAGAATTGCGCCATTTCTTTAACGAGAATTTTTTTTTTGTGTTTCCTTTCTTGAAAATAGCTCTCATGAGTCCATCTCTTTATTCTTTCAGAAATTAATTTTCTATAAAATATTTTGCGGTTTTCGTTATTTTTTTTCTTTTATACGTTCATGTTTCACGTTGTGTACATTAAAATTGAACTCAGAATGATTATTTTTATAAATTTTAGAACACATTCGTGCGCTACGTGTGTGTAGAAACTTTCAAATACCAATTATTCTGTCGACCGCATTCCGAAATTGAGGAATACTCGCTTTATAATTACTTTTTTGTAAAGCAATTGTTTTTTTCATAATTATCATATACAAAGTATTTAATAAAATGTTCTCGAACTATCTTAGTCAATTATTTATTTATGTACTTCAAACGAAGGAATTTTTATAAATTGCATCAGAGAATTTAATTAAGTTCCTTCGTATGTGCCGTTTTCATATTAAATATGTCGCTATTAGTATGCAGAATTCCTTAATTGGGTTAATATTTAAAAGAACAGTTTATTTAAAATAAGTAGCAAGTATTACATATATTTATAATTTAATTGAAATTTTCTTTTATTTTTTACAATCTTGCTTGGATATTTCAAAAGAATTAAGTAATACATTTGTAGTTTAGAATTTTTAATCAATTGTATATGAAAAATAAGAAATTCCAAAAGCAATTATTCTATAAGCGCTATATTATTTATGAAATATAGAAAATTCTTTTAGCATTTAATCTTGAAGCAATTATATTTTTCACCATCATTTAATTTTGATAATAGTTATTCAACCAAAATGTTTATCGTTTCCTATTTTGAAATTTTTTTTAAATTGATGTGCTTCGATGACATAACTTGAATTTAATCAACAGATAAATTAATTGGTTAAAAAAGAAACCAAATTAATATAGTTTTAATAATTATAAAAATACCGCGCATCCTGTCTAGTGGTTTGCGTACCTGACTACAGATGGGTGGGACCTGGGTTCGAATCCTGGCTCGGGGCATGAATGTGCTTTCTCTCTCTCTTTCTTGTCTTTGTCCTTTCTTTGTGTGTGTGTGAATGGTTGCCTACCCTATAAACGGGTACCTATGGCATGTGTGTACTGAGAAAGTCGGACTCCACACCAAATATGGTTCAGTTGGAAAAGTGGAGCAGCGTACCCCATATTGCCAGCCTGGCTGGCACACGACAACAGCAACAATTATAAAAATTACTTTGCTTGGTGTTTAATATCCAAAACTTCATTTCTATTCACAGTACAGAGCTTACAAGAATTTCATGAGCATGTTACTTTGTTTATGAAAAAAAATATGCTAAATGGAGCAGAAAAAAACATCGAAATGTTATTTTCAACAAAAGACTTAAAATCTTTGTCATTTTCGCTTGTCTTGCTTCAATATCTTCAAAACTGTTTTCTAAGGCTATATTTAAACAATAAAAAAGATAATTCTTTCTGGGAAAATGAAAAATATAGTGAATTTAATTTGTTCATTATAATAGCATATTTGAAGATAATTTTATAATGACCACAGGTGTTTTTCTATGAATGGGAAACACAAAGAGTTCTTGTAAGAAGGAAAACAATTATTTTTGTGAAACAGAACATTGATTGCAACTTCAAAAAAGACATATTCTTGATGCATAATGTGAGAGATAAGAATTTTGCTTTTGATTTTACTTTAGATACGAAAAGAATAGCCAGCTTTCTGGTCTTCCATGCGACAATGCATGACCTTCTCTAAAGCAAGGATGTTCCTATAAGTTCAAAATCCATTTGAATTCATAGATTCTAGTTTAATAAGCCTTCTTGTGTAAAAGTTATCGTAGGGCTATAAATTAAACAAATTATCCCGTGATTGTTTAATCACCATAAAAATATTCTATTCTTTTTTCACTGTAAAAACTAACATAGAAATGTACGCATTGTTCAAAATCATGAAAATACAGACATATTTGTGAACTTCAACCAATTATCATTCGTTATATGTTAATAAACGGCAGATTATAAGTTAGATATTTTACCAATAAATGTTCTGGAAAAATATTGATGCTCATATGCTTTTCAGAACTCTATTCTTTTTTATTTTGATCTGATTATATATTAGAAATATTAAATTGTTTTTTATATTGATTGTGTGCTATTACATGAATAAAATATTGCTAGCTCTAATTATTGGTGAAAGTCTCCTGTTAAAAAGGTTGGTTTATATTTTGATAACTGAATGAATGCTAAGTGATTTAAAATATGGATCTGAAATTTTAAATAAATATTGATTAACATTTGCAGAACTTTAAAAAACTAAACGTTTCAAATTTTAAATGTAAAAATCTCTATTTAAACTTTTGATTTTAATTTGATTAGTTCGTGTGATTAGTTAAAACTTGTTTATAAGTTTTTTACTTATGTATATTACTGTGAGAGTTAATATTAAAAATGTAATGAAATTCACCTGAAAGCACTTATTTCTACCCAATGCATTTAACTCAAACTTATTTTCTCAAGATTTTAAGTTTAAGGTAACCAAGAAAGAGAGAGAGAAAGAGTTCCTGCCGTTTTCGCGTTGCCATTAAATGAAGTAAGAATAAGAATGAAAATTTGTGTATGACGGTATTGAGACACCAGTCAGTCGAGAGTAGAGATATTAGTCGTTATAAAAGCAGGTTCGCCGTGCACATTCTTCAATCGTAACTTGTACAGTAGCGACAAGAAATGGACGTGTCTAAAAAGCTAGTGTTCAGTGTTGTCCCTCTGCGATGATCTTAGCAATGGATGACAACAGGTCTTGGATGATGAAGCTGTGCAGGCTTCATTGAGGAAGACAGTCAAATGTGTGGTGAAATTGCCAGGCAATTTTAAGTTTCCGGTGAAAAGGTTAGACTTCATCTGCACCGTTTAGGTAAAATATACAAGCTCAGCAAGTAGGTTCCTCACACGTTGTTGGAAGTCCATAAATAACTACGAGTGACACCCTGTTTATCTCTGCTTTCTCGCAATTGTAGCACATCCATATTAAAGCGAGTGCTGTCGAATGAAGATAAGTGGGCTCTTTATGACATTCCCAAGCGTTCCAAATATTAATTGTCACTCCAGGGTACCATCCCACATAGCACACGACAGCCTATGCACCCTCGCAAGATTATGCTTTGAGTCTGTTGGACTAGTCAATGTTTTAAGTTGTTCACTACGAGATGCTACCAAGCACCCAAACAGTTACTGCGGATCTGCACTTGTAGCAATTAAAACGTGTGGAACAGGCATTGTAACAGAAGGAACCAGCACTGGTTATTCGGAAGGGTGTACTGTTCTTTGCCGATAACCCGAGGCCACATGTCAAGCGGGTAGTTGAGATACCATACAGCAACTTGGTTGGAAGACTCTGCAATCCTCCTTACTCACTTGATTTTGAACCAATAGATTTCCACCTCTTCCATTCCTTGGAAAATCATCACTGTGCAAAATCCTCCACCAATGAAGCAGACTTAAGATATTCACTGATTTCTTTGAGGTCCAAAACCATCGAGGTTTACAGCAAGGGAATTGTACAACAAGAGAAACGTTGACAGAAGGTGCTGGAGGCCGATGGTTATTACTTCGAGGATTAACAATAGGCTACACTTTCTATAGGACATGCTCATTTGGGGACATTAAATACGGCAAGAGCTTTCTTGATTACCCTGTAGTAATGAAGTTTTAAAAATATGTAATAATCACAAAAATACAGTTCCTTTTTGATTAAACATAAGAATATTTTAAGTGTTCGAAGCTTTTTTCATATATGACATTTGAAATATCTATATATGATAATAAAGAATTGGATTTACAGTTACTCGTTAACTTCTCTCTTTTAAATTTGGAATTCCATGCAAAAAGTATAAAACAACTCATTACAACTCACCATATACAATCATGCAATCTTCTTCGATATCAGCGCCCCCGTGTGACTCTACTTGGCACTTATATTTTCCACTTAACTCAGTGGTTGGGTTCTCTATCCTAATGGCTCTGGACCTTGTGTAAGGACTTCCTGTAGGCAAAACAAACTCCCTATCAACCCGGTACTTTTCTGAATAAATCTTCGTCTTCATTTCAGGTATCCACTGGTACACAGGGCTGGGATCGTCTTCGTGGAACCATTTTACCACCAAATTCTCGTCTTCCTCCATGCTGAAGGAATATTCACAATCCAAAATGACGGACTCTTCGCTGCCATTCTGTACGAAATTCGGAATGCTAAGTCGGGTAATTTCGAGGGACAGGCACTCTAAAAAGAAAAGAAGTAAAAAATTATAGAAGTTTATACATCGAATTTAGAATGATATAAACACAAAATACTACAAATACAATTAAAATACAAATTTTATTCTTAAATAACTAACCCTGGTTTAAAGTGATTAAAACCTATTTTTTTTTAACAATTACTACTATTTGACTTAATTTGATAATAATTAATTTTTTGGATATTTAAATGGAAAATAGGTAATTCATTTCGGAAAAATATGATACTTATTTAATAATTTTAATGGCAATAATGTAATAAGAACTGATTATTTCAAATGATAAAGTATTTATATGAAATCAATACAATTATCGTATGTAGTAAATTTAACCCGAAATAACAAGCCTTAACTAATAGTCATTATCGTAAAAATTTAACTATAATTACTTCTCCAAAGTTTTGAGCTTTATTTCGCTTATTTAACTAAGAAGAGATTAAAGAACATTAATAATTATTTGATAAAATTTACTAACAATTAATTTTGATCAAATTATATGAAATATTGATATCAATTAATATAAATTATTTAACACCTCAGTTGCTTAAAGTAAATGAAGTATGAGTTACATTGATTTTTATTTTGGTATAGTTTAATTTTTTTAAGTTTCTTCTCTCTTAAATATTACACATTAATTAATGCCCAAGCCAATAGAATGTTTTGAGAAATTTAACATCATAACGATAAAATCACAAAATTGAGAAAAAAAAAGTGCATTAATGTTCCAATGTTAAAAGAATAAAATATTGCCAATATTTTATTTAGCAAAGATTGGCACTTATTACTTAGTTTTATTTTTATGTTAACTTCACTTAATATGTAATTATTAAATTTATTATACTTTATACTTTGTATTCATATTTATTATTCTGATGTTTAGTATGTTTTCAATTTTATTTGGAAAATAAGATTTAATTTTGGAAATTAGAAATGGTATATATATTCATCAGATAGAATAAAAAAATAAAGCATTTTATATCTCAAAATCTTTTGCATGATTGCGTCAATTGTAAATTTTTGCTCTCTCTTGAAAACATTAAAAAACTTAACTTGTATTTTGAGTAATCATAAACGGCTTTTCTGTAAAAAATACTTTTTAAACGTATATAATGGAACGATGATTTACGGTTTCGATATTAATTGTGATTCTATATTAATATTTTAAATTTTAACTATTGATTTAACTATCGTTATAGTTTAATGGTTTGTATTAACTGAATTTTTGAAGAGTGTTGACATCACGTAACGGTAACTGTAACAGCTGATGGTTGTTATAAGGTGTTTGAAGATCTATTGTATTTTTACTGCTTAAAGAAATTTTTATAGATAATGAGCTAGTCACTTGTCGCAAAGAAAATTTCAATGTACCCATAAAATAAATTTGAACGTGGAAAGCTTCCTCCGTTGTTGGAATCAAACTTGGCCCCTTCCAATTCGAAAACCTTTAGACAGAAAACCGACAGACTTATCTATGGCTTCAGGGGAATTTTTGAGTAGCCCCAGGTGATATTCCATGTTTTGAATTTGGCCCGCATAAATTATATGCATAAATTATATGTGGGATTTGGCTTGAATAAAAAAAAATGATTGAGATAAATATACGAAATATTTTAAATAACTTTTCTTGAAAACAGAACCAATGGCTGAGAAAAATGAATTGTCTTTTTACAATATTCATAGCTCTGAAGACAGCGTCAAATAATAAAAAAATATTTATAAAGAAGAAATAAAGAACTTAAAATTCTTAATTGATGTCAAGGAATAGAAGAAAGTATTATATAAAATATAATTCCCTTTACAAATACACAACTTACAATAGAAGATACTTGAAAATTTTTCTAGAGGTGACCAATGTAAATCACATAACATGAATAATAGGAATCAAAGTTTGAATCCGAAATGGAACAAATTTGCTTTCGTAAACAGAAAAAAATTGATCACAAATGGTAGATTGCATTGATACTATATATATGACTAACTTAAAAGAACAGCATAATTCTGTCTCCAATCTCGGGATTTGTTGACCAACCGTAAATGGATTCTGTAATTCTGCTTTGCTTAGACATATTTGTGAGAGCGGATACTTAAAAATTTTCTTGTTTTCATCCTTTGGGACATGCAAACATCCATTATTTATAAAAATTTACTCCTAAAGGGAATATTCTCTGGATGTTCAAAAACTTTACAATAAACTTGAGAACTTCCGATGTGATTCTGTAAAAAAAGTGTTTTCCATTTGATCTAAAATACAACTCTAAAAATAATTCAAGAGAATCTAAAGAATAATAATGGTGATAGGTTATAGGAAAATGATCAAAATAGATGAATTTCTTTTCAGATTTTGTTAAAATGAAATGCTTTGTTGGGATTTAGACTAAACTTATCATTAATTTGAATGAAAATCGAGTATTGTTATCAACTTTAGGAACAAGTCTCGCTTCTCTGAATTCTTTTTGCAAGAATCCCTAATAGTTATGTAGGTGTGGCTACTTGGAAATTTTCTCAATTTTCCTTTTCAACTGATGAATATTGTCTATTATCTATAAAAAAAAACTAAATATGAGTACCATAATGTAAACAATTCGATTAATATTCGGTACGTACTCTATTTATGTATACAACTCTCCACTCAAAAGAAATATTCCCATGCATTCATTAGAGCTCTAGGTATTTTTATGAAAAAAGATTTAAATTAACAATTATCAGCGTGTATCAATAATGGTTATTATTATTTTATCATTATCAGTGTGGGAGTATATTTAATTTTTTAAATGAATGTTTTGTGAATAGGAAATTTCTAAGCTCTTATATTAGATTGGGGAAAAAGTTATCCATTATTTTTTCGGTAGACGTCTGTAGTGATCGCTATCTCGTGAGGTATCTATCAAACAATTTCAAATTTATGCTCATTGGAAAGGTGACATTTGACACTAAAATATTCTCTTGCGGTTTTTTGTTTGATTAATTCAGTTATGAGTACAAGGTTTTAAAAATAGAAGACAACAAACAGAAAATTCGATACATTTTAGTTTTTCTTTTATAATGGCTAAAATTGTGAAAGGTGTTTATCGTCCTGTAACAACCAGTTACGCACAATTTTGGTTTCGTTGATGCCGTTTGGGTATTTGGATGCTAAAGATGCACCTCGCATGGATACAACATCGTCGAGAATGTCTATAAAATATCAAAAAATATCAAACTTGACAGTATGTCAGCAGTCGTAGCTTGCAAGACCTAAAACTCTACATGAAAAATGTTTTAAACCTTTTTACAAAGCGAATCTGAAAGAAGTTACAAAAAGTTCACGTAAAAATAATAATGAATTTCTTATTCCGCAACCTAATATATACTACATTATATTATTTTTGAATGTAGCAATTTATAACTCAATAAAGAAGGAGTCTGCAGTTGAGTAGTAGGGCAATGTGAGGCAAAGAGAGTTTCCAAAAACCATTTTATTTAAAGAATAGTTAAAATTCCCCCCCCCCCATCGTTAATATAGTTACGATCCTCATGGTGCTTAATAGTCTTCTGTCTGTCCTTTACAGAAGGAGCCTTATACAGAAGACACTACGGGGTTGTTAAAAGTATAGGAAAAACCTTGAGCTTTTAAGCCAGAAACTGACTTCAGTATGAGTAAAATAAGGGAATATTCATTAATTTAATATTGCAATAAATAGGTTATATTATCAAAGAACTTATTCTATTATCTTCATTTAGCCTAAATTTAGTATTACACATACATAATGTTTTGACAGCAGCTAGAATATATTCCCATATAACAAGAATTAGATACAATTTGAATTAAATTAACAAACAATTAATGGAACAAAAAAGAATACTTAAACTCCACTATGTTTACAGTCAAACATACTGAAGAAAATGCACTTTTTTTAAGTAGAACTGGAGGAGATTTAAATTCTTCTTTCTTTTGTTAATATCTCAGAAATGCTTACGAGGTTTTTGCACTTGGAGTATCTTATTATTCATTGTGAAACATCTTTTGGAAACAGTTGAGTGCGCGTTTCCTTATATTTTTAGACATTTATGAGCGAAGAATGAAACGTCTACATCAAATTGCGTGGGCAAGAATATGAATGGTTCAAGATGAGGTTAAGCAGGTAATGTATACTGGAATGGTTCCAAGTGAAGAAGTGAAATAAAATGGGGGTGAAGGGTAGCTTTTCAGCTGAAGAATGAAAAAAAAATTGTATGACATTGTTCATAATTGTGGAAGATTTATTATTTTTTGCTGACATTCACACAATATACAAGAAACTTTTCAGTGGAAGTAATGAAAGTTGACAGCAAAAATAACACATAGTGTCTGAATTAATAGTTATCGTTTTTATTAATTAATTTTCTGACATATGTGAAAGGAAATAAATTAATTTTCATATCTGGGCAAGCATCACCTAATAGGTTATATCTTTTCTTGGATATATTACTAAGATTTTTCTTTCTGATATATATGATATGTAAAGTATGCATTTAGAAAAGAATATGACAAATATTAAAACAATATGTGACTTATAAGGATTCTCTTTGTTCTATTTCAAATTTATAACTTTTTCATTTTGACTATAATTTATTTACTAGTTTTGTGTTGAAGCTTTGAGTTTTCATGGAAGGAATTAAGACCATTATTTCCATTTTATCGCATAAACATTATCAAAACCACTTGGCATTACTTTAAATCAATCTATTTATAACTAAATATTGAAGTATTTACTGTTAGTACAAAAATCACATTTAATATATTCATTAAAAATTATATGTGATATAAAGAAATATTTATGGTTAGATTTTGCAACTTATAACAATTTTCCCGTTCAACATTCGATTTGTGATTTTTATAAGATTTTCTTAAAGCCATAGAAAATAATTTTTTTAAAGAATTCTTGATTTTTAAATAAAAATGATGTTGTAGTTGACAAAATAAGGGAATTTCTTAATATAAAGATGCCCAACCTACTGTATCAGCAACAGTCAAAATTGAAACGGGTAAGGGTACTTATTTAACGCATTTGGCCTCAGCTAAATCGTTAAAGCTTGATGAATAGGCCATTTTGTTTTATAACTAGTGCAGATACTTGAATTTTCAATTACCATTGGGTCAAACAGCTTACTGTAAGTACGTCGATTTTTGGACCAATATTTTTGATTCTGATAAAACCATTCCTGCCAGGGTTAATTGAGATGAACAATAGTGTATGAAGGACAGAGGTCCTTTCGTCTATTAGATTGCATCAAAATAGTGAATAGATGGACTGCTATGCAACATTTCAGTTGTCGATTTAATGATGGTTCATAA
The DNA here is from genome assembly GCA_026290005.1 of Latrodectus geometricus. Taxonomy (NCBI): domain Eukaryota; kingdom Metazoa; phylum Arthropoda; class Arachnida; order Araneae; family Theridiidae; genus Latrodectus; species Latrodectus geometricus. The sequence continues at coordinate 11,787 of JAPDSC010116530.1, read as the reverse complement.
GAACACGTAGGCTGTCTAAACAAACAAAATCATCTCATCTCAGTGGGGTATATGGGAATTATTATCCTTTGCTTACTGGGCAAAATAAGTTTCAGTAATTAGCATGAAGACAGTAATAACGCCAATGGAACATAGAGATAGGAAAAATTGTTTGGAGTGATACACCGGTATTCACAGTGATACATATCAGTGGCAGAATACATTTAAGATATGAACGACATAAAGAGATGTATACTTCCAGGAGACTTTTCAAGCTAACTGAGGCCACATTCTTGTCTAGTTTACATTAATATGGACAAATATGAGACACTTTGAATTTGTGGAGGAGGCATTTCGGTTTAAGGAATGTCCTCATGGACTAAAATAGGACTCTTGGTACATGAGATTTTATTTACTACAAGTGACCTTGCCAGTATATTCTTGGCAATTATTTACTCCCGTATGTTTGTTTATGAATTTTACTACAGAAATTGCCTTTCAATTAGAAAATGCATCATCACGCCCGAATTTTAGTGTAATGATTGAATGAAAATTGCCCAAACTTTCACCTATTTTCTATCAATATCATTTGATCTCAATTCAATCTAGCAGATCTGGAATACAATTGAGAAAGAAATCAAGTCCAGAAACCTTCCACTTGATTTCGTGAATTGGTGTATGTTGTTCAGAAGTTGGTGATAGATTTGGCTTTTCATTACTCCTAGTGTTATGCCAAGAATAATCGCAGCAGTCATTAAAGGGAAAGATGGGCTACGAGCTACTTAATAATAATTTTTATAACGTGTTTGCTGTTAAAATATTTTATAATTCTGATCAAAAACAAAATTTTTCAAAAAGAATGTATTTTTTTTAGGGTTTAGTAAATTTTCAATAAATAAACTCATAAACAAAGAAATGAGAGTTATTATATTCAAAACGGCAAATACTATCAGTATATTAATACATATATTTTAGTTTTACATAGATTAATTTTTAAGTGTACACGTACGCATGCTCTCACACATATAAACGAACATTTAAATAATACAAACATAAGAATTTGCCGTGTAAGAATGTACAACTTTTAAAATGCTTCAAAATATGTTAAGTGTAAAATGTTGCTATTGTGTAAAACGCTTCTAAATATTAGAGACATTTTGCTTCATATATAAAATTTTGCATATAACAATACGAAGGGATAATAATTCTACCAATTTAGAAACGTCTTAAATAAATAGCCATGTACATAATAAAAACATTCCGACAATTATATAACAAAAGATACCCAACTTTATATTAATGTTTCTTTTATTTTTATAAATTATAGATTAAAAATTAGGCCTAGAGTTGTTGACATTAATGGATACTGAAAGTTGTAAAAAAGATGAAAACAGAAAAAAGTGGAAAAAATTGCTTATATAT
>JAPDSC010116530.1:0-10286 GCA_026290005.1 Latrodectus geometricus | reverse complement strand
TATATATAAAATTAAAATTCTTAAAATATTTTTCCTTTGGTATTTATAATCTTATTTTGGAGTGCTTTATAATTTGGCGACATTGGAGAGAAACTCAAATATGTCAGAAGCATAATCATAACATATACTTAAAATAAAGTATGTATGTATATGCGTAAGGATTGCTGTGACGGTTCTAAATGGATAAAGGTTAAGGATAACGTCAAATGCCTCGTAATTTTGAATTACGGTTAATTTATGAGATAGAAACCTAAGCTTGATCACTCCTCTTCCTATGACAGCGGTAGAAGAGTACTCCTTAATAATCCTAAGAATTATAAATGCTACCATAAATGTGATTAATCGGATGATTGTGCATAAACACGCGAGATAATTCATAATCACTACTAATTTGGTAAACACGATAAATTATTGAATATTTATCAAATTTACCGGTTTACTCTCCTATTATAATTCCCAAACTCGTAATGGGGAATGTACTAACAGTCCATAAATTTAGCAAAATTCGTCCAGTTCCCTTCTGAAGTTACAAGTTGGTGTGTGTCGCAGTTAAGCCATGAAAACTAGATATTGCAACACTCATCAACTTAAAAGAATTGACTAACAATTTATTAGCTGTGGTGCTGAAATTCATTTTTTGTTCCTAATGAATAAAATAGATTTATTAGGAACAAAAATAAAAAAAGTATATTATACAATTGTATGCAAGAGATCAGTTCGCAGGATTTTAAGAGCAATTTATTTTGCTTAATGATGCTTCAATCTCAATAATATATTTTTAAGAATGTTCTGGAAAAATCTCGGAAATTTACTTTACGTATATAAAATAAAGATCATAAATTAGATGTTTTCAAGGGATAATACATGTCTGATGAAAGTAAATATTAGGTTGGGGAAAAAGTAATCCATTATTTTTTCGGTAGACGTCTGTAGTGATCGATATCTCGTGAGGTATATATCAATCAATTTCAGATTTATGCTCGTTGGAAAGGTGACATTTGACAATAAAATATCCTCTTGTGGTTTTTTGTTTGATTAATTCAGTTACGAGTACAAGGTTTTAAAAATGGAAGACAACAAACAGAAAATTCGATACATTTTCGTTTTTCTCTTGTAACGGCGAAAAAGATAGCCGGGTGGCTAAAATTGTGAAAGGTGTTTATCGTCCTATATAAGACTGTAACAACCAGTTACGTACAATTCTTGTTTTGTCGATTCCGTTCGGGTATTTTTGATGTTAGAGATGCACCTCGCATGTGGATACAGCATCGTCGAAAATGTCTGTAAAATATCAAAAATGGTCGAAGTTGACCGCAAGTCAGCAGTATTAACGCGCAAGACCTAAAAATCTACATGAAAACTGTTTTAAACCTTTTTACAAAGCGAATCCAAAAGAAGTTGCATGAAGTTCACGTGAAAATAATGGATTTCTTTTTCCCCAACATAATATTTATAAAGAAATTCGCCAAATTAAGATTAAGTAATCGAATGGTATATTTTTGATTTGATATAAGATTATTTTCTATTTAAGTTATCGGTAGTATCTATTTAAGCTATTTAAACAGATTTTGTTGCAGGAAAGGGAAATTTTTTTTAACTATCTAAGTTCGAAAAGAATAGGGAAAAATCGGCACAGAATTTTTGAAGAAAATTAATATCAGAAATGAATCTTGCAGAAAAAGTTTACTGTTCAATTACATACAAAACAAAAATGAAATAGTAGAAATTTTGTATTTCTTTTTAGTTTAACGAAATAAATAATAATTAATAACACAAAATCGAGATTGAGGTTATTTGTTTTCAAATATTATGACTAAAATTGTTGAATTAATTTATACCTGGAATATAAACTTTCGAAGTATGCGAAGAATTTTCAGTGAGTTGTTTATACTTAAATTGTTATTAAGAAGTTAGAAAATTTATTTCACAGTTTATTATTAATTTATAGAACGCCACAATTTCTTTATAAATGCTTGGCAGAACATTTAAATCTATATAATAGCAGTGTGTTACACATATATATAATAAATGTAATATTAAATTTGAGCTAAATTGAAATACTATAATAACTTCATTAAATATATCTTATTTATGCTATAATATTAAATTTCCGAATACTCCTTCACTTTTACCCATACACTAAAGTCAATTAATGGCCTAAAGTCTCAAGTATCAATGAATTTTTAAGACCTACTCTATCTAGTGAATAACACCGTAACGACCTAAAAGACGTCTAACCACGAAGAGAATCACATCTACGCTAAAGATGGACAATTTCATTTATTAGTTAAATAAAATATTTATTGAAAATCATCTGTACTTCATTCAGTCTTCAAACTCAATTGCAGACTGATTTCATTACGTTATAAATCACTGAATTAAAAAAAAATAAACCTAACCAATTATTGTATCCTTATTATTGCAGATATTAATTCCAAACTCAGTCACGGCTTCTTATTTTCAGTTTAAGAAACTTTGTATTTTTCCGCTATTATTAATCTGATTTCAGAAACGTAAACTGTTTCATGAAACGCTGTATCTCGAGCAAACGCTTGAATTGCATTTCTAAGCGGCGGTGCCGGGATGCAGAGACACTGGCTGAGTATTTTTAGAAGTTATTTTGGCAAGTATCATTTTATCTTAGCCGCCTGTCTTTAACCTCACTTTTTCTAGTGAACGTCAACAATAAGAGAGGTCTTGTGACGTCACTGTCGCTGTTTGGGAGAGGAAAACGTGTCTTTTACATCCACGCGACGAAATCCTGCCTCGTCACCAGTGTTGCACCAATTTCGTCAATAGTGGGATACTAAGCACATGCCTATAAGATTTTAAATAAGGTGCGCATGCTCATAATAAATCAAGTTTGTGGTGAAATCGTGCTACCAAAACTTATATTTTTATTCATAACGTATCTAATTTCTAGTTTTTCATTATCTTAAATTTTTTAGCCATTATAATAAAAAGTATTTTATTAAATTTATTTTTAAAAAAATGAAAGAATTATCTGAAGAATATTTAACATTTATCAATATTTTAAACATTTTACTTGACATTTTGGTTAGACTAATTTAGTTAGACTAGTCTAACCAAACTAGTCTAGTTTGACATTTTAGTTACACTTTAGTCAACTAGTTTTGACATTTTAGTTAACAAGTTTAGTTTGACATTTTAGTAAGACTTTCGGGTGCCCCTTTGATTCTCGCCAAGTTGTGATCACGAATGATCGCCAAGCTGGTCAAAATCGAATTGTATTCTGTTTGGTTTAGATCCTGTCGAAGCTCTGATTGGTTTATCATTTTTAGAATTTTTAAAATCCAACAGACGTTGCGTTATTTTTAAATGTTCAACCATACCTGTTAGCACTGTAATTGACGCGAAAATCAATGGCGCCAAAAAATCGCCAAGTTCACCAAAGGGCACCCTAAGGTATAGTTTTACCGACATTTTTATTAAAAACAGTTTTTAAGAAAAAATAAACAATATATACGCAGAGATTTGATCCGATTTTATTTACAATGAAGGCTTTGCGCTGTTATGTTTACTAAATTTTTGTATACATTTTCCTACTATTTTTTTCTTATTTAACAGAGGAAATGCAGCTTTATTTTAAGTTGTGACTAATTCTCATTACCTATTCATAAACAATCGATATTCGAGATTTGTTTTCGAAAGTTAATTCGACTGGCACCAGTTTAAAGATGATTCCGAATGATAACAAATAATCTTGTCCGAAGTGGAAATAAAGCTCCCGAAATGTTGAAGTGAAGAAGAAGCATAACCATAAAGCGATTATGCAATGAAAAAAAAAAAAAAAAAAAAGAATCTTTTGCTCTTCTAAAAATACACCACCAACAAATAAGAGAAAGCACATACCACATCCTTTGTCTCCTTTAAGTTCAACAGATACTCATATAAAATATATAAAATAAAGAGTTTTATACCGGCGTGAAAATAATAAAATTAAAAAGTAAAGAAAATTTAATAATTTTATGAAATTTAAACGAAAAAATAATGATAATAAAAGTCAAGAAAATGCCAAAGAAACATATAAACAATCTTTATGATACATTTCCGTAGTTTATTATTTCAGGGAATAAATATTTTATAATTTTAACTGGAAAATATTAAGTTATAAAAAATTCATGATTGAATTATCCTTCTCACCAGGATAATCATGGAGCAAACGAGATTAAGTGCCAAAGTTTTGGGGAATGTATATCGATTTTTAATAAATTTTAATTGATTTATTAAGCACAAGTTACCTTACGGGAACTTTATGCCTTGTGCTCCTGTAAGATAAAGTTTAACTAACGTCTTAGAAAACTAATCCTTATAAATTTAAAGATTAGGCTGTATTTAATGATAGTATGGTTGTCCAAATTATATTTATAAATTATTCGTGTACATTTATTGATACTATTAAAATTTTAAATATAATGTGTTTAATAATTAAAATTTGAAACAATATGTATTGTATCAAATTAAGTGTATCAAAAATCAAGTTTTTGAATTTTTAATCGATTTTGAAATTATATAAATGTGTATTATTCAGCAACATGTTTAAATCATGAATTCGCCAAACTATTCACTTGATTGGTTGAAGATTCATAGATTTGGAAATTAAATGGATTTGACAATTAAATTTCTATGCTTATAAATATTATGATTATATTTAAATTATTAATCTATTTTGACTCATAATAACATCAAATGTATAATGGCCAACCATTAGTCTAATTTCAGATGAAAAGGGCATATTTTAATTTCTTTTGTCACATTTCTGTTTCTACTATGAGTTTTTAAACAGGATGACAGCAGTTTGCAAAATGATCTTTGATTAACAAACCAATTTGTATACGGCATTATTTTCTTAGTTTTTAAGATCTTATTACTTATACATTTTTTTTATTTAAGGATATATGTAAGACATTGTATTATTTTACTGACACCATTCTTCGTAAATAATAATTATACCATCGTATCAATATTAATAAGCGAATATCGCATCATTGCTTCATTAAAAATACAGATTAACAAAACAATATAAAAACGATATTAACAAAACAATTTCAGTAAGAAGGATACAAACGCAATCCAAATAAACTTAACAAGTGTTGAATAAATTCAAGTGATGTCAAGATTTTTTTTATTGATTTCTTTAGTCTTTCAGAAATTTCAATATGAATTCGTCTTATGCGAATTTTATCAATAAATCTGTTTTTAAGTAGTTTTACTATAATTAGGCAACCCTAGTTGATTTTTTTCTTCAAATTACTTTTTTGAACATCATTTTGATTTGCTTTTCTCCTTCAGACTGCTTAATCGATTAAATTGTTTGTTTTACCATGATTTGTATTCGATTTAACAATTTTCAATTGTACTATTGAAGATAAATCTTGTTAATGAATGACTTTTTATTTTATCTGACGATTAAATCATTTTTACCCAAGAAAATAAAATATTTATCAATGATTTTAATTTCCCCATAACATAAATATTTTGAGAAGATAATTTTATGTATGAATTTATTTAAAAACATTTTTTGGTAGCGAAACAGAAATGCATAAATTTTTCTAAAGTATTTGCTTTTTATTTCTATAAAAATGAAAGCTTTATTATTTTAAAAAATAAAAGGAAATGAGAATTTCGCCAAAAATATCCTCACAGACTTCTTAAATGCCAAGTCACTTAGAAGCACTTTTTCTCCTTACCTAATTTATTTCAAATTTATTAATTTTCATTTCAATTTATTAAATTCTAGACTGATTATTCATTTTAACTGCTGATCGTCATTTTTATCTGAACAAATTAAATTTCTGAACCTGATGATATATTGATAAAAATTCATTTTTATAATTTTTCAGTACACGCAGTATTGACTAATCATAATTAATAAATCTAATAAACTATTCTTCTATCAACAAGAATTTTCATTTGGAACAATGAATAATTACTGAAATTAGTAAATTTAAAAATAAGCTAATATTTATACAATTACAGGTAAAATCATATTTGTCTTGTGGAATATTTCTTAATGTAGTTGACTGCAAGCGCTACTCTTTTTTCTATCATCCCAACGTATTACTATCTCCGGATTATTGTTTTATAAATTTATCTTTCATAAAAAGAGTTGGATAAACTGTCAAGTATTAGCACAGACAAATATTCAGAGAGCATAAGCACAGCATTCATCGCTAATTGTTTAGCAGAAAAGAAGATCGAACCTATAACTCTTCATTACGGAGAGCAAAATTCTACTTCTATGATACGGTGTGCATACTAAAACTTAGTTTAATTAAAAATTACACATTTGACTAATGTAAAGTTATTTCGAAATTTTATTTTAATTTTTCATACGCATTAAAATTTAAGAAGAATCATGCAAAGTTAAATTTATTAGAAAAGTTCCTTATCAAATGTTTCAGCTACTAGATTTTCAGAATTATTTTTGGTTGAATATTTCCATTGCTATTAATATTTTACATCTGGTGAAATATTGTATTTATTTAATGTATTAGTTAAAGGAAAGTTGAATGTTATTATATCGTTTAATTTGCTATGATGAAATTTCTCCAAAGCACGAGATTAGGCTCCAAACCATTACAGAATCAATTTCATGTTTCGCTCTAAGAAAGAGACAATATGGGTTGAAGATTTCTGTGGAGGTTTTTTTCCAAGTAAACCTGTCCTGTTGGGGGAGATAGGAAGAAACTGGATACACTGGAAAACTTCCAAGGTATTTTCTATTAATCTCTAGTTTCAGGTTTATGATCCATGAAACACTGTGCTGGCTATTTCTGATTTTCATCTGTCTCAACAGGTTTTGAAATTTCAGCTTTGTTTCAGATATTTTGCTGATACCATTCCCTTCAAACAATATGGGTCAATATTGGATTCTATAGAAGATCTTTCAGCTCAGGAGTCAATTTTCCTATCGTTGTCTTCTTTCTTGTGGTCATGGACTACTTTAATGTCTGTCTGTCTCCTATAACGTGTTTGGGTTTCCTTACACGATTCTATCTTGCAGATGATATTTTACCATAATCTTTGTATGCTGTTACGTAACGCAATGAACTGCTATGATATTGTGGTTACGAATCCCCCGACCCGGGCTCAAACTATTTGCCTTCCTAGGGGAGCTGATAGATATCTCGTCTCAGCTTTCTGTCTATAAAGATTAAGTAAAAAAATACACATACACACACCTTTACACAGCAAATAGTACAAAAAGCTGCTAGTTGCGTATCTAATTTAGTCATATACTATCACATATAGAAGTCCTTATTTTTAGCAAAATACACTGAATTATTAATATCTACCTAGTAACGAGAGTTGTGCATCTCCAGCCTTGATAACGGCTGCCACACGACAAGATATAGATTCAACAAGTTACTGGTAACGTTTTATGAGAATGGCTTGCCGAATGTTGGCTCTAAAGCTGTTTAGAATTCAGTAATATTCTATGGTGCTGTATGATGGCCTTTCACGTCTTGTTAAAAAGAAAAATCCAAAGATGCTCAATAAAAGGAGTATGGGCTTCTAGCTGGCCAATTTATGACAGAAAAGTCAGAGGAATCAGAGGGTGATTTCTTTTAAGAAGACTATAATAAGTAGGTCATTTTGAAACGTACCGGACAAATCGCAAAGAAGGCAGTTGATTTACAGTTTTGAACCACAGTTAAAAATGACTTGTTGTAGTGCTTTTATTTACACAACCAGCCAACAAAATAAGGAATAAAAAAAGTTAGAGAATTATTAATGTGCAAAAGCCCTCTCAACACGGTTGACTTTGACTGGATCAGCTATCTATCTCATTCCTTTCTGGACGTTAGAATGACAACTTTCATCAAAAAGTCATTGTGGTTTCTATTTCTATAGACAAAAGAAGGAAAATATAGGCAATCATTTTTAATTGTTTTCAACCGTCGAAGTTGTTATGGGAATAGATACTTATCTGTGTAAAGTTACACATTATACCAAGATATGAAGTTTTGAACAGACGGATCTTTAACGAGAATTAGCCTTTAAACAAGGAGGTCATCAGATGCATCGAGTATCGAACTCACTTCTTTCCATAGGCGACATTAATACCTTTCTCAATCAGACAACTACATCTTCAATAAAAAATATATTTATCAACTCTAATTATTCGAATGAAATATATTCTATTCTAAGCAAGCATTAAGAAATATATCAAACTAATTGCAATGAGAGTATTAAAAATTTATTTTTAATTTATTGTTAATTCATATTTAAATTATAACCATTTAATATCAATCAGATAACACGTCAATCAATTCTTATATATCCACTTTTAAATAATACACCTTATATATATAGATGTTTTTACAGAAATAGCCTAATTTCAAAAGATGACAAATAGGACCAGATAAAACTAGACACACATAAGTCCATAAAGAACAGTTTGTTTTAGGTTATTATCATAGGAGAAAAGGGTCCTTATAAATAACATAAAAGCTATGGATTCCTTCTTTCGAGACCATTAATTTATGGAGTTCAAGACTCTACAGGCCCCCTGGAGGGATTTCTAGAGATTTATCACCCTACCTTCAAAGCCTTTCTTTTAAATGTATCCACCGCGGCACACTTGAATAAACTTTTCAGAACAATACTGGAGTTTTTGAGAGCCCACTATTCGTGACGAAAATACTTTCGCTGCTCGGTCACATTTAAAAATATATGGTTGGGGTAAGAGCTTTTGTGTGTGTCACACAAAAATAGTTTAAATTCAACTATATAACTGAGAAAATGTACTTCCAAGATGTTTCTCGCCGCAGTTCTTTCATAGAAAAATGTGCCCCAGAGATCTTTTGTTATGAAATTTAAAAAAAACTGATGGATTTTATAGGAATTTGCAAATTTTATAGACTACATTGAATTTTATTATCTTGGTTTTATTAAGGTTGTAAGCAAAACTATTAGTTATTTGTTTGAATCTTGAATTTTTATTGTTATCATCATTCTCTATTTGAAATATAAATTACATAGATATAGTCGAAGAGGCTTATACCATCAAATTATTCATTAACTCACAGATAGGATTAGCTGAAAATAATCATGAATAAATTTATACATTTTGAATACTTCGTAAAATAATTGTAAGGCAATTCTCATTGTTGTGAAAGATTTGGTTTTGAAAAATCATTGTTGCACAAAAGGCTTAGTTATTTTGTTGTTTAGATATGTGAACCAGAGATATCTTTAAAAAATTCCTGGTTTTCTATTTTATGGCATGATATTGTGTCTACTAATAATTGAAAATATTTCACAATAGTAATACCCTGTAGATTTTATGAAAAGCTTCACAAAAGTTTCGTGATCTTACCATGCTTCGAATTCCATATCGACATGTGTGCCATATATAAAGATTGCTAACACCAACCATGGCACACGATTGTTAAATTTGTACAAAATGAATAAATTTATGACTTATTCATGCACAAAATCTATTTGGTTAAAAAAGATAATATGCTTACAGTTTGTCTGCTACATTTATGTTGCATTTTCTAAGAGTTTTTAGTTGCAATTTCATATGTATATACGAGTATAACTGCCAAATATAAAAATTGCAACATATCTATAAGATATTTGCTTCAACGTGATAAACATAAATACACAGAGAGACATTGCATATGTAAATGTGAAGGACGTTATTTACTACAAAAAATGAAATTCATTCATTGACAAAATTTACAGAGCATTATATGGGGGTACAGATCACAGATGCGGATGGTGTTCTGAGGGATGGAAGCCATCAAACGAGTGCGGTTGCAGATAAGCTTTGTATTTTTGATTCATCAACGTATAGGCTCTCAAAGAACTTTGTTAGGGTGCTGAGAGTGATTGCATTCCAAATCATATTATTCTGTGTAGAGATGCAATCATAGCAATCGATGAGATGACATTCAACAACAGATGTCAAATTCACTCTATCTTCCTGATGCATCCAGAATATCTTTTGACAAATAAAACCGAGACTTGTCACTGAACATCACATTGTGACATTCAGTTGTCATTATTTTGTCATTGAACATGGTATATATTTCCTTCTGCGATTTGGCATTAATGGCAATCTTCGTGAGTGCTTCTAATTACTTTCCAAAAACTCTTGTGGTAAGAGACCCCATTCCTCAATGAGTATTTGTTTCAGTTGTTAGTTTTTTTTTCGGAGAATGTAATCATGTTGCCAGGTGTTTCTAAGGAGCATCCCAAAAATGCTCTATAGGTTTTAAGTTAGGAGAGTAAGCTGTGTGGTTCATTAGAGT
>JAPDSC010116522.1:0-22040 GCA_026290005.1 Latrodectus geometricus | reverse complement strand
CTGATTTCAGAATAACAATGGAAAACAAAATATACCACGGTATTGACTTTAAAGTAAAACAGTTCTAGAAGACATTTCAATACAAATTCATATCTCATCCGCTTTCAGAATGATAACTGTTGAAAAACAAAATGTCCCATGTTAATGAGTGAGAACTTTATAACATAAGTCCAATTTCTATTGCCAAAAATTTTGCAATGGATAAAAACTATGATTAAAGAAAATATAATCCTAGCTGTTTTGGAGAAAGTGAGATAGGATTTATGTTATGGATGATATTAACTTCAATAGGTCCGAAAATGCAGTTACCAAGGAACTATTTTATAACGATGAATAACACTTGGCAGTCTATTAAGTCTGGGTTTGAATGGAATACAGTCCCATCTCGGAAAACATTTCAATACATATTTTTCAGTCCTTAGATTTAAATAAAAAATTCACTTCACTTTTGTCTCCTCAAAATGAAAAGTTAAAAAACAAAAATCAAAATTTTTTGATATTCTAAGAAGATTCTGGCTCAGTTACATGTCCTTGTTACATGATCATGTTCCAAAATTACTAAATGTCTGGTCTTGGTGGAAATGAACACGTCCAAAGATCCTTCTCTGTATATACGTATGAATGATTAAATAATTTGGTACAATTTCTTAAATTAATGACAGATAGAGTTTGTATTTTACTTTGTAGATTGTAATTTAAAAATCTAGATTCTCAAAGTTTCGTTATACACTGTTGATTTAGTATAATAAAGGATTACTCTAACCCAGGGAGTCGATGAACAATTACCAATGTTTTCTGAACTTTAAAAATAATAAGGAATAATATTTGCTAAGCTTTGTGAGAAAAATGCCAAACTATCAACCATGTGTGTTGATACAAACCGAACTATGGTTATTGCCAAGAGCTGGTTGTCGATAAAGACTTGTTGAATTGTTTGTAACAGTCAAAGAATTTCTCACAGAAGTTAATTCAATTGTAATTGATGAATTGCATAAATAATTTTTTTTTATCTGGTAGATAATATATACATTTTTTTTATCTGTTAATGGTAATCAAGCATGTCTACAATAAAAATACACTGCTCAAAACAATTAAAGGATATCGTGGTTTTACGTAGATCTTGTTTCAGGGAAAATTTTTAGCTGATTGATACATGGTCGTCAGACGTATTAGTTATATGAGAATAAATTACACATGTTTGGCACAAAAAAAATTCATTTTATGGCGCATTTTTGTACAAAAGGAAAAAAACACAATTTGTGCGTATGGGAGAAAAGAAATAAGAAAAAGTGTTTTCTTCAAAGGAAATCATTTTCAGTAGGGAGTATGGTTTCCACGGACGTCCAGCAATGCTGAACACCTTTGAAGCATGGAGTCAATGAGGCTTTTAATCACGAGTTGGGGTATTCTGTTCCACTCTTCCAGAAGAGCTCTTTCCAGTTTTTGGAGAGTTTGTGGGGGTGGCTGGTGGCCAGCAACTCGTCTTCCTCGAGCGTTTCAAACGTGCTGTATTGTATTCAAGTCTGGAGAACACGCTGGCCATTCCATTCGTACGATTCCTTCCTTGAAAAGGAAATCCTCCACCAGGTTAGTATGATGGGGCCTTCAGTTATCGTCCATTAAAATGAAGTCATCTCCAATTGCTGCAGCGTAAGGGACTATAATAGGTCTGAGGATCTCATCCCTATATCGGCGATCAGTCAGAGGTCCATCACGAGTGATAAAGAGGTCTGTGCGCCCGTTAATGGAGATTCCACCATAGACCAATTCTTCCCCACCGCCAAATCTCACACTTTCGTGCACGAACACAGGATTATTCTTACTGCCACGGTCCCTCTAGATGAAAATACATCTATTATCAGGATGAACAGAAAAACGGGACTCGTCAGAAAAAAAACATTACTCCATTCAAATCTACTCTAGTTCACATGCTCTGTTGCCCCTTCCCTGCGGTCGTGACGATGCCTTGATGTTAGTTTAACACATACCATCGGTCGTCGTGCATACAGACCTACACCGTGGAGCTGGTTTCGAACAGTCTGAGTTGAAACCGTGGTGTCAGTAGCCGAGTAAAGGTGTTGTTGAAAAAAGAGTAGCGTTCACATTTTGATGTCTCCGAGCCGTTAACATTAAATAACAATCTTCCTTGGGCGTTGTAGCCTGTCTACGACCTTACCCTGGTCCTCGGCCTGCACTTCCAGGGTCCAAATATCGGTTTCAGATCCTGGAAATCACACTTTGTGACACTCCAATGTCTTGCGCTACTTCGGCTTGGGTTTGGCCCCCTTCTAACCCTTCTACCTCCAAGCTTCTGAATCAGTTAAATGACTTCGCTGAGACATCGTACTCATCGAAACAAAGCAGTCACTGAATGCCGATCATCCCTGTCTTCATTGTCTTTCATTCAGTTGAAAGTCAAATTTTATTTACTGCCGTTGAAGTGACGTTTTTGACGTCGAACTCAAAATTAGCCTACTCCACAGTTTGAAAATCAGAAAAAATTTGCATTTGTGATTCTCTTCTCCCATTTTCGGCAAAAACAATTTCGCTTATATCTTAATTTTATATAAAATTTACAATATCCTTTAATTGTTTTGAGCAGTGTATATATGCTATATTGGTTGAATATGAATCTTACATATGTTGTTAGTTTTCATTCAGATTTGATTTGTTTATTTATTAATTTTTTTAACATAATACAATAATAAAAGGAAATTTTAAGTTACGTTAATTTTTTTACAATATTATGTCTAAAGGATGAAGAACCTTGGAAAATTTGGTTTTTTAACAATTAATTTAATGCTTATTAGTAAACTTTAAAGAGGATAAAAAAAAGTCATTAAACTTCATTTATTGAAGTATAAATGCAAATATAATTTATCATGCATATTGTTCAAATGTCTAAAATCATTCAATGCTTTAAAAAAAATGATTTAAAAATCATTAGATTCATAACTTCTGCAAGTATATTTTGAATTTAATATTTGAAATAATTCTCTTTAAAAGCAAAATGGAAAGTATTCTTGGTTAACTTGGTAGATTTCAAAATATTAAAAAAATTTGCATACATATGGAAAATATCAGGTTTGCTTTGTTTGCAACTCAGAGTTACGTTTTTGCACATGAGGGCTAATTCGATCGAGGCCTACTGCTTAAAATGGATTCCGAACCACTACAAACAACCAAACCCAGGGGGGGATTCGAACCCACGAACGGTTGACAATGAGTGTAAATTTACTTACCCGCTTGGTTTGTTGGTCTATCAACTGTTTTTGTTTAAATACCTAGGGCTAACTAGACTGTAATCTATAGTTTAATGTGAATTGCTATCTTCTGAAAACATTCCCACCCAAGGAGGGATTTGAACTCACGAAATATGGAACTGAACACTAGATCATTAATATTTCAGCAGCCAGATAGGCGTAGTTAACTAATGTGCATTAAATGAGATTATATATGTGTGCTATTCATTATAAACTGTTGAACGAACGTATGAATATGGAAATGTCATAATGAACATATAAACTTAACTTACGCAATTCCTACTATTAGTTTATGCTATCTGCCGCCCAACCTGTCTAGTGGTTAGCATAACTGACTATGGATGGGGAGGACCTGGGTTCGAATCCCGGCTCCGGTATGGATGTACTTTCTCTCTCTCTGTGTTTCTTGTACTTTCCTCAGATGATGGATGAATGTGACCCGCCCTATAAACGGCTTTGTGGTGGTGTGGCGTGGGCAATGTTACTCGTACCTCCGTAACTTGGTCCACAGGTGCCCATCGGGTAACGAGAAAATGAGTAGCAGTTTCCGGTCTTGTTGCGGCAAATGGGCTAATGTACTTGCTTGCTCAAGGGTGCCCGCCATTAGAAATAAAAAAAAAGTTATACTCTCTCTATACATACCTTGTTCAAATTTTTACTTGTTTATTAAATACTTTTTATTCAATCACTCAAGTTCAAATAATTTTTTTTCGATTTGTAGTGGATGGCATTTGTTGTTAGGGCAATATTTTTCAAAAATTAATTCATTAATCAAATTTAATGAATTGATTTTAGTTTTATATATGGAAGAAAAATATAGTAAATTGCAGTGCCATCTGATGGCATCAACATTTACTATCTATATCTTTACATTTCTCAGATTCTTAAAATTATTCATTTTTATTGTCTTGTAAATGAGTTTATTACTTTCTTTGAAAATTAAACTTTGTCGTTTTGAAGTAAATTAGAGAGAGAGAGAGAGAGAATTTTTTCAAATTAGGAAAAAGGTATAAAAATTATTTATAATGTACTTTCTGCAATATAGTGAATTGAAACACTTCATGTTGCCATGCGTCATTTTGCATTTTGAAGAATTTTCATGTTTTTGGATCAAATCATGTCGGATTATGAAAATAATGAGGGAAAAAAAGCAATAAGGTAAACAAACAAACTCGATTAGCAGTATCCATCACAAACGGACAAGGTGATAATTTTAATAAAAAGTAATAAAATAAAATTTTTCTTCGTTAATTTAAGTAAGAACTAAAGTTTTTTTTACTCTCTATACTATTTACTTTATTAAACTAATTCACAAATTTAAATCATTTTCCAACATAAAAAATTAATTTTTTGGAATTAAAATTTTTAAATTATTTATGTGAAACTACTTATATTCATTCTTATGGTTTGAACTACTTGTAATAAATGCAAATAATAATCATTAAAAGTATAAATTATCAGCTTCTTTCTTGCAACTAATTTAATTATTTCCGTCCAATAATTTTTATATTTATAATATTTTTACGGAATAAAAATTTACGTACAACATGCAAATAATTAATATAGTAGTTTGGGGAAAAAGTATTCCATTATTTTTTCGGTAGACGTCTGTAGTGATCGATATCTCGTGAGGTATCTATCAAACAATTTCAGATTTATGCTCGTTGGAAAGGTGACATTTGACACTAAACTATCCTCTTGCGGTTTTTTGTTTGATTCATTCAGTTACAAGTACAAGGTTTTAAAAATGGAAGACAACAAACAGAAAATTCGATACATTTTCGTTTTTCTCTTGTAACGGCGAAAAAGATAGCCGGGTGGCTAAAATTGTGAAAGGTATTTATCGTCCTATATAAGACTGTAACAATCAATTACGTACAATTTTTGTTTCGTCGATTCCGTTTGGGTATTTGGATGCTAAAGATGCACCTCGCATGGATACAACATCGTCGAGAATGTCTATAAAATATCAAAAATTATCAAACTTGACAGCATGACGCAGTCGTAGCTTCGCAAAGACCTAAAAATCTACATGAAAACTGTTTTAAACCTTTTTACAAAGCGAATCTAAGAGAAGTTACAAAAAGTTCACGTAAAAATAAAAAATTCTTTTTCCCCAAACTAATATTTTTACGAAATAATATATATACAACATGCTTATTATTAACATATAAATACAATTTATCAATATATAAAACTTCATATCCTTTTAAAACAAAAACAATTTAATTTATTTGATTATTTTTTTAATACATAAATTCGGACTTACCTAGTGATATTTCCAAATATAAATCAGATTAGTTATGGTTATAATATGAGGAAAATTTCTTGATGTCACTCGTAAACAAAACTTACATATTTTATCTTATTTTCATAAGTTTTCCAGAAAAATTATCTTATCTTTTATTCCTTGATTATGAATCATAGTTCAAGAAAACAAAGCAGAGGATCTTAATATTTTATCTTTCTCTAAGTTTTAAATATTTATCTGACATTTTTTAATAAAAATTATGAAATATTTCCTGTTATGTAGTTATTATCGGTTATTTTTTCTATTCCTACTATTAGCTAACTCTCTCTTTCTCTCCATATATATCTTATTCAAATTTTTAATTATTAATGAAAATATTTTAATTATTCATCACTCAAGTTCAAATATATTTTTTAAAACTTATAATGGATGACACTTGATGTTAATAAAGATTCAATACTATTATTTCAAATACTATTTCATTAATTAAATTTAATTAATTAGTTTTAGTTTTTATGGAAGAAAAATGTCCTATTGTATAGTGATGTCATCGGTTGACATCATCATTACGATTTCTGTCTCTAGGATTCTTGCATGCTTAAATTTATTCATTTTTATTATCTTGTAAGTTTATTTCTTCTTTTGAAAATTCAACTTTGTGATTTTGATATAAATTAGTGAGAGAGATAGAAAGTATTTATGTCAACGAAAGAGAATTTTTTCTAATTTAAAAAAAAATGAATAAAAATTATTTACAAAAAACTATCTACAATACAGTGCAATCAAAAATATGTATGACAATGGCGTCGTAGAATCTTATGTTTTTGAATCGAATCTCGTCGAAGTGTTAAAATACTCGAAATAATAAACTAATCTGTCAAACGAAACAGAATCGACCATTGTCTCGCAGATGGTAAATAAAATATAACTCAAATAAAGTTTTTTTTTGTTGACCTAAGTAGGAATTGAGTTTAAAAATATATAAATATTACTCGTTTAAAACATGCTTGAGTATTAAGTTCTTATATTTAAGTAAGATATAAAATTCTGAACATACAATAACTTTAACTTAAGTTGCTATTATATGTGATTTTTATTTTATTATTTTTGGTAACCTTTTATATTTCTAAATATAGCTCTTAAGCTTTGAATGGTAATAAAACTAGAATTGGAGATTGTTTAAATGCTAGTCTATAAACTGGATATTAGATTTATGGAATGAATTTTAATAGAAGTTTAGAAATATAATTATTTGTATTAATATAATTTTACAAAGATTATTAAATATACCGTGATATAGTGTATTACTATTATAGTTTCAAGTATCACTAACTCAATTACATAGGATCCATTTGGTATCCCAGTATTGTTTTAATGAGAAACAAAGGAAATTTACACCTATTGATAGCCGAAAATGAAGAAGATATTAATTTATGCATTTTTAAAAATTAAAAAATATTAGCCCAAATTATAATTTTTTTCTTTAAAATTTTTTTGAGTCTCAACTAATGCAGAATCAGACTATGAAGTTTTTCCTTTTATCAAAGAAGTCAAAATTAAAATGAAGATCTATTGAAAGGAGTGCACGCAGGGAAAATTCCTCTTTGTAACTTCGATAACTTATGAAGGAGTATAAACGTCAGGGTTGCTTGATTTGGCGGGAAATTACCCATTTCAATATATTATAGACTATGAATTTCCTAAGTGTCCAAATGGACTCTTTGAAGTTTGATGAAAGTTAAGAAATATTCTATAAATATTCCAACAGGTTATTAGAGATGAATGATAAATTTACAAAGAAAAAATAAAAATAATGAAAAATAATAAAACATAAATCTAGCTATTTCTATTTTTGTGTTTTCACATTTTCATTCCACTGTTTAATTGTTTTATAGGTGCAGTTACTAGTTTTATAATGATGTTGTTTGTCACTTTATTATAAAAAATAAAGTGAGAGAGATTTGTAAATAAAAAAAATTCTTTTGAAAAAGATCATTGTTGGAAAAAGAGAAGCATTCTAGACATTTCTCGCCAAGCTTAATTTAATACTAAACTTGATTTTAAATGTCAACATCTATTACGTCAGTTAAGTGATTTTGAAAGCTGAAAACTCTATGATCGGATATTTTTAACTTTATTGCCCCTATTATTTTTATTTACTCATATAATCTCTACACCAGATAAACTCAATTTATATTTTTAAAAGCTTTCAAATGTACTCCTATTTATTTGATGGGTCCATAATATTGAATTTGATTCTTGCTAGCCAAATTTATTTAAAGTGATACAAGAAATTTAATCTGCTATGACTCTATATCTTTATATAGAGATTTAGCTTAATTTTTTTTTCATAAACTCAATTTATTTTTTAAATTGATTTGAATTTAAGTAAAATAAATGAGTGTACAAAATGTAATAACACCTTTCATTGTACTTGGTATAAAAAAATAAATGTGCCAAATTCAATGTAGATATCTCAATTTTTTTAAAAAATTCTATTTGAATTTTGAGAAATATTTTCCTACTTGCACAATGATGCGTATCAAATAGAAATACCAAAATAGTTGTTACTCATAGGCTTAGGTATTAGGTTGGGAAAAAAATAATCCATAATGATTTTGGTAGAAACCTGCAATGATCAGTATCTCATGAAATAGCGATCAAGTAATTTCAGATTTATGCTCGTTGAAAAATTAAAATTTCGCACTAAAAAAATTCTTTGCTGTATTTTGGCAAGTCCATTCATTTATGAGTTAAAGTGTACTAAAAGGGGAGTTCAACAAAGAGAAAATTTGGCACATTTTACAATTTTTCTATGATGTAGGTGAAAATACAAGTTAGGTGATTGAAATTGTATTTTTGGTTCCGATACTGTAACAGTAATTGCGTGAAATTTTTGTATCGTCTATTCCATTCAGGTATTTTTGGCGTTAAAGACGTGCCTCGGACTGA
The DNA here is from genome assembly GCA_026290005.1 of Latrodectus geometricus. Lineage (NCBI taxonomy): Eukaryota > Metazoa > Arthropoda > Arachnida > Araneae > Theridiidae > Latrodectus > Latrodectus geometricus. The sequence goes on along the minus strand of JAPDSC010116522.1, from coordinate 13,574 downwards.
TCCATCGTCGTTGAAATCGTCTATAAAATATCAAGAGTTATAGAAGCTGAACGCTTGTCAGCAGTCGTGGCATTGCCCAGAGCCTAAAGTTTGATCTTAAAAGAGTTTTAAGCCTTTTATGCCAAGCGAATTCCAAACAAGTTGTACAAAGTTCGCGTAAAAATGCTGGATTTATTCTTCCCTAATCTTTATTTTAAATTCAACATATGCATTACATAACATACCCTTCTTTTATTTTCGTACCAGCTTTTTATTAGTATCTATAAATGTAGCTATCACAGAGATAAAAAAAAAATCTTGTTTCAAAGAACAAGTAAAATTAACAATTAAGTCGAATTTCCTTTATGGGTTATGGAATTCAATGATAAACTTCTTATTAATCCTTTTTATGAGCTGAGCTATAAGCCTAAAGTTTAACACTCTTGCTTTGGGTTCAGCAGTTCGTGGAATCGAACTCCACTTGGTCTTGGATGTTGGTAGTGGCTCGGAATCCATTTTAAACTATGGGTAAGGGTAATTAGCCCTTGTGCCAAAATGGCCATTGAGTGCTAAGCAAACCAACTTATCATTTTTATGAGAATATAAACATTTCATAATTGATCAGTGAATCCTTATAATGAATATGTAAGCCAAATTTCATATAAGTTTATTGATATGTATGGAATTGTGAATTGCTTCTTTTCTATCTTAATTTTATTCTGGAAAGAAGAGAATATTTTTTAAAATAAAAGACGCGCTTCTGAATTATAAGAAGCGCGTGTTTCAAACAACAACAACAAAATAAATCCCTTGTGTTGAATTTCGGTAAAAGCCATGAAAGCAGGGTCACTTACTCATCTCTATTATGTGTTCTCAGTCCGAATTGTTCGTTAATTGATCACCCAATATATGTTGGATTATTCAATTATTATTATTTTGTATGTAATAATGTATTTTTAAACGTTATACTGCATCTGCGTATGCGTTATATAAAGTCACATACTACAAAACAAAACTATTTCTGATATTGCAAAACTTATTTGGAGTGAAATCTTCGATAAGATATGCCTTTTCTGTTTTCGGTTTTACTTGTTTGACTATTCTAGAACTTTTATTTACTTTATCTACTTCAGATATTTTTACTGCCGTTATTTATTCTAGATTTTTTCAATTACATATTTTCATACGCGTTTTCAACTTTCCTCGCTTGCGTTGACATTTTTTATCGCACTCTATTCGAAAAAGTGGTGCCCGGAAGTATTTGGAGCATTCCACCTACTCATGATTGGTCATTTGATGGTAGTCCTGGTAGTTCTATTGCTTTCAAGGGCTCCAAGGGCTATTTAGAGCATTCCACCTACTCATAATTTGTAATTTGATGGTAGTTCTGGTGGTTCTATTGCTTTCAAGAGTTCTAGAACTGACCAGACTACATATACTGGATATGCTAGTGATCATCTTCATGGATTTAAATTTGATGGCTAACATAAGCTCTGTCATTCTACTTGTTGTAAATGTGATGCCCCCAACAACTTATTTTGCATCTGGGATTTACTAAGGAGGATTTCCTAATGAATCTCCTGCTATTTCTTGATTTTGTGAAAATTGAGGACCCTGTGGATGTACTGTACAATGCAACACAAGATGGGATCAGAAACAATAGTACAATACAAATGTTATTCCTTCTCTAAGTCCACACCATGTAATTTGAGGATCATTGCATTTTTATGAAGGTGATAAAATTATGTTCTATTCCACTTCCCAGCTTTAGTGATTTAATGCAAATATAATGAGATGCAATTCAAGCCTATAATGAGATGCAAATAAGAAGCACAACTCTCACATTCTTCTAAAATACATCTTTTAATAAATGCAACAAATAGTATTACATTCATTTCATAGTTTCTCTAAAATATATTAAGCAAATATAAAGTTTCTTAAAATATATTATATATAAAGCAAAATACACACATAAAATTTTCTGTACAGCAATTTTAACGTAAATAGGACACTCTTTCTTATGAAAATATCACATTCTGTAAACTTCTTATCAAGCGGCTTTAAAAACTCTTCAGTCCTTGTTGTAGCTGATGATTTCAGGGATATTTAAAAAGTTTTTCAGGCATTCAGGATTCCTGATGTTGGCGACTTCCGGCAACTCATTCGTGGCGATTATTTTGCGCACCACGCTTTCCATCTTCTTGTTGTTAACGTTGTACTAGTTGAAAACAAAATAAGAAATTATATATATATATTGGCCATTGGTTAAAAAATGAACTGAATTATTATATTTTTTTTAGAACGATAAAAGAAATGTTGGCGACATTTCGTGTATATTGATTATCGCCTAGTAAAAATTTTATTATATAATAAAAAGTTATAAGGATAGCAGATTAATATATAATTGTAGCTTAACTTTTCATATAATGAACAAAGAATAGTACTAATTATTCAAAATAAAAATTTTTAATTCATCTTGTTTGTGTTTTAAGCAATTATAAATAACGGTAAAATCTTGTTAGTTTGAAATTTCGAGAGATTAGTAAGATTTTACATGACTTTTTTCTAAACTCTGAGAAAAAAGGTATTATTTTGTAAATTATGCTTTTACAATAATTATACAAATAATGTTTTTACAATGATGTTGTAAATAATGATTGTAAAAACAGCATACTTATATTTTACATCAGCTAAACGATAATGTTTTTACTATTGTTCATATACTATAAAAATAATAAAAACATGTTAAAATATAAAAATGATTATAAAATTTTTAAAATATATTTTAATGAGTATTTTTATAATTGAAAATGTATAAAAAACAATTAATCCATACAAAAGTATAAAAATTTTGAATTTAATAAGTTACAATAGTACTCTTAAATGGTGAATAAGTAATTGGGAATTAATTATTACAAACTGGTATTGTAAAAAGAACAGATAAATTAGAATGATTACTTATTCATTCTAATTTTTCTTACATTTTTTAATATAAAAAAACCGACTATTTTTTTGTTTCCAAATTATTTGATCTAACTAAGTTTTATGAAAAAAAATTCCATTTAATTTCAATTTTTTTCAAGTATTTTCAAAAATAATAAAATTGGCGTTTAGCCTAGGAAATTTCACATGTTTGAAAATAAGATTAAAAATTTTTATTTCGTATTAATTAGACACCTAAATTTATCTGTTTGTCAACTATAATACAGTAGGCACCAAAATAATATTTAGTTTTTAAGAATACATTAAGCCACTTGAAAGAAATAGAACCGATAACTTAATTAAAATTCATGACCTCGTAAACTTACATTATATATATATATATATATATATATATATATATATATATATATATATATATATATATATATATATATATATATATATATATATATATATAATTATTGGTTTTAATATTCCATCCAACCTAACTTATCTATCTTTGGCTACAGTCAAATTTTAGGGAACCTAATTATGGAATTTTTTCCTACCTCATCTGGTTTAATGAAGCAGCAGAAGAAAAATACATAACTTCCTAACCTAAAAGAATCATTTAAAACTCGCTAACTCGTAACTAAAACCACAAATGTATAAATGTGAAAGAAAATGAAATAGAATAAGTGAAAGATATTTTATGTGGGTGACAAAATGTGTTTTTTTTCCAATAAATATTTCCATTTTTTTATTATTAAATGGTCTATGTTCTTTGAATTAATTGATATATTATAAAATGCAAGAAAATGTAAATATTTTTCACTAGTTATGCAATAATTTATATATAAAACTCACGCATAGAAAATGTAGGTCATAATCTTCAACATTTCTTTAACTGATCATTGTTTACGGTACTCTGAAATCGTAGATAAGAGATTCTAGATAGATATTACCTTGTCTTTTGAATAAAAACAATTTTTGTTTCATATATTTACACCTAATAAGCTATATAATTTCATATGTTTATGAATCTATGTTGCTTGAGACATTTTATGATGACTTTAATGATCTTGTTTTCCTAGTGAAATAAAACCACAAATAAAATAACAGCACCAAATCACGTTTTATTAATAAGATTTACGTTACAAAATAATTTTTAATCGCAATTTTTTAATTTTTCAAAATAATTCTGCTCAAAAGCTTGCATTTTCGTGTGTCAATACAATAGTAAAAATCCGCTAACTATTCTTTATGAAATAATATAAATCTATCATAAATCCTGAATTACGTCAAAGCATTAATTTAACACTGTAATACAGTAATATGTTTTTGTGGTTTTGTTTTCCTATGTCTTAATGAAGAAATAATTTTTCAGCTGCAGGGCTTTAAAAATAAGTACCAATTGCGTAGCTTTAAAAATAAATATTTACTGACAAATATTAAGTTAATTTCTGGAATATTATTTAAAAAGCATATGGTACAATTGTTGTTTTGAGTAAAATTTTTATCAATTTTTTACTCCTTTCTTATTTAATTTTTTAAAATGTGGTGCTTATATATAAATTTATTTATTAAACATGTAATTTTTGATCTGAATAAATACCCAAAAAGGAACCACAAGTAATCTAAATATATCTAACAGAAAATTATCGCTACATTTTTGTCAATTCTTATACTATTAGTTCATATTCTCTATATACGAGGGTCACTCTGAAATTTTTGAGATACAACTAAGTTTTTAAAGTTATACTTATAAAATTTTAGGTGTGTTCAAAGCAGTCTCCTCCAGCATCAATGCACTTATGTAGACGAATTTTCCACAGATTAAATGCCTCAAGCCATTTATTTCTTGAAATAGATGAAAAAATACATTTATAACCACATCAATCTCTTCTACTGAATGAAAACGACGTCCACGTGTGTTCTTTTTTTGATTAAAGAATAAACAAAAGTCGCACATAGCTAGATCAGGTGAATACAATGGATGTTCGATCACTTTAATTTGTTTTTGTGTAAGAAACTCGACTGTTAATCCGGCTGTATGTGAAGATGCATTGTCATGGTGAAGCATTAGTCCCCTAACATTCAGTTCTTGTAGAATTTCTGGAAGACATTTAGTGGTACACCAGTTTGCTGTTACTGTCTTCTGTCCTTCCAACTTAAAGGCTTTGACCAATCCCGTTTTTCTGAAGAAAACTGCATACATCACTTTTTTCAGTGCGCGTTGATTTTTCACCATTGTCGGCGTGGGATCACCTTCAAAGACTCATACTTTGCTTTCTTGACGTGTTGGAATGTCAAAAAACGGTATGTACGTTTCATTACCTGTTACAATTTTAGAAATGATGTGGTGGTCAATATCATTTAGCAATTTAAGAGTTTTTTTACTGATTCTGACACGCTCCTCTTTTTGGTGCTCAGTTAGATTATGGGGAACCCAACGGCAAACTACTTTTTTCATATGTAATTCTTCATGGATGGTTTTGTGTATGGCTGCGGATCCAATGTTAAGTTCCTTCTGTATCATTTGATAGGTACAGCGATTATCATCCATTAACATTTTTCGTATGGCAGACACATTATCCGGGATTACTGCCGACGGCGGCCTTCCTGTGTGTTCTTCATCCTGAAGAAAATTGCGACAACTTCTAAATTCTCTAAACCATCTGAATACAGTAGCACAAGCTGGAGATTCATCACCCAATTCTAATTGCAACCGTTGAACGCATTCTTCTTGATTTAATCCTGCTTTAAAATCGTAGAAAATCATAGCGTGAAAATGTTCTCGCGTCAACTCCATTTTCTCTTCTGCTTAAAATTTATTCTACGCTAAACAAGTTGAAGTAAGTTAGTAAAAAATCATCTTCTGTTTTAAAATACTTTGTATTTTAAAATTAAACCGTTATTTTTATTTTGTGAATTCTTGTCTGCGCGTATCTCAAAAATTTCAGAGTAACCCTCGTATATATTCTGCTCAAATTTTCAGTTGTTAATAAAATACTTTTCATTAACTCACTCAAGTTCAAATACATTCTTTTAAACTTGTAGAGGGTGACACTTGATGTTGATATAGTTTTTTCAAATATTAATTCATTAATTAATTTAATTAATCAATTTTATTTTTATATGGAAGAAAAATATACTATTGTGTAGTCGTGCCATCTGTTGGCATTAACAGTTACTATCTGTATATTTACATTTTTCTTTCTCTTCATTAAAATTTCTTACATTGTTAAATTTATTTATTTTTATTATCTTGCAAATGAGTATATTACTTCTTTTGAAAATTTCCCTTTGTGGTTTTGAAACAAATTAGTGAGAATTTTTTCTTATTAAAAAAAATGAAAGTAAATTATTTATGAAAGACTTGCGGCAATATAATGCAATGAAAGATTTGCTTTGCATTGGCAAAGTTCGTAAAATGTTGGCTCACAATCTTCATTTATCAAATCGAATCTCTGAAAAATATGAAAATAATCAAATCAATAAACTAAACAGACTGGATTAATGGAATTGACCTTTGCTTCACAAACGGATGATGCAAAATTTAATGAAAAATAAATATAAATGAAACTATGTTGACGAATGTAGGAATTAACTTTAGGAGTTAAAATTTTTCTTATATTCGGAGAGACTTTTTGTTACCGTTTTGATTGTGGAAATCAAGTAAATCAGTAGCAATAATTTTGGCGCCTTTTGATGGTGATAAATTTGGCATCGTCGTTTTTTGGCACTTATTATGGATGCCATCAAATTCTTTTATTACGAATTATCAAAATAACTATATGGCTGTAGTGACATTATATCATATTTTTTATATTTCATATACATATTTTAATATTTCAGAAGGAAAAAAAACTAGTACTTACTGGTATATCTTTGGTCTCCAAGATGAGTTGTGGCACACACTCTTCCCACAATTCTTTTTCGATGACGGCCTCTAATTTTTTCTTAAATTCGGGGCTGAAAGTACATCCTTCACGCATTTTAACAAAGAGAACGGCTCTCATGTCCCCATCATGTCTGTTTTGGCCCACACACAGGTAGTCTTGAATTTCTTCGATACCATGGACTATTTGATGGAACAATGTACACATAATTACTATTTTTTAAATAAATTAGAGTTATGTTATGAATTTACTATTTACATGCGTGGTAGTAAATAGATTCAGAATTCCATTTTAAATGATGAACGAAACTTTTTGAGCGTATGTAAATTCAAAATTGTTTACTGATCCATGGATAAGAATTCTGATTAAAGGTAAATAATGATGCAAAGTTAACCAACGTTCGAGATAAATTATGCAACAAAGAAAAAACAATTTTTATTTATATAAATTTTTTATAATGATTAAAGACAACGGTTTCATAAGTGATATTTTTTTAAGTTTATAAACTTCGCAGTTATAAAACATTTCTCATCATTTTTTTATAAGATTTAAAAATCTAATGTTAAAAGGAAAAAAAAAACCCACTTACGGCCATATTTACCAAACATGGGTTAACTTGAGTGCAGCCTATCTCGGATATAACTCAACTCTAGTATGACTCGCCGATTCTTATTCACGAAGCGGGGAAATTCCCATGTAAAACAACTTTGGAGTTAACCGAACACGACATGTAAGACGGCTTCTGATTGGCTAGCAATCTTGCTCATCAATGTCAACAAACATATCGCTTAAGTCCGCCATTGTTTGCTGACTCGGCGCTTACACTCCGAAATCGTAGGGTTATTCTAGGGATCCATATAGGCGAGTTAATCGCTGTTTTTGTCGTGGTGAATAACGTTTCATGACTTAATTCACCCTTTACCCTGAAACCACGTTTAACTCTGGTTGGTGAATACGGCCGTAAATGGTAATTTTTGTAAAAATTAAATAAATAAATAAAAAATAGGGTATTTTTTTTATACAGTAAAGCCACGGTGTCTTGATTTCCAGAAGCAACAAAATATTTCACGTAATAAAGCATTGAAAATAAAATACAAAGTATTATTTCTGAAATAAAAAAGAGTTCGATTTTAAGAGGTCTAAGTTGCCTACATTCTTCTGCAGATCTACATTTGTAATAAGAGAAATTTAAATTTATACATGGTTCTCTGTTGGCAAATAAAAATCTGAATTATGATCTACGTACACTTGGTTATTTAAAGACTCGAAGGTTTTTCTCTGTAATGTGTGAAATATGAGTTCTCTTTATGAATAAATATTTATTTATTCCAAAAATTGCGGTTTGAAATTTTATCGAAAACATTTACCAAATCTAAATTCCAATTTATGAAATTATAGAAAAAAAGAGAAATTATATAAATTTGATAGTGGAATGCTATTGAGAAAACATATTTTTTTCATTTTTCATTTGCTTATTCTAGCATGAAAAACAAGCAAAAGAAATACTTATATAGGTAAACCTTATTTTCTCACACATATATATACATTTATATATTAGGTTGGGGAAAAAAATCCGTTATTTTTTCAATCGATTACAGTAGTATTCGATATCTCATTAAATATTGATCCTACAATTTAATATTTATGCTTGTTGTAAAGATCACATTTCGCCCAAATAAAACAAAAAAATTATTTTTCAGTTTTTTTAATGTGGTCCATTTCGTTATAAGATGATGGATGTTAAAGATAAAACTCAACAAAGAGACAATGCTGTACATTCGCAGTTTTTCTCTGGTTGGTTGGTTTTAATGGCGCAAGGTCCAAATAAGGACAAGCTGCGCCAGACATCTGTTTGGAAGTTATTTCATTGCTTTAGCCCATTAAAAACTTAGTAATATAAAATTTTAAAATAAAGTGTTTTATTAAAATGATATGCATATTTATAGAAATTAGAAAACTTATGATTAAAATATTTTTGAAAGTTGATAAAATGGATAAAATTTAAACCTTGTGATTAAAATATTTCTAAATTTAGATAAAATGAATAAAATCAATAGCTTTTAAAAACGCAAACAGATTGCGATGGGGGTGGTTCCCCTAACAAGTCTTGTAAAGTTAAAATATCAGTGTTAAAAAAGATGATGCGTAAATGGTTAAAATCTGGACAAACAATTAAAATATGATGCACTGTGTATGGTTCATCACACGTTTCACACCAAGGATTTAAATCACTCAAGAAGAGATGTTTGTGGGTGAAACGCGTGTGACCAATACGAAGGCGAGTCAGTCTGACATCTGCACTTCGTACAGGTAAAACATGTAATGGGATGATAAATGAAAATATGGAATGGAGTTTGTTGCTGACTTGCATGTTCCATGATTCCTGCCAAAGAGAATTTACAAAATGTTTTAATCCTTTTCTCACATCTATTGATGGAACAGAAGGCAGAATAGTAGTAGATGCAGACCTCGCAGCCGCATCAGCCTTCTCATTGCCATCTATTCCTATGTGGCTTGGTATCCAGCAAAACAGTATTTCGAATCCACTTCGAGAGAGAGATTCGAGCAGTTTGAAAATTTTGCACACAACTGGGTGGCAATTGAAGTAATGATTTTTCAAAGCTTCTAAAACACTCTTATGTACGTTTTTGGTACTCACATACTGAAGTGCACGGTATATAGCCATGGCTTCAGCAGAGAAAATGGAGCAGGATTTGTGAAGGCTGTAACTGAAGGAGGTATTGTCAACATAAACTCCACAGCCAACATGCCCCGCAGTTTTGGATCCATCAGTGTAGATGGGAGTGTACAAAGCATACTGACAGCGATGAGATGCATAAAGCTGTTGAAAAATAGCAGGAGTTGTGTCCGACTTTTTATAGTCTTCAAAAGCATTGAGTACTGTAATGCGTGGGTCATACCAAGGAGGATGTACGAAGAAGTCTATAGACTCAATCCGAACATCACACAGGTCAGATAGCAAAAGGTAGGATTTAAAACGCGCGAGAAAAGGTTGAATGCTTGATGGTCTGCAGTTTTTCTCTGATAAAGGCGAAAATACAATTCAGGCAGTTAAAAATCGGGAATGGTGTCTATGGTTCCGATACTGTAATAACCAATTGCGTGTCATTTTGATTTCATCGATTTCATTCAGGTATATTTGATGTTAAAGATGCACCTCGCACCGGTAAGTCCATCATTTAAAATATCGATTAAATCACAAAAATATTGAAGTTGACCAGCATGTTAGCAATCTAGAAGCGAAAGATCAGCCCCAAAACAGTTTCAAATCATTTGCACAAAGCTAATCAAAAACATTAAAGAAACCAGGCAGCAGAACCACCCGAACGGAGGTCCTCTCAATGTACGGAGAAGAAATTCCATTTGTCGTAAACGCCGAATACCTAGGCCTCACCATCAACCAAAATTTATCATGGAAACCCCACGTAAAAAAGAAAATCACAAAAGCTTATACTGCATTTCAACATCTACGACCATTAATTGGCTATAAAAGTAACGCTAACATCAAACTGAAAAAACTTATCTACACCTCCATGATCCGACCAATAATAACTTATGCATCCCCAGCTTGCAGACAAAACCACAATCAAATCCCTCAATATTTCCCAAAATAAAATGCTGCGCAGCCTTCTCGGAGCACCTTATTACCTAACGAATAATTCTATTGACAGAGACCTGAAGATTGATTACCTCTCACAACATATTGCCAAGCTTAACACTAAATTCTTCAACGAAGCTGAGAACTGCAAAGAGGCAAAATTCAATGAAATTTTCCACTGCACTAACTTAGCAGAGGATGTTAAAATCAGACCGCTGGCCGCACATTACCTCAGTGACGCGGTTCTGTCCATCCATTTCCATTCCAAATTGTAAATATTTTGTTACTTATCCCACATATATTAACCAAAATTTCATGTTAAAATATATATTATATATATATCTTTTCTCATGACGGCTTGTAGCCACCATCCAATGAGCGTTCGCCTTTTGGACGAACCCTCTCCCCCTCCTCTCTTAGCCACCAGACTCTTCCTACCTATTTCTTTTCCTTACTGTCCGATTTAATACATCAAGACGAAGAAGTAAAAGCAGCTTCGCTGCTGTATGCTTTGTTCCTCAACATGTTTAAATGTTTAAAAATCAAAAACATGTAAATGAAGACTTGAAGTACAAGTAAAAATAAATGGATTTCTTTTTTGTCAGCCTAATATTATATACCATGAAATATTAGAGATGAATAGCTAGAGATACATACAGCAATTTTAAAACTTCTAATTTTTTTTATTATTATTAAAATTTATTAAACAAATATTAATCTTTTTTATCAATATTAATTTTTTTGTGCTTATACTATACTATATAAGTGTAAACTAAGTATTTTAAGGCCATTAAATTAAATAATGTATGTTACAACATTTGATTACATAAATGATTTCTTGATTACTTAATATTATACATTTCTTGGGGTTTCATGACACGAATATTATAATTTAGTACCCTAATCTACACTTTCTTCCAAAATATATTCCATGGAGTGTAAGTATTTTTAGCATATGCATTTTTAAATTTAATCAGTAATAAAATATAAGACTGTGTTACTGTTTCTATTCTTATATTATTAAGAAAATAATAGAAAATATTTAACTATATTTATATAAATTAATTAATAAATAAAAGGACAAGAAAGGATTTGATCTGCGGTTTCACTTTGATTTTTAATAACAAATATAAAAAAATAAAATGACATACTTGCCGAATAGACATCTTCTGCACCAAAACGTTCTCCATTTTGTGTGATGGTGTCGTCACTGAAAATTGCAAATATATTTCTTAACTATGTAAATAATCATTAAAATAAAATAAAACAAACAATTAATAATATAAAATTTAATTAGACAAAACTTTTAATCAGTACTGATTTTTCCAAACTGGGATTATTATCAGGATAGTTTAATTTATATTTATTTCCCAATTTAAATCATAACACTTATTAAAAAATTATGAATTAGAGGTGAAAACGTATAGAAATTCGTTGCACGTAACCCATAAAAATGTATCAAATAGATATGAAACTTAAAACAAATAACAAAAAATACAAAAAAAAAATTGCATTGCTTGGCTTGTGCTACCACATTTAAATATCTAGCATTTTATTTCGGAATAATGCAAAAATTTAATTCCTCGCATACTTTTCTTTAATAGCTAAGACTACTAAGTGCCTTTGTTTTGTACGAAACAATGAGGTTATCAATATGATTAAATCTTATCGATAGCCTCACATAAGGAATACATTTCTACTCTTGAAATGATGCAATCTGCAAGTTATCGTGGTAAAAACACCATTAGTATCAGCAAAAAATACATTATCTCTGTGTGTCTCTATAACTAGAAATACCTAGATGCGTTAGATTCATTTGCACGTGAACTCTACAAATCCGTATAGCAAAAATTTAATTTTTTTCCACGAATCATTTCTTCTTCTATTGACACGACAACTCCTGATTAGCTAAGGATTTCCCAAGAAATTTCTTCCATTTCGATCTATTTTTGGTATTTAATCTAATTAATTATTTACTTAAATTAATTATTTACTTTTAAGAACCCAAAATCTACCTCCACACAATCCGTCCATCTCAATTTAAACCAACCCCTTTTTGTAGTTCCCAAAGATTTATGATTGAAAATTATAAATGGAAATGTTAAGGGGTTCATTCTGCATATGTGGTTCGCGAATTTCATGCGAATAATCTTTATAAATTTGAAGATATATTTATATCCTTAGATAATTTGGGTGAAAATGTGCTTTAGGCGCATTTTCAAAATCGCCGATCCATGGCGAAAATTCTACCACCATTTCAAAGTGAAACTTAATTAGCGACGAATGAAAAGGCTAAAACAAAAGAGTAATTAATGAGCATGAAAGAAAATGCTCTTCAAATTCGCGACTTGGCGAAGAAGGGGACCTAAAGCGCAATTTTACCGATAATTTGTTCAGTTTAAAATCATATCGAAGTCTCCAAATTTCCTTTTCATTCACAGCACTAAAGATTTCTCTCAGAACTTTTTGTTCAAAGATAGCTAACTGTTCTGCTTGGAATTTAGTAAACATCGAAGTCTCAGATCCGTAACGGAGCGCAGGTCTGATAAGTACTTCATATAGTTTACTTTTAGTATTTTCGGATTAATTTAAATTCAGAAAAGTTACGTAAGCCATGAAGACATCCATTATCTTCGAAAATTCGTCTTTTAATTTCAATGCCAAATTCATTTCTCGAACCATAACCAGCAAAATACTATTTAGAAACTAGTTATTCAATTATGAAGTAACCTTTTCAAATGTTCCGGAAAACATAGGTTGTCATAATCATATATTTGATGAGATTTTTGGCGATTAATCATTGACTCCAATTATAATCCTACAGTAATGAATTCTCCCCATTCTCATCACATTCTGTGAACTAAATTAATCAGCGAGAAATATTTTAATTATATTTACTTTTAAGTGATTATCAAAGCGTTATTTGAGAGGGGATTTTATACACAACTTATAATGTAAAATGCATAGAATAATATATTTCTTTCGGTTCAAAATAACTTTGGTATTATCTGTAAAACGTAACCAACTTACCTTCTTCCGATCACAACAAGGCCTTTTGTGATTGGGTTGATCCAGCATTCATCATTCTGGCTCCAAAAGCCTGCAAAAAAAATGATTTCACTACTTGAATATGTAACTTATTAGAAGCATAC
>JAPDSC010116519.1:0-15961 GCA_026290005.1 Latrodectus geometricus | reverse complement strand
TGCCTAATAATTTTAAAAGTTAAAGGATTTTCAAATTATGTATGGTTACAACACATTTCTCTATTATTCTGTAAAAGATCTATTTAAGAAATAGTTTTAAGAAAGGTTTTATTGGTCAAATAATTAGGATGGTAAACTAATTAGAAATTTTGAATAGTAAAATATATATTGAAGACTGGAATTAATTTAACTTATATAGAGAATTATTTTCTAGTTAATTAATTATTTAATTATTGTATACTGTTTGTAAAATTGAATGAAAATTATATTTATCATTTGTTGGTATTGTTCCAAATGTTACTGTCATTTATATTTGTATCACTATCATTTTATGTCATGAGATCATAATGCTCTAATGAATTTACAGTTATTTTCATATTTTTACTACCTCAGAATAATAGATCTTTGAGAAAGAGAACTTGATGGTCTAAAACATGTTAGTTTTTGTGTGAAATGAAATATTTTTGTAACATATAACTAATTCATTGGTGGCCAAAATTAAGGTTACAAAATATGAAAAAATGAAAAATTTCAACAAGAGACATAAATTTAATAACTGAAAAAATTTTGGTATATTAATACATTTTACTGTAAAGCAGTAGATGATAGTGAAAAAATATTACACAGGAATTTAATGTAAGCTGATATATAAATTAGAGCAACATTGTTAAAAAAAAAGTTTGGGTCATACTATCCATTTTTTATTCCTTTTTATTACATCATCTGTGTGGTCACCTTATGCAAGTGTAATATCACCACAGTGATCTTTCATACTGTTAATGAAGCTATCAATCAAAGGTTATGGCAGTAGTTATATTTCTTCCAATTTCAATGCTTGTAGGGTTGTAGAAGGGAGTTGTTTATATGTAATGTCTCTTTCTAGAGAACCTTACTAATGCTTAATGGTATAGTGATCTGAAGAATTCTCTATTTACAGCATGTGGTGTATATCTTCATCTTTCAAATAATCGTTGACAAATCCAACTTTCATATTTGGGCATTATCATCTATAAAAGTAAATTGATCTTCTACAGCTGCCTGAAAAAGTTTCTCATGGATTTCACGAATATCATTTGCTAGTATTGTGCTGTCATAGTTAGAGTAAAGAAAATGCAAAATTGTCTATGCTCTTCCACCATACAAAGATACCAGTGCCATTAAAAAGATCCATACCTCTGATCTTTGCATATTGAGTGCATCAAGCTCTTCTCAGATGAAAATTTTATGAGAACAACTTTGCTTCTGAATCCTGACTCATCTCTGAAGAAGAGATAGTACCAATCTTGATAATAATAAAGGTTTTGACGATTCCAAGGTTAGCACTGACCGTTTTCTTAAAGAAAATATAGTCTCTATGAATAAAGCCACTTTCAGTTAGTCATCAGTACATCATTTGTCCCAATATTACTATTCCAGCTGTAGAAACAAGGTCTTGGGATAAGTATGCAGCAGTCATATCTTTATGAAGCAATATATTTAAAACCACACAATCATGTCTCTATGAAGAAATGTATTTAAAACCACATAGTGAAAGTCTGAAAATGTTATAACTCTTGGACAACCATCCCTATTCCTCTTAGTTAGCATATGGGATGACTGAAAATACTGCCATAATCTAAAGATCATCATATAAAATGCTTGTAGGCAATGGGCGACTTCAGCTTGTGACTACCTAGCGTCTAACTTGCCAACAGCTCTTTATCACAACTCATTGTTGAATGATTTCCTTCTGTGATTTTTACTACAATATGTGTGTCATTGGTTATCTTCTTTAAGGAACAGAATTTTCCACAAAGAAATTTGGTTATTTAAAAACTCCCACTTTTCAATTTGAAATTCCATTTTTTTTAATGATTCTTTTTGCAACTAAGCAGAAGCTAGAAAAATACAATGAAAACTTTCTAAATTACACCATATACTATTTTTTTAATTGATTGATTAGTAGTTATTTTTATTTATTGCAAAACGTTCGATTTTTGACATAAGTGTATATAATTAAAAAAAAAATTCCCCTAATAATTTCACTTAGAATATTTCACTTTTTGAGACATCAAGGAGCAAAATTGAAAGCATTTTGTATAATTGAGTACCCAGTGGTTGTGCCATTGTATCCCCTAAAGTGAATAGGTCCTCATAACTTAGAAGTAGGGATGAAACAGAAGACCCCCAAATTTTGTCTCTCAGAGGTATTATTTCACTGAAAAGATATTGCAACTATAACTTATTTTTCAAGCCTTAGCCCAGCATTAATGAGGATGATAGATTTTCTGTTGTCTTGGATATACAACTAGCTAATTTTCTGTAAAGAGAATGACAGTTTTCCCAACCTGGCTGCCACTCCCATAATTAAAAAATATTATCATTTAAAAATATAAGAATATTGTGGAAACAAACTGTTAAAGTAACTTTTTATTCTCAAATAAATATTCAATATCAGTTTGAGGGAAAAATCCTGTTTGAAGTAAAAGAACAAATTCCCTTTCAAATTAAATATAAAAATAAATTTAACTGATTTACATTTAGAAATTTAAAAAAGGGACAATCTGAATTTACTGCTTTAATTTTAATAAAATTTTTATGAGATGTTTTTATTTTAAAAATTATTAATATATATATTTGTTAGTATATAATTTTGTTGAAAGTAATGAAAAAGTACTTTTATGCTTCATTTTTATATATATAAGATTGATTTTTAAAGAGGATTTTAGATTGCCTTTCAATTTATATTGACTACAATTTTAATTTAGGAACCATTGTTTAGCAAGCTGATATGAAGCCACATACACAACCCCCACGCACATACACACATATTTTAAAGATATTCAATGGAAATTTCCATGGTTAAAAATTAGTTTTTTTAAAGAATAAGTAAAGAATGGGTGAATTTATGAAAAAGCTTGTTTGATAGGAACTTCGCTGAAAAGTAAAATTAAAGATTTTGTATCTATGTAAAAATGTTAAATGTACAATATTTTTGCATTATATTTATATTAAATTTCAGTTAATACTTTTATTATCACATTCTCAACAGAAAAATTTCGTAATTTTAAAAGAGTTTGTATTATAAACAAATAGTGTATTTTACTTGTAAACTACTTTAATATCTAATTGAATTGTTTAAAACTTTACTGAATGCAATTAATGTAAAATCTTTATTTTGAAATGTTATTTTCATTTTGGTCAAATGATTAATTCAATATTTCAACTCTATTACATTTGTAATCTTAATTTTGAGCTATTTCATTATATTAAAGATGATATAGATATATTAGATATATTAAAAATAAATTAATGATTATACAATACTTTGTTGTTTGATTATTTATATGCTTCATTAAACAAAATATATGAATATGAATGGAAATGTCGCGTGTTTATTTTTTTTAAAGATAGTAAATTTTCTTTGCTATTGTTATTCTATCTTATGTAAAAACATTTTTTATTTAATTTTTATGTTTTGAATAAGATAATGGAGAAAAATTTAGTTTCATGGTCTCTAATATAGTTTAATCAATTTAAACTAAAAAAATTTCGTTATTATATAATAAATTAGGGATACAAATTATAGTTTGCTTTCTTGATAGCTTGTTATTATAACTAGTTTATATTTGGTGTTATTTCATTTGTTTTAACTAATTATTTTATTGATACTAATGAACAGAAGGTTAAAAATAGAATGGTTTTTAAATATACTAGATTAAAATTAGGGAAATTTCATTCTACTGGCTAATCGCATTCTGCTGATAAATTACAGAAAAATTAGAGAATATTTTTAGTTTTAAATGCTTATTTTTCTTTAAATAAATAAAAAAAATATGTTTTATTTAATTTATAATCCATTATTATGTACAAATTTGACTTTTTTAAATATCAATATTTAAAATTTTAAAAAAGGATTTGAGAAATGGACCTAAATTCTATATAAAATTGCTATTACAGTTTTAAATACTTTTTACGTAGGAGTGTGCAATAATTTTTTGAATAGCATTTTTTTGATCCACATACATATTAATTAAATACAAATTTTCAGCTATCCAATTTTTAAGAAAATTCTAACTTTAAAATGTAAAATCTATTTAGTATCCTTTTATATATATATATATATATATCAAAGAATATGCAATTTACAAAATGAAATAATTCGAATTATTCATTTTGTGCGAAATTCGTTGTGAATTTCTTAAAATAAAAAATTACTGTTTTAAATTCAAAGTAAGAAACTATTTTAAATATTTTTTTTTTCAAAAATAATGTCAGATATTATGTTTTGGGCCAAAATAATTAACTTTAAGGCCTTTATGGGTTTTTGAACAAGTTGAGAAGCAGCAGACATGCTGAAAGCTCAAGTCTAGGAATTGTTATGGTTTTTATATAAGCAATACTAGATTTTTTTCAGAGGAGACAACTATAAACAGAGCCGTTTTTGTTGAAACTTTAGAGATAAATCATTGCTCCGTAAGCTGCTTGAGAAGAGTCAGCAAAACCGTGCATGATGATTTTGGCCATATTTTTTAAATAAAATATGTCTAGGAATCTTTAGAGAGGCAAGTAGATGAAGTGACGATGAAAATTTACGCCATTCTTCTGCTGTAACAGATCTTGCCAGTCAATCTTTAATAGCCATAACTGCTGAAGAAATATTTTTGCCTTGGAAATATCAAGTTCAATAAGTCCTAATGGATCATAAATTCTAGCTATCTGTGAAGAACAAATCTCTTTGTGAAAATTATTTGAAATTATGAGGAAAAATTATAATGAAAATTATTTAAATTATTTGAAACTATGGGCATTTTTACTACGTATCTATCATCAGATTTAAGGTAATGAGTTTTCTCGAAAAGTTTATTGCAGAGTTTCAGTTCCTCTAGTCTAGTCCCACTAGTAATAGTATTTGATTCATCCATATAGTGTCTATCTTCCAAAAGGCTTTAATATAGTATAGATTTTATTTAATATAGATTTATAAATAAAGAAATCATTGTTAAGAAGCAGTGAGAAGAAGGGAAATTATTACTTTTAAAATTTGGCTAATTTAATACTTCCCGATACTAAATAACCAAAACAACTGTCTTGTAGAAATAAAAAAAAATATCGTCATATTCTAACCTCATTTTATTAGTTTTTTAAAAGTGGAAGAATAGTTCCGCACCAAATAAAAGTTATATTTTATGTTGCTTAAAAATCTCAGGTTCGGCTAAACATACATTTTTTGGAATTGTCTATTGTGTGACATTCAACTGTTTTGAAGGAGTCATTTCGGCAATTTTTTGGTACAGTTAATAAATCTACAATCTCCATCATTATTTGATAACTCAGCAGTTATTTGTGATTTAACATTGAAACTGCAATCGTTCAAACCACTAATCGGAGCGATTATTTTATGTTTTTTTATTCCTAAAAATTGTGCAGCTTCCACACTGAGGAAATTACTCATTGATGCCGAGTTCAAAATCGTTCTGAAGGGTTTTCTTTCGTTATGTGCATCTCGAAAATGCACAATCGATTCGAAGATGTCAACACATACTTTGAGTTACAATCAATGAATAGAACTTGTGTAAGAGAAACCACAGCTCTTTTTCTTCATAAACAATTAATGCAAAGCTTATGCTTTTTAACCAGCTCGTATCTTTGGGATACATCCATATCTTTAAATTTAAAGCATTTATAAATTGTATAAGATGAATTTTGACAAATATAACAAAAAGAATTATGAGCATTAATAAGAAGAGCTTTTTATTTCTGATAAGGGAAATTTATGACTTTGAGTCGTTTGAATATTTCTGCCAATAGATTCCAAAACATGACTTTTTTTTTTTTTCTCAATAAACTACAATAATTTATTTAAATTTGGAACATCTTGGTTTTCTAATGTAAGTGCAAATTGAATTCTAGAGTTTTTATCTAATTTGGGAATCAAAATATTTAGTAATAAAGCATCAGATAAATTATTTTTGTCAATTTGGTTATCATGGTGGCAATCGTGGTTATTTAAGAAGTTTTAAAGCTCTTTACATATATTATCTAACAATTTTCAGGAACATTGAAAATAACACATCTAGAAGGAAGAAAGGTACAATAGCGAAACTTTCCGAATAAGTACAATGAGATCTAATTTGCAAATCCAAGTATGATTCCAATTCGCATAACCACAAAGCCGGTAGTGGCACTGCATTTAGGAAGAGAACACTATATAAACCGGACCAGAGTGGAAGATTCAGAAACATGACGATCACTTTCCGAAGCTTGAAGGACTTTAGTGAGCGAAGAATGACAGAGAGAGGTATGAGAAGATATATCGTACAGTTAAGCTAGTTTGAAAAGGGCCCCATCATCGGCATCATCAAAGCCGCAGGCTGGTTGACGCTTTGTGTTGCTCACCAGGTCGATTGTTCAGAATGTGCCATCAGAACATGTTGGGAATAGTGGACACAAGATGATACGCAAGTGCAGCGTACCGGCTCCGGAGTGACCGGAATACGATGAGGCTAGAGGATCGAAGGAGAGTGTGGCAAGCGCTCGTGGATCACATAGGGACTGGTTCCGCGATACACGCACATGTAGGGGTGCCAGTTGTTCCACAGGCCATTTCCAGTCGCCTTGCGAAAGAAAATCTGTGATCTAAGCGCCCACTTTGCATATTGTCTTTTACATCGTAACATCGGCGACACTGTCTACAGTGGGGCCAAACCCGAGTAACGTGGAATGCCACAGATTGGAAAAACGTGTTGTTTAGTGATAAATCCCGGTTCGTTTTGCGAACAGATGATAATCGCTTACAGGTGTGGAGGCACCCTGATAAACGGTATACTTCCACACACTGTCGCACTACACATTGCCCACATAGAAGATATAAAGATCTGGGGGCCAAAGCCTACGATAACTGGTCCACTCTAGTTGTGGTACATGGAAACTTAACAGGCCATATGAGCGTTATGCAGATGACATTATTCGACCCCATTAGGGACCTTTCCTTAATTGTCTTTCAGGGGCAATTTTCCAGAAAGATAATGCTCATCCAAGTTGCTCAATACTTCCCACGTCATGTTCAAACTCTTTCATGGTCGACCCACTCACCCAGACTAGTTCCCGATAGAACATGTTTGGGGATAGCTGAATCACAAAATCCCGCTGTGTCATTCTGTACATGATTTAGAGGCGACTGTTCAAGATCTATGATCGCATGAGACGTAAGAAATCATCAGATGTTTTATTAATTAGATGACTTGGCGGGATGTAATGCAGCAAGGAGTTGTCCGATGCACTGTATTTGGCTAATCAAACACACTGTATTTGCTTAAGTATCTAATTTTGGTATCAAGTGATTCTCACATATGTATCATTATGTGTATTATATTTCATTTCAATCTCATGCTCCATTCTTGGTGCGCTGTTTTCAGTGTTACTGAGTGTATATAAGATTAATATTCATAAGAAATTCTGTGAAGTAATTTATTTTTACTATTAAGCATTTTTAATATAATTATTTGGTTCTTTTTAATTATTTTATTCAAGTTTTCTGATTGAAGAAAATCAATTAAAATAGAGTGAGGAGTGGAGTTGGATTGTCACTTCCATGTTATTGCTTTTTTTTTTCTTACTAACAATGTTTCTTCACTTATTTCACATTTATTTCAAACTTTTTCAGGGAAGAAAGGTTTTTGTATTGATTGTTAGCCTTTTATTCAAAAAAAATTTTATAATTGGGACACTATATCTTAAGTTTAATCTTGTCTTCTTCTTGAGCTTGTCACTTATGTGGCACCTCTGCATTGTTGCATTTTGTACCATGCTCCAAACACAATTTTTTCCTAGTTCCATTGTCTTGGGTCACCTACTTTGTTTATAAAGTCTGATAAGCCCTCAATGGAGTTAAGGTGTAACTCTTTAGGATATGGATTGCCTAGAGCAGGGATGTGCAAACTTTTTCGATCGTGGGCCAAAAATAAAAAAAAATAAAGTTTGGTGGGCCAAGATGAATTTTTCTAAAATTTTAAAAACAATATACAAGTATTACAATTTAATATATTAATGAGATGAATGAAATTGCGATTTCGTTTTTAAAAGTTCCTTTTATTGAGGTTCGAAGTGAGATGTACTGATTCTAAGGAACGAGGCGAAATGCTCATCTGTCAGTCTACTTCTGAAATAATTCTTTTTAAAGTTCATAGTTGAAAACACTTGTTCACATATATAAGATGAAGCAAACATAGCACTGATTTTCTGGGCATGAGATATTAAATTTGGGAAACTTACTTTCGATAATGATTTGTAAAACTCTAACTTTGGCATATTTAGAAACAATTGCTTGAGATGATTGTTAGATTGCAACTCAATTAATTCAAGCTGCTAATCTGGCCTCACTGCTTCACAATTTACGTTGAATGGCATGGTAAAAATATCCAATTCTGCTTGAATGGCACTGAAATCTTGAAATCTGCGTTCGAACTCAAAATGCAGTTTTTTACCAGCTCTTAAAAAGGGAGAAAAAATATAGTATTTAAACAAAGTAGAAAAGGAGATGGATGTATAATATATGAATATTTCTTTTAATTGGCCTCTGACCGGTAAATTAAAATTCTATCCACGGGCCGGATAGAACCTTCCGGCGGGCCGGAGTTGGCCCATCCCTGACCTAGAGTATAATCTTATCATAATACGGAGCTCAAGCCTTGCTCATTCCACGTTTTTGATTACAAAATAATTCGAAACGGAAAATGTGTTTGAATGGTTTCCTATGAATATTAAAATATTTAACTCAGAGAATCCCATTTTCCTTCGAGGATTTTTCTAAAAAAGAAGAATGTATTACTTTCGCTTATAAGAATGGAGCAAACTCTTTTAAAGTATTCGTGAAAGATGAATCTGGAATATCTATTCCCAAAAATAACCCCAAAAGCGTAAAAACAGAATTAAATAAAATGTTAAAAAAATAATAATAATTCATAGAAATTTTTCTTAAACCACAGATAGTAGATTATTTTTATCGACAAATGATCTGTTATCACTAATCTATGAAATCAAAGAACTGCATAATATCCCAATTTATAACTAAATAGCCGTGCAGAATATCCCTTTTGATTACCAAATGGTTTTGTGAGTTATTGCTTTTCAAGAAGCAATAACAGCTACACTGTCTACCAATAAGTATGGGCACTCATGCAAATGACGATATCAGAGGTCCTGAGATATCATGGCCTTCACCGGTATATATAGTGTAGGAAACATCATCGGCATTAATTGCATGCAAGATGCCGCGCATTTCGGAGCTCTCTGATTTCAAGAAAGGCGTAATTATCGGGTATCACAAATGTGGCCGATCCTTAAGGGACATATCTAGCGATCTGAAGTACCCAAAATCGACAGTAGCCTATGTGATTAAGAAGTGAAAGGTGAGCTGTGATTGTCGGAATGTGCCACGAGTCAGCAGACCAATGAAACTGGGAGATAGAGACCGACGAGTGCTGTCCAGAAAAATCCGGAATAACCGCACTCAACCGATGGCGCTCATCCTTGAGGAGTTTCAACAGGCATCCGGGAGTATTGTTTCAGTGAATACCATTCGTAAGGAAGCATATCTGCTTGGTTTTCATGGTCCTGCTACCCATAAGCCTTTGATCACTAAGTCCAGCCGCACTGCTCAACTAATGTGGTGCAAAGCACATCGAAATTGGACCGTAGATCAGTGGAAACGGTTAGTTTGGAGCTACGAATCAAAGTTCTCCCTTTACCGTTCGGATGGCAGAGTCTGGCGCCTGCCTGAAGAACGTCTCCTGCCAGAATGCATTGTGCCAACAATCAAGTTCGGCGGAGATAGAATTTCGATCTGGGGATGTTTCTCCTGGTATGGACTGGCACCCTTGGTCCCCATTCATGTTAAGCTCAACGCCGATGCTTACTGCACCATTTTGGATGACAATGTGCTTCCTGTGTTATGGCAGTTTTATGGATTGGACCCCTGTTACTTTCAGGATGACAATGCCAGTTGTCATGTTTGGAGGTTAACCAGGGATTGGTATGGTGTCAATGAAGTTCATCGAATGGACTGGCCTGCCCAGAGCTGAACCCTATCGAGATTTTATGGGAAGAGTTGCATTTCCGAATTAAGGGGTGCACTATCCGTCCAAAATGGTGAAGGAACTTGTATGTGTACTCCAAGCCAAGTAGAAGACAATACCACAAGCAGTAATGCAGACTTGTGGAAAGCATTCCCCGGAGGATTCACGCTGTAATTGCCTCTGGTGGAGGCTCTACAAACTATTGATTTTAAATAAAGTTAGTTTTTCGTTTCTATCACAGGTGTTCAAATACTTATTGGTAGACAGTGTATGCTATGAAAGTGACAACTAATTCTCTGTGAAAGTGATATGGGGAAAAATATATATATATATTATGGATTTTCTAACAAACATTTTATTTCTATTTTAGGACCATTTATGCCTCACCAGTTTGAAAGAGTACAAGAAGGGATTATTATTCTTATTATTCACAATAATAATATTTTGCAAAGATTTGTGAAATCATTAAAGACTCAATCTAAAAGGAAATTTCTCCTAGGATAGGTCGAAATGGAAAAGAAGCGTAGTTCTGGTGATTCTATCGGTCTCAAATTTGGACTTAATTAGCTTATCCACAATGAATTGCAACTCTTCTATCTCAGGAAATACAAAAAGATAGATTATTATTGGCTGTCTTGTGCTCGAGGTCAGGCTCTTGGACATTTATTAATATATGATCTAAGTGTTAAAATTTTTTTTCTTTTATTCAAATACTTTTTAGTTAAATGTAGTCTTATATTAGCAAAACCTTGGTTTTTCTCTTTAGTCTTAAGAAATACAAGCACCAGGAGTTTCTGTAATTATATTCCTTTATTTATATATTGAAAACTGAAACCTATACAATGGAATGCCCAGAGTATCTGGATTAAAAAGTATGTCCTATCTTTTGAAGAATTTGTATATTCTGATATCTTAATTATTCAAGGAAATTTTTTAAAGCCCAAACAAGCCTTTCCTTTCCCACAGAAAACACTGTATAGGAAAGATAGGTTAGATCAAATGGGTGATGGTCTTATAACAGCAATCTCAAACAAATATTTTTTAAAAAGTATAGAATTTCCTTCCCCGGTGCTTTAAATAATAATGACATATCATAAATGGATGTCTCCAGACATCAACAGTATCATTATTATCTTAGAAATTTTAGTCTTCTTCAGAAATCAAATTTTGGCAATAAAGAAAGGATCTGATTAGATATAACTCTTATATACTCTTCGCAAATGATTCTTCCTTTCAGGTTTAACATTGGGCCCACAGAAAACCATGATACAGATGCCCACTTGTCTCATAATACTGACTTTTTACATGAGTTAATAGTTAATACTACTTTTGCTTTGTTTCAATAAATTTGATCTTAAGATCTTAATTTAAAATATTTTAAATTATTCACCATTTGTTTTGAAATTGAAACATTTCATTAAATTTTTTTTTAAAATACATATTAAATTATTTTCAATTTTAATATTTAAATAACTAATAGAATAATCATAATTATTTCAAATGTAGTGGTATATCAATTATTAAACAAAAACATTAATAATAACAAAGGTATTTAACTAAGGTATTGTTAGCAAACTAACAGAAAATCCTAAGATTTAATTTATAATAAAAACATCAGCTATTAATTTAAAATTACATGTTTTAACACACATTTATCACAAAGTGAATAAAAATAAAGAAACTGTTTTCGGTACATTACTTAATTTTTAAATTAAATGTTACAATCCATTAAAAAAATTAGAACATGAACATATTTAAATTATGGAACCTAACCACAATTAAACAATTTAAAAAATGATCATGCAGTAGCATGATAATTTTATTTTTTTTAAATTATCAAATGATGTTGTTTTAATTAATGTATATTAAATATAAACACTTTAACACGTTGCTTAAAATTGTAAATATATCTCGTGTAGGTTAAGCAAAATATGAAAAAAGAAAACAAATTTGGAGAAAATAATTTTAATTATACAGCAATCTTATTTGTACAGTTTTGATTTTAAAACTGTACAAAATCTTTTTTATTAAACTTAAGATTTAGTGATAGTTATGAAAAATAAAGATATAAAATAAGAATTGCAATTTTAATTTGGAATCATGAATATATTTTAATTTCATAGCTCTTAAATAGTCAACATTAAAATCTAATGGTAAGTAACTGCAAATTTTAGTTTTAAATTTTGTATTTAACATTTCTCTATACTTCATTCAGACTGAAGCATTTAAAATCACTAGTATAAAATGGAAAAATACTTGTGTTTTAAAAATAAAAGCATATTATTTTCAAAGCAAAAATATATGATTTAAGTGCACGCATTAGTTATCATTTATTTTCAAAACAATCTAAACTATTAAAACTATTCACATTGATCTCGAATAATATTTTTATAAAAATAATTTTTTTACATATTTAATTAACAATCATATGTCACTATTTAGATATATAGTGAGTGAAAATATATTTTCATCACAAAAGCTAAATAAGATTTATTTTCGATGTGAATTTTATTCAAAACAATTTAAAAAATTAAAGACTGTAAAATATGACACATCAATTGTTAAAAATTATATGATCATATTAAAATTGAAAATTTATTTAATAAATATGAACATACTTATATATATATTTGTAAGTTCATTTTATTTTAGTATTCACAACAATATATCTATTTAGTTTTGTAAAAATTATAAATTTTTTTATTAAAAAAATTGATAAAATATACCATTTTTGTGGTATCTAAAATATAAGCAGGATGTAACAATACATATCTATCAGATCACAGTAAATATTTCATGTTTACATACATTGCACAGCAATATTTTTTATGAAATAAAAGCATTTACAACAACATTTTCATTTATAAATAACATGTAAAAATATTTTCATTATTATCTAAACAAATAACAAAAAACAAACAATTATCCAACAATATAAATTAACGCCATGGACACTATGATGGTGGCATAATAAAAGATTTGTTTACACAACAGCATTAAGTTCAATGATAAAACATTATAAAACACTTTTTTCAGGAGCCATCAAAGCTCACATCATCACTCCTTAAGCTTGGTCTTGGGAACTTTCCATTGAAAGTGGACACTGATGAGTAAAGAATGCATTGGTCTACAACAAAAAGCAATGAGTTAAAATCCTCAAATTTAATCAACATAATCAAAACTAGCACATGAATTTACTTAAATAACATTTTTAAATAGTGCAAATGGCAGTTTAAACACAGAAATTAATAACATTAATTAAAAAAAAGAACTATTTTAATATAATATCAGTGTTTTCTAAAAACATTAGGCACAGTAAATTTTTCAAAAATTTAATCATTAAAAAATACAAGAAATAAATAATAAATTAAATAAGTAAAGAATTGATCAGGAAACAATAAAAGTTGTGGGATGCAACTTTCTGTTTTATGAAGAATATAATATTTAAAATAAAAGGATTTTTAAATAAAATATTGCCTTTAAAAGTTAACATATTACTATAATAATATGAAAGATGTTAATTTTACAAAAAATAAAGCTTATTAATGTGAGAATTAAAAAAAAAAAATTTTACTAGAAAAAATGTGATTTTATGCAATCTGTGCATTTTGTTTAACTTTTTCTTGCATTTAACAATTAAAACTTTTTTAAAATATACATAAATTTTATTTTCAGTAGAATAATATAAATTACAAAGTAAGTACCATTTAGGAATTTATAAACAGAAAATTTTCAATTTAATTACTTTGCATAGATTAGACAACACATAAATGTTTAAATATGATTAATCATAAAATGTTTGTAGTTTGTGAATATCTATTTTCATTTTTAATGTTAGACATTCAAATATAAAACTTTGTTAGAAAAAAGTAAGTTTGTACAATGCAATAAATCCTAATAAAAGCATTGAGAACTTGCTATTCTTCTAATTGAAGCTGAAAATAAATTGCATTCAAAATTATTTTTAATTATTTGAAGTTAAAAATAGTTTTGAATTAAATCTATATTAGTATATAAAACACTAATAGTTTAGTGATTCATCTGAAAGTTAACAATCTGGATAGAATGACATTATGAAGCATTAAATGTCGTATCAAACTTATGTATGATCCCTAGGAAGCATTTTATACTGAGAGAGGTCAAAGACAAGAACTTATCCGCATGCATATTATTTAAATATGGTCCTTGAAAAAGTTATAAGATTCAGGGATAAACTCAAGAAACATTATTCTGTAGTGATCTAAACAATTACAAGCTGATAATATATTATACAAGATATATTATATTATATAAGGTGTGGCTATTAATTTTTAGGACAGCTATGATAACACAAGAACAAATGATGTGAAAAATGTAACCTTTTAATATGTTTTAAAGAAATCCCATTTGCCGTAATACACTTCTGTGCTCGGCTTTATAAATTGTGGAAACAATTTTTAAAGTCCTCTTTCGGAAGCCTCTTCAGTGTCGACGTCACGTTCTTCTTGATGTCTTCAGCATTCACAAAGTGTTTGATTGCAGATTTAAGTTTAAGAAACAAAATGAAATCTGGGGAAGCCAAGTCAAGAGAGTATGGCAAATGATGAAGTTCACTGGCGATCAAACTGGGGCAATAGAAATCACCTCCCATTCAGTCAAAAACAGATTCAGACTCTGTGAATTCTTTGTCGAAGTCAAGCAAGATTATCTGTATAAAACTGCTCAGTAACAATAGTGTCTGGTGAGAAAAACTCATGATGAATTATCCTTCACTATCAATGAAATCAACTAAGATAACTTTGATTTTTCAAATCGAAACTCTTTTTGTTTAGGAGACTGAGATACACCACTCTATCTTTTGGTTTCAAGGTCGTATTGATAGCACTACGATTCATTACCTGTCATCATTAAATCCAAGAAAACAGGATCAGTGTCAGCTTTATTTAAGAGTTTACCATATGTGTCCATTCTGACTTGCTTCTAATAATCCAATAAATACTGCAGGATAAATCTGGAACACACTTGAGTTTTCCTAAGTCTTGCGTCAGAATTTGGTAAATTAGCTCTTTGTTGGTATTCAGTTCACTGCCCAGCATTCAGATAGTCAGTCTACTTATCCACTGTAACAAGCTCGCGAACTTTCTCAATTGTTGTAGGTGTATGCAAAGAAATCCGCCTTCTGGTGTAGCCGCCACTTTCTATATTTTCACGGCTGTTCGAGAAACGTCCATAATATTCAAATGAGCGAGAACGGAATAATGTTTGTTCATCATACACTTGCTTCAACATTGCACGTGTTTCTGTCGCACTTTTGCCTAGTTTAAAGCAGAATTTGATGTTCACTCTTTGTTCCAGTTCAACACTTCCACAACACCATTTTCCCACTTTGACAATATTACTTACCACATACGTCTCAATGTGTCTTTTCCAACCAAGCTCATGTCTAGTCTAATGTGTTCTGTGGGAATCATGTGCAGATGTATTACTTTCCAGATACCAGCAGTGCCTGTCTTGGGCAGATGATCAGTTTCATGCTGTGATGTCAGTCTTGGATATTAATTGCTAATGTACAATAAACTTAATTGTTGCCTTTAGTTATTAAGTTTTAGGAGCTACAATAATTAAGTTTATTTTTTGCAGCTACTACAACAATTAAGCCACAAATACTAAACAAATTTTGGAAGAACTGGAGCATCGACTTGATGTGTGCCCTGTGATAAAAGTATAACCACTGAATATTTAAAAGTTTATTTGTATAAGTATATGAATTGCTCTTTTATTTCATGTATTAATTATGATTTTGAATCTCCTGCATAAATACTACAAAGTGTTACAAAACCAATATACAATAAGAAAACCCTGACTCTCTCCTCTATACATTAGACTAATTGTATAATTATAAATAATTACAGATTTGTAAAAGTTTA
>JAPDSC010116516.1:10581-33090 GCA_026290005.1 Latrodectus geometricus | reverse complement strand
GTTAAAGTAAATAATTTTGCATTGTGATAAAATTACTTTTTTTTTTTACAAAAACTAATAATTTATTAATAATTATCATGCAATAACCCAGTACTGAAGTTCAATTTTAAACTTCAGATGAAATAATTTTATATTAAGCAAAAATAATTTTCTATTACATTTGTCTATTAATTTATTAATCTTAGTAACAATTATCTGTCAATGATCCAGTAAATTAATCTTTTCAACGACGAAATAAAACTAATTGTAATCATATTCAAATTACTGCTCTAACGGCCGTATTCACCAAACACGGGTTAACTTGAGTGTAGCCTATCTCGGATATAACTCAACTCTAGCATGACTCGCCGATTCTTATTCACGAAGCGGGGAAATACCCGGGTAAAACAACTTTGAAGTTAACCGAACACGACATGTAAGACGGCTTCTGATTGGCTAGCAAAAAATGTAAACAAAGCTTCGTAGCGAGCGGGAAAGTGTTCCACTGTAATTTTATTCAATCTATAATGGCTACGAAAATCAACTTCGTCCAAAGTTTCAAAATCATTTTGCCTACTTTCATACAGACATCTCGTTCTTCTTTCCATTAATTCAAGATTTTGCAAATCTTGCACATCAATGTCAACAAACATATCGCTTAAGTCCGCCATTGTTTGCTGACTCGGCGCTAACACTCCGAAATCGTAGGGTTATTCTAGGGATCCATATAGGCGAGTTAATCGCTGTTTTTGTCGTGGTGAATAACGTTTCATGACTTAACTCGCCCTTTACCCTGAAACCTCGTTTAACTCTGGTTGGTGAATACAGCCGTAAAAATGGTAAACTTTTACCTTATTTTACGGAAATAACTTGGTGGTATCAGCCAAAATGTATAAAAGAAATGACACGTGTTTGCGATAAGAGAAATTATACACAAAATTTATTAATTCAATAGTATCATACAATTTTTAAATTCCTCAACTGAATCAAATAAACACAGATTTGTCTTTAAAGTAATAAAAAAATTACTCCATAAAACTTAATATTAAAGAAAGTAAGCAAGATTGTGATTTATTTCTCACGAATTTTATGTTCTTAAATGAAACATTGTCCTTTGTTCTGGTATTCAAATTTCTCTTTTTAATATAGAAGTTCGAATATATGTAAAAAAGTGAAGTGTTTACAATTTTTACATGGAAAAAAACTCTTATTTGTCATGATAATTTCTGCGATCTATTTAAATTTTATCCGCGTAAAATGAAATGCAATTCGTTATTTTTCTCTTCAAAACCATATTATGTTCATCTTTTCACTAAGTTTTCCATAAGAAATAATTTACAACACTTTTTATTTTATTGAGTTTGTCGAGTGTTATTTTAGAATTAGGTTTGCTATCGTTTACACAGAACAATCGGAACAATTGATACTGTTGGCAAGTGTGTATTTATCAGTTGTAAATGTATGTTTCCAATAGGAATAATGTGTTTTAATACGAGATTAATTTAAAATCTAGAAATATGTTTTCATGAAAATATAAAACTAATCTTTTAAATCAAATTTAATAAAATTTTGTAGTTGTGTCCTTAAATAATGAAATACGAGGTTCCTTTTCATTAAAATTGAGCGTATTCTTTACAATTATGATTTCTTGAAGTATTGAATAAAAAATGAATAATATGTTGTGATTATTTCGTATAAAAATTCCAATATTTAATAATTACCACATGTATGAAATTATATTTATAAATATAAATATTTAAATTCTATATTAGAGCAAGTTCTATTTTTATGTATTTCAAAAAAAAAGTAAGAATTATTCTCAAAACATTAAAGTAATTAATAAGCATTATATATACGTTATTGAAAATTTTTATATTTGCACAACTTTTAACAATTTATGATTTTTTAAAAATTATTTTTAAGTAATTCACTTTAATGTGATTTGAAATTAATGAAGTCATACAATTAATATTCTTCTTAATATATATAGTTACTAACAGATTAGTAGCTAAATCTGTGCATAAATATAGATAATAATTAAACAACTTTGAAAGAATCTCTAAATAAACAGTTGAATACTACTTAATTAAATTAGACTTTAAGAATGGTGTTTAAGTAAAGAAGAGGAGAAATGTTTTTGTAATTACTTTGGCTAACTATTTTATTATGAATTTCTAAAGTTTAAAAGTTAAGCGTGCTTGGGTTTGTCAAATATTTAATTCATTAAGCAAGTAAAATAATTTCCAACAAAGAAAGCAAATTAAAAAAGACTTCATGTAGGTAGTTTGACAATGCAATATGGGCAGTCCAAAAACTAAAAGTTGTTATAAAGCACTCTTTGGAAATTCGTCTCTTCGGGAAAAGAATTAAAAAAGATGATAAACTAGATTTAAGTGTCGTCAAGTAGAAAATCTAGGAAAACTCTCAAGCAGCCACGATAAAAAATTGGACGTAATAAATGATACTGAAAGTGTCAAAGCTTCATAGGATGACAAAAAGAAAAATAATTCTTAATCTGCTAAAAAAACAAATAAAAAAAAAATAACTTGAAAAACTTTTCTCAAAGATTTGGCTGCTATGCAAAAACTCTAACTAGTATTTTGTTTAGGACTATAAAAATATATTGAAAAATATTTAAAAAAGAAATCGCAGCTGTTTTTAGTTTTGAAATATAAAACAGTAACAAGAAAAAAATATCCAAACATAAAAAGTGAACAATACAGGGAAAAGTTACATTAAAATAATATAAACTCTGATGTGAAATTGAACGAGAACAGATATCTATTAAAAGTAACACCATATTTGTCATAAATACCATGAAGTTCAAAGCTACTTTCTTAATAAAGCTTAAGAATAAGGCAGCGGGAATATTTTAAAAAAAAATTTCTCCCCTGTAAAGAATGAAAATAAATTGAATATTACTTAAAATGAATTATATAACATAAAATTTAAAAACTAAACATCCCTTAAAGTATTATTTGAAAAATAGGCCGAAACATTTAAAAATTTCTATTTTAGTTCGAGCTGCATTTTCGAAATCGCAGGATATTCCAGTCTATGTAAAAACGCTGCATTTTCGAAAACATTCCAGGAAATTCTTTCGAAGTAATTCCAGTAAATTTTCTTTTGATGGAAAACTACTTTAAAGGGATTAAGTATCAGTTCTTTGAAAATTTACACCAAAAAATACTAGCAAACGAACTACTACTTACATAAATAATGACTGGCCGAAAAATAATTCGCTAATGGATGGTATTATTGAGAATATTCTGAATAGCACGAATGCTGAAATTTTCTTCTGCATATTGTTTGCGGGGATTAAATATCAGTTCTTTGAAAATTTCCATCAAAAGATGTTGGAAAAATGAATTCTTGTTCGTGTAAGTATAGATTAATTTACCAAAATACAATTCGCTAATGGATTCCAATAACTCGAACGAACTTAATACCAAACAATATTGAATTTTATATTTTTTTAAGTGTAACGATGCATTCAATTAGCTTTTCTGAAAAATTCTTTTTAAGATTTGCACTCGAATTTCATGCGTTTATTTACTACCGACAGAATCAGTGTTGCCCATGAATGTCCAACATTTAATTAGAGAATCATCTTTATTTTGAGAAAATGAACTAAAGATTGCTTAAGTACATGGAAATAAAAAACTCCTTAGCATATAAATTTATTAATTAATTCTTGTTAAGTTATTTTTGAACATAGTATTATATTTTTCTTCAGGAGGGTTTTTCACATTTATGTATTTTGAGAGTTAAAAAGGCATATAATTTCTAATCACCCACTAATGAACTTATTTACAGAGACTTATTTTGTTTGATGTTCTAGATAGTCAAATAATTTTCGGGAAGGTATTTTTGAACACTGCATTACTCTCAGGGAGAATTATTCATACGCACGTATCTTAACCCTTCTTTGCATAGTGGTGAAAATTTCCATCATAACCTATAATGCTCAAAAATTATATAAAAGAACAAGTTCACTTTAAGTTGATCGTGTTTGGATACCTTTTTAATGTCCATTGCATAAAAAGAAACATAGCTGTCAAAAATAAACAAATGTCATTATCAGTGCTTAAAGTTGTCTCATTCGGCTGCTTGTTGTAGTTGCAATAAACGTATGATTTCGTTTATAATTCTTTTTTATTATATTAGAGTTTCTATTGCTAAAAAATTGAAAATGAGTGGAAGAAAGGTTTGTAACAAGTGTTTCTGTTATTTTCCTCTTTTATTTCTATTTAGTACTAAGCTAATGATCTAACTTTGGATGAAGATGGAAATTTTTTAGCATATTGTTTTTTGCTAAATTTATACTATAAATATATACTAAGATTTTTGTAACCATTTTTCCTTTAATTTTGAACATGAATTATATCAACTTGATTTATTTCACCAATAAAGAAAAAATCATGCAAAGAAAGGTTAAGGGTAGAAAAATATGTAATTTCTTTCACACACACCAATAGATATATCTCCAGAACATCATAATTCCCAAAGGTCTTGCTGTAGCACTACCATTTATGAAGAAAAGCCCCAGTTTGATTTTAGTACCAATTAAACACACACAAAGAACCAGGGTCTTGAATTTCTTGGATATATATATATATATATATATATATATATATCCAGGATTTTTTTTCTCGTGAAACAGAAATAAGTTCCATTATCTTTGAAAAGATAGTGCTCATAGATTGAGGAAAGTACATTCCAATATAAAAAGCTTTATAACAACAATTATTTATTATCATCTTTTAGAGATGAAATTTACCAATTATTTCAACAGTATTTAGCCTCAAACCTCTGATTTTCGAACTGGACTATTAATATCCTCATAATGCCTATTAAGTAATACAACTGAATAATATAAATGAGAAGAAAATATTGTTTAATAGAAGATCTTGTTTTTTTAATGCCAAATACTGCCAGAGGACACCTGTTGATTTTAGTTTGCAATTGGAGGAGCATTTCCACCACTTAAAATCTATAAATTTGCTCAGATAGCAATCGCACAGTTTATTGATTCTTTTTATAAAATTCATTGCAAATTTTACAGACTATTTTAATGGGTACAAATTAAATTTCACACAAAGTAAACGGAAAATTTTTATTGAAAAAATTTATTATTTCATAAGAGTTGTTGTTGTTGGGTTGGGTTTTATGGCGCAAGGTCCAAAATTGGACAAGCTGCGCCAAAACAAAATTTAATATTGCAATTATGTATTATTTTTATTTATTTATTTATTTTTTTACAAATACAACATTAAAATCTTAAAAAACAAAAATATTTGTAAAAAGTATTATTAAAATCAATTTTTATTTAACATTTAATAAAAAAGAAAATAAATATGTAAATATATTTATACAAAAACATGAAGTTAATCATTAAATAAAATTTAAAAAACCTATTGCCCTTAAAAATGCAAATAAGTTTCTGTGGGGGGTATTTATTACAAGAGATCTTTCTAATGAATTATATAAAACCACCAAGAAAATTTTCTTCCTCATATAATATTTATCTTGCATACTCATTTAGTTAAATTGAATTTATTTAAGTACAGTCTGTGAGTGTTTACTGAATAAATGATAAATTATATAAATATTGAGATATAATTTGTGATAAATAACAGTTTTCCCAATATTTATTTACATGAAATATAACATAAACAATAATTACGGTAAGTAAATTGCATTTGGAGACATTATAAAATGCGAACTATTCAAACAAAGGCAAATGAGAGGAAATTATCTATTCATACTTGTTAGATAAATAATGATGATTAAGGTAACGTCATTTATTATTATGACTTTTACAGTTTATATTCAATATATATTTATCAATGAATCAATGAACACAATTCACGATTTGTGTACTATTGTAATTAGTGATATTTTAAATTGCATTTAGTTTTAATTTATCATTTAAGAATAGAAATCATATTTTAAATATATCGTTATGAAAATAATTCCAACGTTTGATGATATTTAAACACATCAATTTTTCATAAATGGTATTTTGCTAAATGGCAGTTATTAAAAATGAGAAGTATACCCAAAACTATTTCTCATTTTTACAAAATTAAGTTAAATGCATTTTATAACAGCAAATATTTACTTAAAATTTTATTAAATCACAAATTCCTTTAAATTGCTCTTTGATAAAATTATGAATGCATTTAAAAATGATATAGTAAAATTATGAATATTATATTTTAATTTTTTTTAAAGTAAACGTCACTACATGAAAGG
The DNA here is from genome assembly GCA_026290005.1 of Latrodectus geometricus. Classification (NCBI taxonomy): domain Eukaryota; kingdom Metazoa; phylum Arthropoda; class Arachnida; order Araneae; family Theridiidae; genus Latrodectus; species Latrodectus geometricus. Next base: position 26,853 of record JAPDSC010116516.1, on the reverse strand, counting down.
GGAAATGTTTATATTTGTATTTTTAATGACCTATATCACTCAAAGTAGAGCCTTTTTAAAATCGAGATGCCTTATTTTTACTTTGCATTAATTTAGTTCGATTGTATCGTGACAATTTTTATGCCTTTCAGCGATTTCAATCATATAGAAAACTTTGCGAAGACATCCAAAGTAAATAATTATTTTCCCTGAATTATTAATAGAATTTCAAAAGATAAATCCAGCTCGTTGAATAGGATCTGAATATTACCTTTTTTATATTATGAACTAAGATATTTAACGAGAGAGAGAGTTGAATTATTTTTAAATATAATTTATTCATAATTAGTAAAATAATCTCAAATACATGTACATTCATATATTAAAAATTAGGATTGGCGGAGTGTATATATATATATATATATATATATATATATATATATATATTGAACAATTGATGTTATTGATGTTTTGAACAATTCATGTTATTTTATTTTTATTTGTTTGCTATTAAAATTTTTTTTAAGGTTTTGTTTTTTTATTTAATTTAATTATTAAAATTTTACTTCAACCAATATGTATATAAATATACAGTGGTCAAGTTTACACAAAGCAGAAAATTTGAAGTTTAGAGTGTAATTTAAAAAGCTCATTTATTACAAGGAGTTTAATAATTTCTATTAACAGTACAAACAGTAAAACAGTCTTGATTGAATAGCATTTCCGTTATGGTAAATATAATAACACTAATTTGTATGCACTTATAATTTCTCTACTTCAATGAAACGGAGTTAAAAGTTATAGTTAATAAAATGTTTTAAAATAATAAAACTGTTTATTGTTTCATATTAATAATTGACAAAAGAACATTTTTTTTTTATTTCTAATGGCGGGCACCCTTGAGCAAGGAAGTACATTAACCCATTAGCCGCTACAAGGCCAGAAGCTGCTGCTCATTTTATTTTTACCCGGTGGGCACCTGTGAACCAAGTCACGGAGGTACGAATAGCATCGCCCACGCCACACCACCACAAACCCGTTTATATGGCGGGCCACATACATCTATCATCTGAGGAAAGGACAAGAAACAAAGAGTGAGAGAGAAAGTACATCCATACTCAGCCAGGATTCGAACCCAGGTCCTCCCCATCGGTAGTCAGTTACGCTAACCACTAGACAGGTTGGGTGGTATAATTGACAAAAGAACATGACAGCTAATTTTGATGCCCTACTCTGTAACGTGGTATTGAAGTGAAAATAAAAACGATAAGAATCTGTTTTTCCGAAAAGCAGGTTGTAGATATAAAAGAAATAAGGAGTTTATTAACGAAATTAATAATTAATTTTACAGAGCAGAAAAAAATTGTTTTTATAAAAAAATTATTTTTGATTATAAAATGTGTTTGTGAAACATTTAAATCAATGGTTATTTTTTATTACATAGTCAGCACAATTGCAATAGATAAAATGCTGAGGATAAAATTGAAGTTCTTATTCAGTATTGAACTCAAATAATTATTTTACAAATTAATGGCACAAAAAACTAAGGATAAAATTTATATTGTTGATCTAACTTTATTCCATATATTTCTAAATGATAATGTATTTATTATATTAAAAATATAATTACATGTTTAATTCAAATATTGCTTTAAATAATTATATTTATATTTAGTAACATTATATTAAAGCCGAAATTATTTAGATATAGAAGTAATCTCACATCTTTCTATTACCACGATATACATAAATACAGCAATGAAATATATAGTTATAAATTTTTATTTTTAAATTTAAATATTATATATATAGACTGCATATGTAATTTTGATACCTCTTGATCAGCAACTTAACGGTCAAAGGCTATTGTAATATTTTTCACATGAATTAAGTTTTATAGGCTTTGAGAGGGATCTATCCTGGATTAGGAAAAAGGAAACTCGGAAAATTCCCAAGCACACACCCCGACAGACGTACATTAAAAAAACAGAACTGATCACTCATTATTCTACAATGGCTATGTTCGAATTCGGCATCTCCTACATTGAATAGGAAGACTCTAACACTAGGTCATAATTCTCTCTAAGGCAGCTTATAACGTTTATAAGCGAAAGCTATCAGAAGAAGTTATCTTTATCATAATTAACTCATTATGATTCTTCCTTAATTAATCTCATGCCTATTGATTATAATGCATATACAGCAAACAGGAATAACTACACAAATACTTTATTCTGAAAAACCTTAAATTCATATTTTTTTTAAAAAAAATTTGAAATATAATCTAATTAATTCTCTAAGATTTAAGAAGAATTGTGTGCTATGTTACAGGGAACTTTTTTCATTATAACTAATTCTATTTCGTTTAAAAAATGTTTATATTCCATTATTACCACGAATGATTTATTGAAATAAAATTTCCCTGCAATACAGGCTGTCAAAATAATGAATAATTCTCACTGGAAATGGTGATTTCCATATCTAAATATACAGGACTAAATTAAATATTATCAGTTTTTTGTACGACATTGTTGATTATATTCTCAAGGGTGTCTATCAGTATTATTGTATATCAATGTTTGATTAATTTCATTTCGAGTGCAGGTTAAATGAGAAACCTGTCAGAGTTTCCAAGAGCGTAAACAGTGAAAGTCTGATTGCTCGGTGCATAATAATCATAGTGCACTGCTATTAGGAGTATTGTTACGAAGAATGTAAATATTTGCATGAATCTGTTATATTTTTGTTTAGTTAATTGTTTTAGCGTGTCATTAGCCTTTAATTTATAAAATTATTGTCTAAACAACACAGATTCTGTAGAAGTAGCGGTGTTAAGAGTTGAGCAATAACTCCGTAAAATATAAGATTGCTTAGAGACATTTTTGTGCCTAAACACAATTTAACAATCTAGCAGTTTCCATTTGATAGAACTGACAGGAGTTGATAAACGTTAATATATAGTAATGCAGATGAGAACGGACTGTACATTAAGGTTAATGGATTGGGAATACTCGCTTTTCACAAAGCCTTGTCATTTAAAACCAAAGTCAAATGACGAGGTAGCACTTGAGCTCCTCTCCATATCCACTCTACAGCAGCGGAAAGGCTTTGCATGTTACAGATTAACGTAGACACGTCAACAATCCAAGGAACTCCAACAACTCAGTGAGGGAGAATGAGATCACTCTTCCAATAACTGCCCGAGGAAAGGGATGGTTCTCTTTGCTGATCTTATGGGAAGCAGAGTGAAGCTATTGTTGCGGAGTCGAGATACCAAAGAACATTCCAGAAACTTCCAGAGGCATATGTTCCAGAAATTACTTAAAGAAGTACAAATATCGGAATCAGCTAAGCGGTAAGTCAGTTGAAAGTTAGTCGATCAATTAAGACTTTACATATGGAAATCGCTGAGGATTTTTTGGCCTATGGTAAAAGCTTTGAAAAAACCCTGGTAAAAGCTTTGAGCTGAAGTAACTGCAGTCATTGTGAGTGTGATTAAATTGTGTGCTTATATGCAATTTATCTTCTTTATTTCTGCATCACATGCTCGTCGCCAAGAAGAAATTCGCCACATCATTAATAGGGAACATTTAGAGGGCCATGACAATGTATAACAATCATGACAAAATGACATCTGCGAAAGAATTGTTGAAGGAAAACCAAACTCATCTCGAAAGACAGGTGAACCTTAAGGAAGATTATGACCACCAGAAGAAAAATCACAGCAGCAAAAAGGGCTACTAGGATAAATAAACAACAACAGAATATAGTATCGACTCATACAGTTCAAAGGGAATTGCATAAAATAAACATTTGTGGCAGAGCACTCATTGCAAAACTTCTTGTGACATACGTCAATTGAAAACAATGAGTGCAAAGAAGCATAAAATCAGAACCCTAAATCATTGGAAACACATCTTTCTTTCCGATAAATCCATTTATCAGTATTATCCAATTTATTTCCCTATCCAATTTATCTCTATCTAACTTATCCTACTACGGGTCGAGTTTGTGGGTGGTGAACCACCGCAGAAGCTCACAATCCAGACTTTCTCCTTCTTAAAGTGAATCATGGGAGTGGTTTAAGTACTCATCTCGGGGTTTGACGACAACGGGCGTCAAGCCTTGAGATGAGTACGGGCCGTTGTCGCCTTACAAGGACACGCCATTGGTATTGATTATGTCACTTTTTTTGGTCCAACAACTACATCCTACGGGGTGGATCGTTTACAAAGTGTATCTATCAAGATCAAAATTCCCGAATTCATCTTAGTTTAACTGTTCACTTACAGTTTGAGGAACACGAGGAATCAGTTGCACACATTTTTTTTAGTCTGAAGATTTAAGAAAATAATGAAGATTTATTTCTTCATTATTTTCTTTTTAAAACGTAATTAATTTATTCACTTTAAATATTTTTAAAAACATTGATTAACTTCATTTTATATATTTATTTGTAAATTACATTAAATCAGAATAAAAAAATTATGATAAACAGGACATGTTATATTCAACATCTCACAAGTTTAATATAATAAAGATACACAAAATAAGGATATTATTTATTCAACAGAATATACAATACGCAATCATGGTTAAGTACTTATGCGTAATTTTTATTTTAAATTAACTAAGTTTTAAATTATTATTTTATTAATTTTAATACAGAAGAAGATACATTTTCACAACAAGCTAAAAGTGAATTTATTAATATATCAAATATTTTGTTTTAGAATCTGAAATGGAAGGACATATGTGTGTGCACGGAAAACCATAACCGTAATCACTTTTTAGAGACTTTTCGTTGCATTCTGTATTATTTTTATAAAAAATGCTTTTATGATTTATCCAACATTTTAAATGCAATAGCAATATAATGTAAGAATTCTATTCGAATAAAATTTTTACTCGTGAAATTTAACAAATTTATAAGATATGTGTATATGCTATTTTGAATTCAGCAAACAAAATTGAAAATACATTCATATATTAGCCAATATTTTCATAGGGAAAATATTGGTTAATATTTGAATGTATATTCAATTTATTTTATGTATATGAATGTATTTTAAATACAATTATTACTCAATTTTTTTTGTTGACTTTCATATAAATTAGATTGTTATCAACATAACAAACGAAAAGTTTAAGTGATTGAGATATTCTTATATTTAGCCTAAATTATAAGCCTAATATATTTGAGGAATAATATATATATTAGCCTATTACCAGCCTAATATATATATTATTCATCATCATTCCAATACGTTATTAGAACTCTGTTTAAAATAAGTTATATATTTGATTTGATATTATATAAAATTGATATTCAATAAGTTTTTCCTTTTAGTAAATTTAAAGCTCTTTTTCGCATAAGCTAATGATGCATGAAGTTTATATTCTAGTAAGCTAATATATTCTTTTCTAAAGTTAAAATTCAAAAAAGAGTAAAACAACAGATGTTTCCTTTACCTTTTCTTCAGTACTTCAAATTACTCTAGATAATTTACAAAATCTTACCATTGCAGCTAAAATACATTGGTAGATATATTCTAGATTAAATACTATTTTCTATGGATAAATAGTATTAATCAGTTTTTACTCACCCTGTAACACTTCATAAGTCCCACTCTGTTATTGCATATGATGTAACAGTTGCCATTTGACGTCACAAGGAGTTACGTAATATTTCGGTTAAAAAAAAAAAAAAGTAATTTTTTTTCCTTTTGTTGTTATCCTAAAAAACAGCTTTTATCTGTAAAATGAACACATATATTTTACAGATCTTGGACCAAGGACCAATGAAATGTCTAGGGTTTGGTACCTGAAACTTAGCTAAGGCGGAAAGGATGTTGTGCTTCTTTTCCATTAATGCACATCTATCGAAGTGGATGCTTAGGAGTTTTCTCCTTACCAACATGTCAGTAAGACCCTATATCTATGAAAAGTTACACGCGTTGGATATTAAAATTGCTTATAGCCTTTTCTTCACTGTTCGATGAGGTATCAAATTTTTTTATATATAATATTTATATACTTTAAAATAAAAAAAGATTTAAAACAATCAGTGTTCATTTTTTTTGTGAATATCTAAATGATAATATGTTTTATGAAAATATTTATTAAAATATTCATTAAAATATTATTAAATTTAATTAAAAAAAGTTAACATTTTCTAAGGTATTTTAATATTATTTATATTACAACGTTTTTCTATCATTATTATTTAATTGTACACAAATTCTGGTATGAAACATTGGAGTTAAAAATTTCTATTAATGATGAAAATCTACATCGGAAATTCTTCTTAAAATGTGAATATTATCAGACAATGGACTATAATCATACAAGTATTCTATATAAAAAATATTATCTATTTAACTATAAAATTTTCTTACCTAGAAAATATTTTTAATCTCAATCAAATACATCTAAAAATATAACTTAACATAATGGACCAAAATCATTTTAATTCTTTGAAATTGCTCGAACTTATTCTGATATTATGCTTAATTCCAGAGAGATTTTTACTTTTCATTTATAGTGCCCACCTGTTCAAAAAGTTTCATCTTTCAGCACTATAAGAGGGTGGAAGTGAAGGTAATTTTTACGGTGGAGCACTCAGTGAGCGTCGCATCGTTGCCCTGAGGGTAGGTGGGTTTTCGTAATTTAGAATCTTAAGCAGAAGACTTAGACTACCATTTTTAGAATTATCATTTCACATGGAAGACATTGCGACAATGGCATATTTAACGTGTCCCGGTCACCATTAGTATCCCGGTCATCATGATTTTCTGCTGGGCCGGGATTCAAACTCACTACCCCTCAAAAACGACAACAAAAATCTTAACTAACCAGGCTACCACAGCCGCATTTCCAAAGAAAAATACATTATTTAAAACATTTCAACAGAAAAAATGGACATAAATTGGTTTGATTTTTCTTTAAGTAATAAATATATAAATACGATAAATCATTGCAAACACCTGAGTAAGGCTAAGAAATAATTTTTTTAATTGGTATTATTTAAATATCATAAATAATTGACATTAAAATTCATACAAATCTAATAAATTTAATGCAATGTATATTTTGTCATATATTTTTTAAGACCAATGGCCAAAGGTTGTTGAATTGCAGTTTAAGACGACTTTACATAAATGGTATGTCAACTCATGTGATGCAAAAGAGAAAACTACCAAGCACCCACCCTGAAGCAGAATCCACCTTCTTTTGTCCAACAGTCGTAGTAAATATTGTTGTGTTTTCCAAATTAAATATTTGGATTTGATATTTATTTTTAAATATATATAGGCTTAGTTTCTGCACTTCTGTAACTATATATTTATTTTACATTATATAGTGGCTTTTATAAATTATAGTTTTTTTATCTGTATAAATTTTTTTATTGCATATATGATATAGTTCCGTCCAATCTTTTAACTTTTTGTTATTAACTGCATTCTTAGACTTTCGATAACTGTTTTAAAAGAGAAACTTAGATGATCAAATTTCTGCTTGGTGCCAGAATATAGATATTCGATACAATAATATCATGCAATATTTTCCATAAATTTTTTTAATACACTTATTCCCTTAGCAATTCTGCAGAATTATCGCTTCTTTTTTACATTCAACCACTTCTATTTTAGGATAAAAAAATTGTCATTTATATCAATTATATTTATTATGCAGTTCGAATAGTAATTTCATTTATGGTTTTAAATATTGAAATATTCTGAATAAAAATTTAAATAATTTGCTGTATTCCAGTTATTTTCTCAATACTGTAAATATATAAAGTATATTTCAAAGTATTTATAAAATGTCAAGTTAAAATTTATTTGTATTCAGCGGCCAGAAAAGTCAATTAAAAATATTTTTTGTAGTTAATAACTGTAAAAATATTTTATTTTTTCAAAATTTTTTAAAACTTAATTAAATATTAATTTAAAATTAATTTTGAACTCCATATTCAAAAACATTTTATTTATATTTTCGTTAGACATGTTTTTGGGGTATGAAAATATCAAGATGTAATACTTGAAAGTATTAAATTAAGAAAATCAAATCAAATAATTACCAAAATTAAGAAATGATTATTATGAAATTTTTATTTTTACATTAATTAATATAAGTTTTAATTGATTTTATAATAATGTATTTAAGCATCTTTTCATCGAAATTTCTTTATATATTTGTGTTGCAATAAATATTATTTGGCTTTTAATTTTTCATGTTATTTTTAAATTATAGTTAATTTGTTTGGTTTCTAAATTATACTTGGATATGTGATTGTAAAGTAGAAAGGCCGTTGATCAAATTTAAAGAGTTTTTTTTTTAATTATTTGTTTCTCAACAACTTATATTAGTTTAAAGAGATATTTAAACTAATATAAGTTGTTAAAGTAAGTTAATAAGTTATAAGTTAAGAACTCGGCGTAATTGACACAAATTTTTATATCGATACGATATTTGTTACAGAATTTTTTTTTTAAAGTTTTCCTTTAAAATAAAAATACTTGATTTGTGTTAAAAACCGTTAGTGGGTAAAAGGGTTAACATCAAAGTATTTTAAAAAGAACACGAGAGTGAGATTAAAAAAAATATACCTAAATATCAGAAAATCACACTTTTATACTTATATTGGATAGTACATTTTAATATTATTATTATAACTTATTTTTTTAAATGAGTTAGTTTTAATGAGTAGTTAAATGAGTTAGATTTAATGAGTAGTTAAATGAGTTAGTTTAAATTTTTTTATATGAGTTTTAAATAATTTTGCGTTAATATTAATTTTATTTTTACAATATAAATTTTATTGTTTTAACAAACAATATATTTCTAAATTTTACAATGTAAATTACAGTAATATTAAGTTGTTCTTTTATTCACGGAGATTTTTGTATTATATTTTTGCTTTCTTTCTATCATAAAATTGTACGAGTTTAATTTTTATGTAACTATTAATAATATTATTGTATTTCGTATAATTATTATTAATATTATTTCATTTAATAATATTATTTATATAAGTTTATTAACTAAAATAAATGAAGCATAATTATTGAATTTGTATGGTTATTAAAATGAAAAGCACTCAAATTCGTATCATTTGAACTTTCTTATGTATAAAACTGGATAATTTAAGCAAGTTGCACATTTTATAGCTGTGTTTAAATTTACACAACTCTTCATTGCCTAGTTATTGGACAGTGCTTTTCAGAAAAATGACAAAATGCCATAGGTTCGATTCCTACAAGGTAAGCATAAGAATATACACTTAAATCAGAATGTAAATTTACTTAAAAATAAACGACGTTTCATTTTTAAATTTCAGCATTTGCAGCTAGTTAACGGTTTATTTGAAACATAATTAACTCATATTTGAAGTCCCTGTAAAGTTGCTTATATTGCGATTAAACACTTCGTTCCAGAACTTTTCTTGCTTTAGAAAAATCGTGATTTTTCTCCTTTTCAAATTGTGATCTCGGCGTAACTGCTGGCAGTAGGTAAAATATATTTACCGCATAGGATACTCTTTAATTTCTTCATTCTCACACAATACTTGTTTAACAATAACGATATTTACTATTTCTTTCGACTTTTGAAAAATGATTTGTTTTCGGCGAATGCAGCGTATTTCTGTCAATATGACACAGGTAAAAAATGATTTGAAATACATATTAAAAGAGAACGGAGTTGAATATTAAATAACTTCGAAACTAAATAGAATTTTCACAGGACACATTCAATTTGGTTTTGGGTATATATACCAATTCCAAAAATATTTATTCCCTATTTCCAAATTTTTATATATATATATTTTTAGAAATGGGAAATAAAATCACAGTTTTGGAACTTTTAACCATGGATTGAAAATTTATCATACAATTGTTTCGTCGGATGGGATAATATAAGAATAAGAGATAATCTTATCATCATAAATAATATTTACAATATCGTTTTCTTTAAGAATGTTTCTCTTACCTTTCCTCACCATTCCAGTAAGAGCCAAATAAATCAAAATTCTAAATTATTATTACCGGATTTATGAGCTATTGCGACCTGATAGCGAGAGAGAGCCAATGATCATCTTTGTAAACTAGCATTCTTTGAGAGGCTTTCCGTAAGATATTTCAGAGGATTGTGATCTGTGAATAACTTAATGAAAGTTCCGTAAATCCATTCTTCAAACTTGCCTAAGGCCCAGATCACGGCATATGCATCTCTGTCGATTGTACTCCATTTAGTCTGCTCTGGGGTTAGTTTCTGACTGGAGAAAGTTATAGGTTTAGGACTCCCATCTGTGTTTCTTTGCATTAAACATGCTCCAATGCCAGTAACTGAAGCATCTGTGTGGAGTTCAAATTGCTTAATTAAATCAGATGTTGTTAGTATAGTGACAGCACACAAACTCTCTTTCAATGAAATAAAAGTCTTTTCTGCGTCTTCAGAATAAGGGACATCATTTGGTAGAGACTTTCTGGTCACGTCTGTTAATGACTTAGCAATGTTCACATAATGAGGCACAGACTCCCTATAATAGTTGAACAGCCCTAATCTCGATCTTAAGACTTTGTTCTTGGTGATTTTAAGTTTGTGATTGCTGAAATTTTATCAGGATCGAGTCCATGTTTTCCGGATCCCACTACATGACCCAAATATTTTACCTTTGATCGTGCAAATGTACATTTTGCTAAATTTGCAGTAAAATTGCATTTTTTTAAGGTTTCCAATATCCCTCGTATATGATTCAAATGTTCATCCCAACTCGATGAATAAATTAAGATATCATTCAGGAAACTTTCGACAAAATCACTGCGAGGCCTTAGAATTTGATTCATAATTTTCTGAAAAGTAGCTGGAGCACCAGGAAGTCCAAATAGCATTTCTTTCCATTGATACTGTCCCTTAGGCGAGACAAAATTGGTTAGTTCTCGACTATCTCGATCCAATGGAATTTCCCAATAACACTTGAGGATATCTAGAGTTATTAAACACTTTGCCGCACCAGCTTTGAAAAGTAGTTCTTCTGAATTTTGCATTGGAAATGGAGACATTTTAGACTTAGAATTTAGTCCTCGATAATCAACACATAATCGAATTGTTCCATCTTTTTTTAAGACGCATACAAGAGGATAAACAATCTCTGCAGTAGATGGTTCTATCAAATATTTCTCTAATAGTTCCCTTATTTGATTTTCCCACCTGAAGTTTTAACGATTCTGGTATTCTGTATATATGTGGTTGCTTCCTTTCAATTCCAGGTTTTAAGGTTATTTTGTGAGGTTGTACCTTAGCTCGTTTCAATTCACCATTAAATACAATCCTGTAGTCCTTTAGAACTATTAACAGCTGAGTCTTTTGTTTCGGAGTAAAATTTGACCATTCAGTCTTTTCTTCTAGTTGCTTCCATGTCTTCTTTGTCGTAGTGCAAACAACATAAAAAGAGCCGCAGAGGAAACACATGTTTTATTGTACAATGAATTCAGTAACAATTCCTTCGGCAGTAGTTTTTAAAATGTAAAAGGAAATAAATAAAAAATGTATTACAATGAGACAAGTGTCATAAAGGAATAAAACTAGACATTACAAAGTGGCACCTGAAAACTGCACATAAAATTTATAGCAGTTTTCCATCCTAGGGTCCTTTTCCCCTTGGGATGCATGGGTGGTCTGTATAATATAAAAATGTTCTCTTTTGTATTTGTGTGTGGCCAATCAAGGGTTTGGAGGGGAGATTTCTGACCATTCCTTGGAAGACTAAAAATTACGCATTCATTTTATGATAAGAAAATAACCAATAGAAGAAATAGGAGAAGAAATGAAGACGCGACTATAAAGCTAAGGAGTTGAACTGAGAGAGACAGGAAGACAAAGCCTCCGACGAGATATATGGATTGAGACCTATGACCCCGATGAGATATGGGAGAACCAAGAATCCGATGAGATAAAAATATAGTTCTCCGAGGATAGAGTGAAATTGACGGAGAGGTGAAGTAGACCTACCCAAATGAGAGACATGGAACAGACCAGTTCACGGGTAATACTGGAGCAATGTGATGATGAAAGTTAAGCCTAAAGAAAGGGAAGCAACTGTACTGACCTTCCAAGGGTGAAGCACTATAAAGGGGGTGAGTTTTTTCAATCTCTTCTTCAGGACCCTGGCCACAATGTTTCATAAATAAGTTTTGATTAAATTTATATATTGATAAGATAATTAATCAAGAAAATTAAATATAAATATTTAAATTTTAATAGTACAATAAAATTGTGTTATTATTTAACTTTGTCTTTCTGATTTGTTCTCAATAAGTCTCCACTATTTTCTAATGAACCTGGGTTAGCTCAGTGTTTCTCATATATACCGAGTTCCACCACAACATCCTTCATTTCACCACGATTTCCTAATGGTACAGGTTGAACTTCACAAAAATCTTCATCAGCTTCATAAATTAAGCCCACGGTATTAATCCGTTTCACAGATTGGAATTTCCCAATCGAAACTTGCATTACCTACCTTGATGCTAAGTTCATTTAGACCTTTCTTGCTTATTTCTTCAGTTTCACTCTTAGAAACTTGTGATACTGTATTTACCTGCGGGCAAAATTTCTTCAAATGACCGTCTTCTTGACAATTGTAACACTTTAATAACTTTTTACCTGGAGCACAACTCGCAGTATTACTTCCGAAACGATTCTGTGGTCGTGGTTCTGGATTCTTTTGATAACTGTAATATTCCTTCTTTTCGCTAAAACTTTTACTTCTGGTTTCAGCTGGAAAAGGTTTCCTTATAATTTCGTTCTGTTTTGTTCCATGTGAGCCTGGATTAAATTTGGAATAATTGTGAGAATTACTTGCGAAACTTTTTGGTATCGAAACTAAGAAATTATCAATTTCCCTCACCAATTCAGGTACTGGAAGCCAAAATTCTGTCTCTTTCAAAAATATTTGGGACCGTACATAAGTAAGCAAAGCCTCTTTTATTTTCTCAGCTACAAGAAGTTCTCTAAGTTTAGCCAATGTTTCTATGTCTCTTGGTTTTAAATACAGTTCTAAGGCAGCTTCAACACGAGAAGCATTCTGAGCATAAATTTCATGGTGTAATTTATAACAAGAATCAAAATTCTTCTTGTGTTGTAAGGGAGTTATTCTATTTTCTCTTAAGATGAAACTTTTAATTTTATCATACTGATCTAAATCTTCTTCAGATAACATAGCATTTATTCCTTTACCACGACCCTTTAAACACAGTAAAATAATTTTCCCTTCATACTACTAAATTAAGCTTGAACATTTTTTCTGCATGATGAAAAAAGAAGGGCCATCCTTCCGCTCGTTCTGGGGGATCTAAAATTATACCTTTCATTAAATTTAAAAAACCTAGAAAAGTGTTTCCTAGTCTATCCCGTCCATATTCGATAGCGATTTCCAAATTGCTTTCTTCTTCCTTTTTTTTTAAATTCTAATTCACACATTTTAATTTCATGCTCACGTTCTCTTTGTTTCTCTTCTACTTCTCGCTCACGCTGTCTTTCTTCTCGTTCTAATTCACGTTGTCTTTCTTTTTCAACAGCAATGGCTTTCTCTCTCTCTACCCGATCAGAAATTATAGTATTTATTAATTCTCGAACATAAACTCTTCATATTGTTTAGACCGTGTAATCGCATTTTTTAAATCTATTATTTTAGCGTCTAGAGGAATCTGTTCTCCTAATTCACTTGCCAATATTAACAGATCCTCCTTTCAAGCTTTACCCAAGAATGCAAAGGCCATTTTAACAATTTACTGTTATCGCAAATTACCTAACCTTAAATTATCAATTATTAAAATGAAAAATGTTTAAAATCTCACACAAATAACCTTTTATTTGTAGAACCAATAAAAAAAAAATTAAAAAAAAAAAACACTTTCGCTTTCTTTGTGAGTATAAAAATAAATTAAAAACAAAATATTTATTCAAATACTTAATCTATATATTGAAAAATTTATAGTTTAAATTTTCATTTCAACACATTACCAACTTTAATTATATAATGCACCTTCTTAAATGAAAACAATTTAAAGCAAGCTAAAAGAATATACTACTTATATAAATCATATTCTCAATTTTAATAAGTCATTATCTAAGATAATCATTAAGTATTAAGCATAACTACTTAACATAAATAAAACATTAAAATAATTTTTAGTAACATGAATTCAGGTATCTTTGTATATTATATTTGACCTTAAAATAATATGAAGCAGAATTATCAAAACAATAAAATATTTATATTATTTACCATTGCAAATATTTTCAAAATATAAAATGAATCAAAATTTCACCTCTTAAGATACTTCACACTATCGGTTTTGAATCAAAATTAAAATCTATTGAATTACTTTATTACTTTACATAAATATTTAAACACAGACAGTAAGTAATTAATATACCTTTTAACATTGAGCGCGCGCGGAATTTCGAATTCGTTATTTCAAAATATAAATAATAAACAATTAAAAATCATTAAAAGTTTTTTTTAAACAGATTCTTATTCAATAAGCTTATATCGTTTGAATAATAAACGCCATATCAAAATGATTATGCAAAATTCTAACCAAAAATATTTGTATCAGGTTATATCACATTAAACTAAAAATGCGTTTCATAAATTTACTTTTCAATAATGCAGCAGCTTTTAAATCAATGCAAATAAATTAAGAAATGCACAATTAACAGCAAATTTATTATTCAACATAAATCTGTGTTAAACAAATTCCAAAAACACTATTTTTTTTATTAAAATATAAAATCACCTGTTAGAAAAATAAGCTTTCTTAATATAAATGAATCAACATCAAATAAAACCAATTATATACTTTGAAATTATATGCTATGAAGCATTGGAGCTGCTTTGATATCCCTCCCCCAAAATCGGAAATTTGGCGACTTTCTTTACTCGTCAAGCAAAATACTTGTTTTTGGAGCTTTTTTTTCTCGCTAAGATGGTTTCTCACTAAATACAAATAATTAATGCATAAAAAACTTAAAAAAAAAAAAAAAAAAAAAAAAAAAAAAAAAAAAAAAAAAAAAACAAAAAAAAAAAAAAAAAAAAAAAAAAAAAAAAAAAAAAAAAAAAAAAACTCAATCGTACAAAATACAAGAAAATACTAAATTTGGCAACAGCAAAAACCTAAAAGCTAAAAAAACTTAAATTGCCAATACCAAAATAAGAAACAGCAACTCTAAAATGTCCGTAGGGAGTGCCGAATCTGGCGCGTAATTTTTTTTTTTGGGGGGGGGAGTATATCAAAGTTGTACCGAAACCTTAAATAATATCTCATTTAATTGAAACATTATGCATTTTTTTAAATTGATATTTAAAATATTTAATAAAAAACATTTGTTAATTTATTACATGTTATACTTTAGCAATGCCTATAAAGAAAGTAAACAAAATTCTAACACAACAATTTTCCTAATTCATGTATAATTAAAACAAATAATGGATGGCTCTTAATAAAATGAGAGGCAATCAAAATATATGGACTGACTGCTTTATAGGCCCTTTTCTATAATTATTATAATATAATTTTTGTATAAATCCGGAACACATACTGGAGAGGTGCGCCACTGTGTTCTCACAATCGTGTCATCTCCAGGATGGTCGAATAACACAAAACAAATTATTGGTACACGAAACATTTATTTTACATTAATACACAAGCAATTAATTCAGACATTTTTCCATGTTTTTCAAGACATTTAGTTTTATAATAATCGGGAGCGGACTTCCGCTATCCCCAAGCAATCAGAACAACCCAATCGCTCTTCTCCCGACTCAATCGTCCAGTCTCAGTGTCTCTATCCCCGTCAGAAAACGAAATCAAAAGTAATCTTCCAGATAACTGTTTGAGTTTCACACCTACTATAATGCAAAATGCGATGGTGTTTTTTAAAGATCACTCCAGTGAGTACGATGTGAAACTTCGTACTTACTGGGCAAATGCAAACGTTAAAAATTATATCACAAAAATGTTGACAACAAATATCTATTTGTAAACTAGCTTGTTTGATGATTCCAATCTTGCTGTTTCGATTGAATTCCTATGTATTTATTGTTGATGTAAATAGTTAACTACTATCGAATGAGAAATATTTTTCTTTGTACAATATTATTTTTTAAGCTCTACATTTAAATAAAGTTTTAGTTAAAATAATGAATTTAAAATACTTTTATGTTTAATTGTTTTACTTAAACTATGCTACGTTGATTTTTCAATCATATATTTTACTTAATCT